>JAECXF010000284.1:715000-1193450 GCA_018151655.1 Drosophila bocqueti | reverse complement strand
GTCAAACTAACGAGCAACTTCTTTCCCTCAGATCGCCATCATTGCCAATGAACAAAATCTCGCACATGTGTGCATATAATTCCCAACTGGTTCTAACCTCTCCGGTATGAAGACACGGCCAAGTCGCAGGTGATCCGACTGACTAATCCGAACGATCGTGGTGGAACTGAGCTCGGCCGTCGACCAGGCGTACGCCGCTGACAAGGGCCAGGCTCCAACGGCGGTGGCGCGAAAACTGCCGCCTACCATTGACAGTTTCTGGCCCAACATTGTGAGCGAAGTGCATGGGATCGCAGCAGCAGATCCAGGTCATTCAGCAGGTGGTGACGCCCACGGGCGAGCTTACGATTGTCCCGGTAAGTGTAAGCAAAAATATATTGAAGCGAAAGTCAAACTAACGAGCAACTTCTTTCCCTCAGATCGCCATCATTGCCAATGAACAAAATCTCGCACATGTGTGCATATAATTCCCAACTGGTTCTAACCTCTCCGGTATGAAGACACGGCCAAGTCGCAGGTGATCCGACTGACTAATCCGAACGATCGTGGTGGAACTGAGCTCGGCCGTCGACCAGGCGTACGCCGCTGACAAGGGCCAGGCTCCAACGGCGGTGGCGCGAAAACTGCCGCCTACCATTGACAGTTTCTGGCCCAACATTGTGAGCGAAGTGCATGGGATCCCAGCAGCAGATCCAGGTCATTCAGCAGGTGGTGACGCCCACGGGCGAGCTTACGATTGTCCCGGTAAGTGTAAGCAAAAATATATTGAAGCGAAAGTCAAACTAACGAGCAACTTCTTTCCCTCAGATCGCCATCATTGCCAATGAACAAAATCTCGCACATGTGTGCATATAATTCCCAACTGGTTCTAACCTCCCCGGTATGAAGACACGGCCAAGTCGCAGGTGAACAAAGTGACTTAGGGAGATTTTGGAGCGCGCCAAGCCGCTGTCGATCCGCCTGACTAATCCGAACGATCGTGGTGGAACTGAGCTCGGCCGTCGCCCAGTCGTACGCCGCTGACAAGGGCCAGGCTCCAACGGCGGTGGCGCGAAAACTGCCGCCTACCATTGACAGTTTCTGGCCCAACATTGTGAGCGAAGTGCATGGGATCGCAGCAGTAGATCCAGGTCATCCAGCAGGTGGTGACGCCCACGGGCGAGCTTTGACGATTGTCCCGGTAAGTGTAAGCAAAAATATATTTAACCGAAAGTCAAACTAACGAGCAACTTCTTTCCCTCAGATCGCCATCATTGCCAATGAACAAAATCTCGCACATGTGTGCATATAATTCCCAACTGGTTCTAACCTCCCCGGTATGAAGACACGGCCAAGTCGCAGGTGAACAAAGTGACTTAGGGAGATTTTGGAGCGCGCCATTCAGCCGCTGTCGATCCGCCCGCCTGACTAATCCGAACGATCGTGGTGGAACTGAGCTCGGCCGTCGCCCAGTCGTACGCCGCTGACAAGGGCCAGGCTCCAACGGCGGTGGCGCGAAAACTGCCGCCTACCATTGACAGTTTCTGGCCCAACATTGTGAGCGAAGTGCATGGGATCGCAGCAGCAGATCCAGGTCATTCAGCAGGTGGTGACGCCCACGGGCGAGCTTACGATTGTCCCGGTAAGTGTAAGCAAAAATATATTTAAGCGAAAGTCAAACTAACGAGCAACTTCTTTCCCTCAGATCGCCATCATTGCCAATGAACAAAATCTCGCACATGTGTGCATATAATTCCCAACTGGTTCTAACCTCCCCGGTATGAAGACACGGCCAAGTCGCAGGTGAACAAAGTGACTTAGGGAGATTTTGGAGCGCGCCAAGCCGCTGTCGATCCGCCTGACTAATCCGAACGATCGTGGTGGAACTGAGCTCGGCCGTCGCCCAGTCGTACGCCGCTGACAAGGGCCAGGCTCCAACGGCGGTGGCGCGAAAACTGCCGCCTACCATTGACAGTTTCTGGCCAAACATTGTGACCGAAGTGCATCGGATTGCAGCAGTAGATCCAGCTCATCCAGCATGTGGTGACGCCCACGGGCGAGCTTACGAATGTCCCGGTGAGTGTAAGCAGGGATATATTTAAGCGAAAGTCAAACTAACGAGCAACTTCTTTCCCTCAGATCGCCATCATTGCCAATGAACAAAATCTCGCACTGGTTTTAACCTCCCCGGTATGAAGACACGGCCAAGTCGCAGGTGATCCGCCTGACTAATCCGATCGATCGTGGTGGAACTGAGCTCGGCCGTCGACCAGGCGTACGCCGCTGACAAGGGCCAGGCTCCAACGGCGGTGGCGCGAAAACTGCCGCCTACCATTGACAGTTTCTGGCCCAACATTGTGAGCGAAGTGCATGGGATCGCAGCAGCAGATCCAGGTCATTCAGCAGGTGGTGACGCCCACGGGCGAGCTTACGATTGTCCCGGTAAGTGTAAGCAAAAATATATTTAACCGAAAGTCAAACTAACGAGCAACTTCTTTCCCTCAGATCGCCATCATTGCCAATGAACAAAATCTCGCACATGTGTGCATATAATTCCCAACTGGTTCTAACCTCCCCGGTATGAAGACACGGCCAAGTCGCAGGTGATCCGCCTGACTAATCCGATCGATCGTGGTGGAACTGAGCTCGGCCGTCGACCAGGCGTACGCCGCTGACAAGGGCCAGGCTGTAACGGCGGTGGCACGAAAACCGCCGCCTACCATTGAAAATTTCTGGCCCAACATTGTGAGCGAAGTGCATGGGATCGCAGCAGCAGATCCAGCTCATCCAGCAGGTGGTGACGCCCACGGGCGAGCTGACGAATGTGCCCGGTGAGTGTAAGCAGGGATATATTCAACCGAAAGTCAAACTAACGAGCAACTTCTTTCCCTCAGATCGCCATCATTGCCAATGAACAAAATCTCGCACATGTGTGCAAATAATTCCCAACTGGTTCTAACCTCCCCGGTATGAAGACACGGCCAAGTCGCAGGTGAACAAAGTGACTTAGGGAGATTTTGGAGCGCGCCAAGCCGCTGTCGATCCGCCTGACTAATCCGAACGATCGTGGTGGAACTGAGCTCGGCCGTCGCCCAGTCGTACGCCGCTGACAAGGGCCAGGCTCCAACGGCGGTGGCGCGAAAACTGCCGCCTACCATTGACAGTTTCTGGCCCAACATTGTGAGCGAAGTGCATGGGATCGCAGCAGCAGATCCAGGTCATTCAGCAGGTGGTGACGCCCACGGGCGAGCTTACGATTGTCCCGGTAAGTGTAAGCAAAAATATATTTAACCGAAAGTCAAACTAACGAGCAACTTCTTTCCCTCAGATCGCCATCATTGCCAATGAACAAAATCTCGCACATGTGTGCATATAATTCCCAACTGGTTCTAACCTCCCCGGTATGAAGACACGGCCAAGTCGCAGGTGAAAAAAGAATTTAGGGAGTTTTGGAGCGCGCCAAGCCGCTGTCGATCCGCCTGACTAATCCGAACGATCGTGGTGGAACTGAGCTCGGCCGTCGCCCAGGCGTACGCCGCTGACAAGGGCCAGGCTCCAACGGCGGTGGCGCGAAAACTGCCGCCTACCATTGACAGTTTCTGGCCCAACATTGTGAGCGAAGTGCATGGGATCGCAGCAGTAGATCCAGGTCATCCAGCAGGTGGTGACGCCCACGGGCGAGCTTACGATTGTCCCGGTAAGTGTAAGCAAAAATATATTTAAGCGAAAGTCAAACTAACGAGCAACTTCTTTCCCTCAGATCGCCATCATTGCCAATGAACAAAATCTCGCACATGTGTGCATATAATTCCCAACTGGTTCTAACCTCCCCGGTATGAAGACACGGCCAAGTCGCAGGTGATCCGCCTGACTAATCCGAACGATCGTGGTGGAACTGAGCTCGGCCGTCGACCAGGCGTACGCCGCTGACAAGGGCCAGGCTCCAACGGCGGTGGCGCGAAAACTGCCGCCTACCATTGACAGTTTCTGGCCCAACATTGTGAGCGAAGTGCATGGGATCGCAGCAGCAGATCCAGGTCATTCAGCAGGTGGTGACGCCCACGGGCGAGCTTACGATTGTCCCGGTAAGTGTAAGCAAAAATATATTTAAGCGAAAGTCAAACTAACGAGCAACTTCTTTCCCTCAGATCGCCATCATTGCCAATGAACAAAATCTCGCACATGTGTGCATATAATTCCCAACTGGTTCTAACCTCCCCGGTATGAAGACACGGCCAAGTCGCAGGTGAACAAAGTGACTTAGGGAGATTTTGGAGCGCGCCAAGCCGCTGTCGATCCGCCTGACTAATCCGAACGATCGTGGTGGAACTGAGCTCGGCCGTCGCCCAGTCGTACGCCGCTGACAAGGGCCAGGCTCCAACGGCGGTGGCGCGAAAACTGCCGCCTACCATTGACAGTTTCTGGCCAAACATTGTGACCGAAGTGCATCGGATCGCAGCAGTAGATCCAGCTCATCCAGCATGTGGTGACGCCCACGGGCGAGCTTACGAATGTCCCGGTGAGTGTAAGCAGGGATATATTTAAGCGAAAGTCAAACTAACGAGCAACTTCTTTCCCTCAGATCGCCATCATTGCCAATGAAAAAAATCTCGCACATGTGTGCATATAATTCCCAACTGGTTCTAACCTCCCCGGTATGAAGACACGGCCAAGTCGCAGGTGAACAAAGTGACTTAGGGAGATTTTGGAGCGCGGCAAGCCGCTGTCGATCCGCCTGACTAATCCGAACGATCGTGGTGGAACTGAGCTCGGCCGTCGCCCAGTCGTACGCCGCTGACAAGGGCCAGGCTCCAACGGCGGTGGCGCGAAAACTGCCGCCTACCATTGACAGTTTCTGGCCCAACATTGTGAGCGAAGTGCATGGGATCGCAGCAGCAGATCCAGGTCATTCAGCAGGTGGTGACGCCCACGGGCGAGCTTACGATTGTCCCGGTAAGTGTAAGCAAAAATATATTTAACCGAAAGTCAAACTAACGAGCAACTTCTTTCCCTCAGATCGCCATCATTGCCAATGAACAAAATCTCGAACATGTGTGCATATAATTCCCAACTGGTTCTAACCTCCCCGGTATGAAGACACGGCCAAGTCGCAGGTGAACAAAGTGACTTAGGGAGATTTTGGAGCGCGCCAAGCCGCTGTCGATCCGCCTGACTAATCCGAACGATCGTGGTGGAACTGAGCTCGGCCGTCGCCCAGTCGTACGCCGCTGACAAGGGCCAGGCTCCAACGGCGGTGGCGCGAAAACTGCCGCCTACCATTGACAGTTTCTGGCCAAACATTGTGACCGAAGTGCATCGGATTGCAGCAGTAGATCCAGCTTATCCAGCATGTGGTGACGCCCACGGGCGAGCTAACGAATGTCCCGGTGAGTGTAAGCAGGGATATATTTAAGCGAAAGTCAAACTAACGAGCAACTTCTTTCCCTCAGATCGCCATCATTGCCAATGAACAAAATCTCGCACTGGTTTTAACCTCCCCGGTATGAAGACACGGCCAAGTCGCAGGTGATCCGCCTGACTAATCCGATCGATCGTGGTGGAACTGAGCTCGGCCGTCGACCAGGCGTACGCCGCTGACAAGGGCCAGGCTCCAACGGCGGTGGCGCGAAAACTGCCGCCTACCATTGACAGTTTCTGGCCCAACATTGTGAGCGAAGTGCATGGGATCGCAGCAGCAGATCCAGCTCATCTAGCAGGTGGTGACGAACACGGGCGAGCTGACGAATGTCCCGGTGAGTGTAAGCAGGGATATATTCAACCGAAAGTCAAACTAACGAGCAACTTCTTTCCCTCAGATCGCCATCATTGCCAATGAACAAAATCTCGCACATGTGTGCAAATAATTCCCAACTGGTTCTAACCTTCCCGGTATGAAGACACGGCCAAGTCGCAGGTGAACAAAGTGACTTAGGGAGATTTTGGAGCGCGCCAAGCCGCTGTCGATCCGCCTGACTAATCCGAACGATCGTGGTGGAACTGAGCTCGGCCGTCGCCCAGTCGTACGCCGCTGACAAGGGCCAGGCTCCAACGGCGGTGGCGCGAAAACTGCCGCCTACCATTGACAGTTTCTGGCCAAACATTGTGACCGAAGTGCATCGGATTGCAGCAGTAGATCCAGCTTATCCAGCATGTGGTGACGCCCACGGGCGAGCTTACGAATGTCCCGGTGAGTGTAAGCAGGGATATATTTAAGCGAAAGTCAAACTAACGAGCAACTTCTTTCCCTCAGATCGCCATCATTGCCAATGAACAAAATCTCGCACTGGTTTTAACCTCCCCGGTATGAAGACACGGCCAAGTCGCAGGTGATCCGCCTGACTAATCCGATCGATCGTGGTGGAACTGAGCTCGGCCGTCGACCAGGCGTACGCCGCTGACAAGGGCCAGGCTCCAACGGCGGTGGCGCGAAAACTGCCGCCTACCATTGACAGTTTCTGGCCCAACATTGTGAGCGAAGTGCATGGGATCGCAGCAGCAGATCCAGCTCATCTAGCAGGTGGTGACGAACACGGGCGAGCTGACGAATGTCCCGGTGAGTGTAAGCAGGGATATATTCAACCGAAAGTCAAACTAACGAGCAACTTCTTTCCCTCAGATCGCCATCATTGCCAATGAACAAAATCTCGCACATGTGTCAAATAATTCCCAACTGGTTCTAACCTTCCCGGTATGAAGACACGGCCAAGTCGCAGGTGAACAAAGTGACTTAGGGAGATTTGGGAGCGCGCCAAGCCGCTGTCGATCCGCCTGACTAATCCGAACGATCGTGGTGGAACTGAGCTCGGCCGTCGCCCAGTCGTACGCCGCTGACAAGGGCCAGGCTCCAACGGCGGTGGCGCGAAAACTGCCGCCTACCATTGACAGTTTCTGGCCAAACATTGTGACCGAAGTGCATCGGATTGCAGCAGTAGATCCAGCTTATCTAGCAAGTGGTGACGCCCACGGGCGAGCTTTTGAATGTCTCGGTGAGTTTAAGTAGAGATATATTTAACCGAAAGTCAAACTAACGGGCAACGATTTCCCTCAGATCGCCATGATTGCCAATGGACAAAATCTCGCACTGGTTTAACCTCCCCGGTATGAAGGCACCGCCAGCAGCCGTCGATCCCCTACTAATCCGAGTGAACTCGGCCGTCGCCCCCATTGAGCGTGTGAAGGCCAGGCTCCTACGGCAGGTGCAGCGAAAACTGCCGAATACAAATGACAGTCGCCCGACAATGTGAGACAAGTGCATGGGATCGCTTTATCCGCATTCCAAAGGAACAAGGTTTTGGCTCGCACTGGCGCGGTAACTTGGCCAAAACGTCATCAGATACTTCCCCTCAGATCGCCAGGCTCTGCCAATGAACAAAATTGCCTTCAAGGTGCATACAATTCCAAGCTGGTTCCCTTCCCGGTAGGTGTTGACAAGGCCAAGTCCCAGGTGATCCGGCGTGACTAATCCGAACGATCGTGGTGAACTGAGCTCGGCCGTCGACCAGTGCGTACGCCGCTGACAAGGGCCAGGCTCTAACAGCGGTGGCGCGAAAACTGCCGCCTACCATTGACAGTTTCTGGCCCAACATTGTGAGCGAAGTGCATGGGATCGCAGCAGCAGATCCAGGTCATTCAGGGTGGTGACGCCCACGGGCGTGCTACGATTCACCGGTATGTGAGCAACAATATATTTGACCGAAAGATTTCAAGAGCGAACGAGCAACTTCTTGGCCTCAATCGCCATCATTGCCAATGAACAAAATCTCGGACATGTGTGCATGTAATTCCCAAGGGCTTCTAACCTCTCCGGTATGAAGACACCGCCTAGTCGCAGGCGATTCTACTGACTATCCGACCGATCGTGGTGGAACTGGTCGGCCGTCGACCAAGCGTACGCCGCTGACAAGCTCCAACGGCGGTGCGCGAAAACTGCCGCCATACAGGTTTGGCCCAACCGTTGCTGGCATCGTGCATCGTATCCCTTCGACAACCGGTGACGCCGTCGGCGAGTGATGATGCAGTCTGGCCGCAAGGCCACGAGATATCTTAAGCGAAAATCAAACTAACGAGCAACTTCTTTCCCTCAGATCGCCATCATTGCCAATGAACAAAATCTCGCACATGTGTGCATATAATTCCCAACTGGTTCTCAACGTTCTCCGGTATGAAGACACGGCCAAGTCGCAGGTGATCCGCCTGACTAATCCGAACGATCGCGGTGGAACTGAGCTCGGCCGTCGACCAGGCGTACGCCGCTGACAAGGCCAGGCTCCAACGGCGGTGGCAACAACAACTGCCGCCTACCATTGACAGTTTCTGGCCCAACATTGTGAGCGAAGTGCATGGGATCGCAGCAGCAGATCCAGCTCATCCAGCAGGTGGTGACGAACACGGGCGAGCTGACGAATGTCCCGGTGAGTGTAAGCAGGGATATATTCAACCGAAAGTCAAACTAACGAGCAACTTCTTTCCCTCAGATCGCCATCATTGCCAATGAACAAAATCTCGCACATGTGTGCAAATAATTCCCAACTGGTTCTAACCTTCCCGGTATGAAGACACGGCCAAGTCGCAGGTGAACAAAGTGACTTAGGGAGATTTTGGAGCGCGCCAAGCCGCTGTCGATCCGCCTGACTAATCCGAACGATCGTGGTGGAACTGAGCTCGGCCGTCGCCCAGTCGTACGCCGCTGACAAGGGCCAGGCTCCAACGGCGGTGGCGCGAAAACTGCCGCCTACCATTGACAGTTTCTGGCCAAACATTGTGACCGAAGTGCATCGGATCGCAGCAGTAGATCCAGCTCATCCAGCATGTGGTGACGCCCACGGGCGAGCTTACGAATGTCCCGGTGAGTGTAAGCAGGGATATATTTAAGCGAAAGTCAAACTAACGAGCAACTTCTTTCCCTCAGATCGCCATCATTGCCAATGAAAAAAATCTCGCACATGTGTGCATATAATTCCCAACTGGTTCTAACCTCCCCGGTATGAAGACACGGCCAAGTCGCAGGTGAAAAATGGTTTAGGGAGATTTTGGAGCGCGGCAAGCCGCTGTCGATCCGCCTGACTAATCCGATCGATCGTGGTGGAACTGAGCTCGGCCGTCGACCAGGCGTACGCCGCTGACAAGGGCCAGGCTCCAACGGCGGTGGCGCGAAAACTGCCGCCTACCATTGACAGTTTCTGGCCCAACATTGTGAGCGAAGTGCATGGGATCGCAGCAGCAGATCCAGGTCATTCAGCAGGTGGTGACGCCCACGGGCGAGCTGACGAATGTCCCGGTGAGTGTAAGCAGGGATATATTTAAGCGAAAGTCAAACTAACGAGCAACTTCTTTCCCTCAGATCGCCATCATTGCCAATGAACAAAATCTCGCACATGTGTGCATATAATTCCCAACTGGTTCTAACCTCCCCGGTATGAAGACACGGCCAAGTCGCAGGTGAACAAAGTGACTTAGGGAGATTTTGGAGCGCGCCAAGCCGCTGTCGATCCGCCTGACTAATCCGAACGATCGTGGTGGAACTGAGCTCGGCCGTCGCCCAGTCGTACGCCGCTGACAAGGGCCAGGCTCCAACGGCGGTGGCGCGAAAACTGCCGCCTACCATTGACAGTTTCTGGCCAAACATTGTGACCGAAGTGCATCGGATTGCAGCAGTAGATCCAGCTTATCCAGCATGTGGTGACGCCCACGGGCGAGCTTACGAATGTCCCGGTGAGTGTAAGCAGGGATATATTTAAGCGAAAGTCAAACTAACGAGCAACTTCTTTCCCTCAGATCGCCATCATTGCCAATGAACAAAATCTCGCACTGGTTTTAACCTCCCCGGTATGAAGACACGGCCAAGTCGCAGGTGATCCGCCTGACTAATCCGATCGATCGTGGTGGAACTGAGCTCGGCCGTCGACCAGGCGTACGCCGCTGACAAGGGCCAGGCTCCAACGGCGGTGGCGCGAAAACTGCCGCCTACCATTGACAGTTTCTGGCCCAACATTGTGAGCGAAGTGCATGGGATCGCAGCAGCAGATCCAGCTCATCTAGCAGGTGGTGACGAACACGGGCGAGCTGACGAATGTCCCGGTGAGTGTAAGCAGGGATATATTCAACCGAAAGTCAAACTAACGAGCAACTTCTTTCCCTCAGATCGCCATCATTGCCAATGAACAAAATCTCGCACATGTGTGCAAATAATTCCCAACTGGTTCTAACCTCCCCGGTATGAAGACACGGCCAAGTCGCAGGTGAACAAAGTGACTTAGGGAGATTTTGGAGCGCGCCAAGCCGCTGTCGATCCGCCTGACTAATCCGAACGATCGTGGTGGAACTGAGCTCGGCCGTCGCCCAGTCGTACGCCGCTGACAAGGGCCAGGCTCCAACGGCGGTGGCGCGAAAACTGCCGCCTACCATTGACAGTTTCTGGCCAAACATTGTGACCGAAGTGCATCGGATTGCAGCAGTAGATCCAGCTCATCCAGCATGTGGTGACGCCCACGGGCGAGCTTACGAATGTCCCGGTGAGTGTAAGCAAGGATATATTTAACCGAAAGTCAAACTAACGAGCAACTTCTTTCCCTCAGATCGCCATCATTGCCAATGAACAAAATCTCGCACATTGCAATAATTCCCAACTGGTTTTAACCTCCCCGGTATGAAGACACGGCCAAGTCGCAGGTGAACGTACCCGCCTATCCGCCTGACTAATCCGATCGATCGTGGTGGAACTGAGCTCGGCCGTCGACCAGGCGTACGCCGCTGACAAGGGCCAGGCTCCAACGGCGGTGGCGCGAAAACTGCCGCCTACCATTGACAGTTTCTGGCCCAACATTGTGAGCGAAGTGCATGGGATCGCAGCAGCAGATCCAGCTCATCTAGCAGGTGGTGACGCCCACGGGCGAGCTGACGAATGTCCCGGTGAGTGTAAGCAGGGATATATTCAACCGAAAGTCAAACTAACGAGCAACTTCTTTCCCTCAGATCGCCATCATTGCCAATGAACAAAATCTCGCACATGTGTGCAAATAATTCCCAACTGGTTCTAACCTCCCCGGTATGAAGACACGGCCAAGTCGCAGGTAAAAAAGCTTAGGGAGATTTGGGAGCGCGCCAAGCCGCTGTCGATCCGCCTGACTAATCCGAACGATCGTGGTGGAACTGAGCTCGGCCGTCGCCCAGGCGTACGCTGCTGACAAGGGCCAGGCTCCAACGGCGGTGGCGCGAAAACTGCCGCCTACCATTGACAGTTTCTGGCCAAACATTGTGAGCCGAAGTGCATCGGATCGCAGCAGTAGATCCAGCTCATCCAGCATGTGGTGACGCCCACGGGCGAGCTTACGAATGTCCCGGTGAGTGTAAGCAGGGATATATTTAAGCGAAAGTCAAACTAACGAGCAACTTCTTTCCCTCAGATCGCCATCATTGCCAATGAAAAAATCTCGCACATGTGTGCATATAATTCCCAACTGGTTCTAACCTCCCCGGTATGAAGACACGGCCAAGTCGCAGGTGAACAAAGTGACTTAGGGATTAAAGCGGCAGCCGCTGTCGATCCGCCTGACTAATCCGAACGATCGTGGTGGAACTGAGCTCGGCCGTCGCCCAGTCGTACGCCGCTGACAAGGGCCAGGCTCCCAACGGCGGTGGCGCGAAAACTGCCGCCTACCATTGACAGTTTCTGGCCCAACATTGTGAGCGAAGTGCATGGGATCGCAGCAGCAGCCATCCAGGTCATTCAGCAGGTGGTGACGCCCACGGGCGAGCTTACGAATGTCCCGGTAAGTGTAAGCAAAAATATATTTAACCGAAAGTCAAACTAACGAGCAACTTCTTTCCCTCAGATCGCCATCATTGCCAATGAACAAAATCTCGAACATGTGTGCATATAATTCCCAACTGGTTCTAACCTCCCCGGTATGAAGACACGGCCAAGTCGCAGGTGAACAAAGTGAATTTAGGGAGATTTTGGAGCGCGCCCAAGCCGCTGTCGATCCGCCTGACTAATCCGAACGATCGTGGTGGAACTGAGCTCGGCCGTCGCCCAGTCGTACGCCGCTGACAAGGGCCAGGCTCCAACGGCGGTGGCGCGAAAACTGCCGCCTACCATTGACAGTTTCTGGCCAAACATTGTGACCGAAGTGCATCGGATTGCAGCAGTAGATCCAGCTTATCCAGCATGTGGTGACGCCCACGGGCGAGCTTACGAATGTCCCGGTGAGTGTAAGCAGGGATATATTTAAGCGAAAGTCAAACTAACGAGCAACTTCTTTCCCTCAGATCGCCATCATTGCCAATGAACAAAATCTCGCACTGGTGCAAATTCTGTTTAACCTCCCCGGTATGAAGACACGGCCAAGTCGCAGGTGATCCGCCTGACTAATCCGATCGATCGTGGTGGAACTGAGCTCGGCCGTCGACCAGGCGTACGCCGCTGACAAGGGCCAGGCTCCAACGGCGGTGGCGCGAAAACTGCCGCCTACCATTGACAGTTTCTGGCCCAACATTGTGAGCGAAGTGCATGGGATCGCAGCAGCAGATCCAGCTCATCTAGCAGGTGGTGACGAACACGGGCGAGCTGACGAATGTCCCGGTGAGTGTAAGCAGGGATATATTCAACCGAAAGTCAAACTAACGAGCAACTTCTTTCCCTCAGATCGCCATCATTGCCAATGAACAAAATCTCGCACATGTGTGCAAATAATTCCCAACTGGTTCTAACCTTCCCGGTATGAAGACACGGCCAAGTCGCAGGTGAACAAAGTGACTTAGGGAGTTTTTGGAGCGCGCCAAGCCGCTGTCGATCCGCCTGACTAATCCGAACGATCGTGGTGGAACTGACCTCGGCCGTCGCCCAGTCGTACGCCGCTGACAAGGGCCAGGCTCCAACGGCGGTGGCGCGAAAACTGCCGCCTACCATTGACAGTTTCTGGCCCAACATTGTGAGCGAAGTGCATGGGATCGCAGCAGCAGATCCAGGTCATTCAGCAGGTGGTGACGCCCACGGGCGAGCTTACGATTGTCCCGGTAAGTGTAAGCAAAAATATATTTAACCGAAAGTCAAACTAACGAGCAACTTCTTTCCCTCAGATCGCCATCATTGCCAATGAACAAAATCTCGAACATGTGTGCATATAATTCCCAACTGGTTCTAACCTCCCCGGTATGAAGACACGGCCAAGTCGCAGGTGAACAAAGTGACTTAGGGAGATTTTGGAGCGCGGCAAGCCGCTGTCGATCCGCCTGACTAATCCGAACGATCGTGGTGGAACTGACCTCGGCCGTCGCCCAGTCGTACGCCGCTGACAAGGGCCAGGCTCCAACGGCGGTGGCGCGAAAACTGCCGCCTACCATTGACAGTTTCTGGCCCAACATTGTGAGCGAAGTGCATGGGATCGCAGCAGCAGATCCAGCTCATCTAGCAGGTGGTGACGAACACGGGCGAGCTGACGAATGTCCCGGTGAGTGTAAGCAGGGATATATTCAACCGAAAGTCAAACTAACGAGCAACTTCTTTCCCTCAGATCGCCATCATTGCCAATGAACAAAATCTCGCACATGTGTGCAAATAATTCCCAACTGGTTCTAACCTTCCCGGTATGAAGACACGGCCAAGTCGCAGGTGAACAAAGTGACTTAGGGAGATTTTGGAGCGCGCCAAGCCGCTGTCGATCCGCCTGACTAATCCGAACGATCGTGGTGGAACTGACCTCGGCCGTCGCCCAGTCGTACGCCGCTGACAAGGGCCAGGCTCCAACGGCAGTGGCGCGAAAACTGCCGCCTACCATTGACAGTTTCTGGCCCAACATTGTGAGCGAAGTGCATGGGATCGCAGCAGCAGATCCAGGTCATTCAGCAGGTGGTGACGAACACGGGCGAGCTGACGAATGTCCCGGTGAGTGTAAGCAGGGATATATTCAACCGAAAGTCAAACTAACGAGCAACTTCTTTCCCTCAGATCGCCATCATTGCCAATGAACAAAATCTCGCACATGTGTGCAAATAATTCCCAATTGGTTCTAACCTCCCCGGTATGAAGACACGGCCAAGTCGCAGGTGAACAAAGTGACTTAGGGAGATTTTGGAGCGCGCCAAGCCGCTGTCGATCCGCCTGACTAATCCGAACGATCGTGGTGGAACTGAGCTCGGCCGTCGCCCAGTCGTACGCCGCTGACAAGGGCCAGGCTCCAACGGCGGTGGCGCGAAAACTGCCGCCTACCATTGACAGTTTCTGGCCAAACATTGTGACCGAAGTGCATCGGATTGCAGCAGTAGATCCAGCTCATCCAGCATGTGGTGACGCCCACGGGCGAGCTTACGAATGTCCCGGTGAGTGTAAGCAGGGATATATTTAAGCGAAAGTCAAACTAACGAGCAACTTCTTTCCCTCAGATCGCCATCATTGCCAATGAACAAAATCTCGCACATGTGTGCATATAATTCCCAACTGGTTCTAACCTCCCTGATATGAAGACACGGCCAAGTCGCAGGTGATCCGCCTGACTAATCCGATCGATCGTGGTGGAACTGAGCTCGGCCGTCGACCAGGCGTACGCCGCTGACAAGGGCCAGGCTCCAGTTGCGATGGCGCGAAAACCGCCGCCTACCATTGAAAATTTCTGGCCAAACATTGTGAGCGAAGTGTCCTGGTGAGTGTAAGCAGGGATATATTCAACCGAAAGTCAAACTAACGAGCAACTTCTTTCCCTCAGATCGCCATCATTGCCAATGAACAAAATCTCGCACATGTGTGCATATAATTCCCAACTGGTTCTAACCTCCCCGGTATGAAGACACGGCCAAGTCGCAGGTGATCCGCCTGACTAATCCGATCGATCGTGGTGGAACTGAGCTCGGCCGTTGACCAGGCGTACGCCGCTGACAAGGGCCAGGCTGTAACGGCGGTGGCACGAAAACCACCGACTACCATTGAAAATTTTTGGCACAACATTGTGAGCGAAGTGCATGGGATCGCAGCAGCAGATCCAGCTCATCCAGCAGGTGGTGACGCCCACGGGCGAGCTGACGAATGTGCCGGTGAGTGTAAGCAGGGATATATTCAACCGAAAGTCAAACTAACGAGCAACTTCTTTCCCTCAGATCGCCAGTAATGCCAATGAAAAAAATCTTGCACATGTGTGCATATAATTCCCAACTGGTTCTAACCTCCCCGGTATGAAGACACGGCCAAGTCGCAGGTGAACAAAGTGACTTAGGGAGATTTTGGAGCGCGCCAAGCCGCTGTCGATCCGCCTGACTAATCCGAACGATCGTGGTGGAACTGAGCTCGGCCGTCGCCCAGTCGTACGCCGCTGACAAGGGCCAGGCTCCAACGGCTGTGGCGCGAAAACTGCCGCCTACCATTGACAGTTTCTGGCCAAACATTGTGACCGAAGTGCATCGGATTGCAGCAGTAGATCCAGCTCATCCAGCATGTGGTGACGCCCACGGGCGAGCTTACGAATGTCCCGGTGAGTGTAAGCAGGGATATATTTAAGCGAAAGTCAAACTAACGAGCAACTTCTTTCCCTCAGATCGCCATCATTGCCAATGAACAAAATCTCGCACATGTGTGCATATAATTCCCAACTGGTTCTAACCTCCCTGATATGAAGACACGGCCAAGTCGCAGGTGATCCGCCTGACTAATCCGATCGATCGTGGTGGAACTGAGCTCGGCCGTCGACCAGGCGTACGCCGCTGACAAGGGCCAGGCTCCAGTTGCGATGGCGCGAAAACCGCCGCCTACCATTGAAAATTTCTGGCCAAACATTGTGAGCGAAGTGGCCAGCCCGCCTCCCGGTGAGTGTAAGCAGGGATATATTCAACCGAAAGTCAAACTAACGAGCAACTTCTTTCCCTCAGATCGCCATCATTGCCAATGAACAAAATCTCGCACATGTGTGCAAATAATTCCCAACTGGTTCTAACCTCCCCGGTATGAAGACACGGCCAAGTCGCAGGTGAACAAAGTGACTTAGGGAGATTTTGGAGCGCGCCAAGCCGCTGTCGATCCGCCTGACTAATCCGAACGATCGTGGTGGAACTGAGCTCGGCCGTCGCCCAGTCGTACGCCGCTGACAAGGGCCAGGCTCCAACGGCGGTGGCGCGAAAACTGCCGCCTACCATTGACAGTTTCTGGCCCAACATTGTGACCGAAGTGCATCGGATTGCAGCAGTAGATCCAGCTCATCCAGCATGTGGTGACGCCCACGGGCGAGCTTACGAATGTCCCGGTGAGTGTAAGCAGGGATATATTTAACCGAAAGTCAAACTAACGAGCAACTTCTTTCCCTCAGATCGCCATCATTGCCAATGAACAAAATCTCGCACATGTGTGCATATAATTCCCAACTGGTTCTAACCTCCCCGGTATGAAGACACGGCCAAGTCGCAGGTGAAAAGTACTTAATTACGCCAACCCTTCGATCCGCCTGACTAATCCGAACGATCGTGGTGGAACTGAGCTCGGCCGTCGCCCAGGCGTACGCCGCTGACAAGGGCCAGGCTCCAACGGCGGTGGCGCGAAAACTGCCGCCTACCATTGAAAATTTCTGGCCCAACATTGTGAGCGAAGTGCATGGGATCGCAGCAGCAGATCCAGGTCATTCAGCAGGTGGTGACGCCCACGGGCGAGCTTACGAATGTCCCGGTGAGTGTAAGCAGGGATATATTCAACCGAAAGTCAAACTAACGAGCAACTTCTTTCCCTCAGATCGCCATCATTGCCAATGAACAAAATCTCGCACATGTGTGCAAATAATTCCCAACTGGTTCTAACCTCCCCGGTATGAAGACACGGCCAAGTCGCAGGTGAACAAAGTACTTAGGAGATTTTGGACGCCCAAGCCCTGTCGATCCGCCTGACTAATCCGAACGATCGTGGTGGAACTGAGCTCGGCCGTCGCCCAGTCGTACGCCGCTGACAAGGGCCAGGCTCCAACGGCGGTGGCGCGAAAACTGCCGCCTACCATTGACAATTTCTGGCCCAACATTGTGAGCGAAGTGCATGGGATCGCAGCAGCAGATCCAGGTCATTCAGCAGGTGGTGACGCCCACGGGCGAGCTGACGAATGTCCCGGTGAGTGTAAGCAGGGATATATTCAACCGAAAGTCAAACTAACGAGCAACTTCTTTCCCTCAGATCGCCATCATTGCCAATGAACAAAATCTCGCACATGTGTGCAAATAATTCCCAACTGGTTCTAACCTCCCCGGTATGAAGACACGGCCAAGTCGCAGGTGATCCGCCTGACTAATCCGAACGATCGTGGTGGAACTGAGCTCGGCCGTCGCCCAGTCGTACGCCGCTGACAAGGGCCAGGCTCCAACGGCGGTGGCGCGAAAACTGCCGCCTACCATTGACAATTTCTGGCCCAACATTGTGAGCGAAGTGCATGGGATCGCAGCAGCAGATCCAGGTCATTCAGCAGGTGGTGACGCCCACGGGCGAACTGACGAATGTCCCGGTGAGTGTAAGCAAAAATATATTTAACCGAAAGTCAAACTAACGAGCAACTTCTTTCCCTCAGATCGCCATCATTGCCAATGAACAAAAATCTCGCACATGTGTGCAAATAATTCCCAACTGGTTCTAACCTCCCCGGTATGAAGACACGGCCAAGTCGCAGGTGAACAAACAGTGCATCCGCCTGACTAATCCGAACGATCGTGGTGGAACTGAGCTCGGCCGTCGCCCAGTCGTACGCCGCTGACAAGGGCCAGGCTCCAACGGCGGTGGCGCGAAAACTGCCGCCTACCATTGACAATTTCTGGCCCAACATTGTGACCGAAGTGCATCGGATTGCAGCAGTAGATCCAGGTCATTCAGCAGGTGGTGACGCCCACGGGCGAGCTTACGAATGTCCCGGTAAGTGTAAGCAAAAATATATTTAACCGAAAGTCAAACTAACGAGCAACTTCTTTCCCTCAGATCGCCATCATTGCCAATGAACAAAATCTCGCACATGTGTGCATATAATTCCCAACTGGTTTTAACCTCCCCGGTATGAAGACACGGCCAAGTCGCAGGTGATTTGCGGATCCGCCTGACTAATCCGAACGATCGTGGTGGAACTGAGCTCGGCCGTCGACCAGGCGTACGCCGCTGACAAGGGCCAGGCTCCAACGGCGGTGGCGCGAAAACTGCCGCCTACCATTGACAGTTTCTGGCCCAACATTGTGAGCGAAGTGCATGGGATCGCAGCAGCAGATCCAGGTCATCCAGCAGGTGGTGACGCCCACGGGCGAGCTTACGAATGTCCCGGTAAGTGTAAGCAAAAATATATTTAACCGAAAGTCAAACTAACGAGCAACTTCTTTCCCTCAGATCGCCATCATTGCCAATGAACAAAATCTCGCACATGTGTGCATATAATTCCCAACTGGTTCTAACCTCCCCGGTATGAAGACACGGCCAAGTCGCAGGTGATCTCCGCCTGACTAATCCGAACGATCGTGGTGGAACTGAGCTCGGCCGTCGACCAGGCGTACGCCGCTAACAAGGGCCAGGCTCCAACGGCGGTGGCGCGAAAACTGCCGCCTACCATTGACAGTTTCTGGCCCAACATTGTGAGCGAAGTGCATGGGATCCCAGCAGCAGATCCAGGTCATTCAGCAGGTGGTGACGCCCACGGGCGAGCTTACGAATGTCCTGGTGAGTGTATGCAGGGATATATTCAACCGAAAGTAAAACTTACGAGCAACTTCTTTCCCTCAGATCGCCATCATTGCCAATGAACAAAATCTCGCACATGTGTGCATATAATTCCCAACTGGTTCTAACCTCCCCGGTATGAAGACACGGCCAAGTCGCAGGTGAACAAAGTGACTTAGGGAGATTTTGGAGCGCGCCAAGCCGCTGTCGATCCGCCTGACTAATCCGAACGATCGTGGTGGAACTGAGCTCGGCCGTCGCCCAGTCGTACGCCGCTGACAAGGGCCAGGCTCCAACGGCGGTGGCGCGAAAACTGCCGCCTACCATTGACAGTTTCTGGCCCAACATTGTGAGCGAAGTGCATGGGATCGCAGCAGCAGATCCAGCTCATTCAGCAGGTGGTGACGCCCACGGGCGAGCTTACGAATGTCCCGGTGAGTGTAAGCAAAGATATATTTAACCGAAAGTCAAACTAACGAGCAACTTCTTTCCCTCAGATCGCCATCATTGCCAATGAACAAAATCTCGCACATGTGTGCAATAATTCCCAACTGGTTCTAACCTCCCCGGTATGAAGACACGGCCAAGTCGCAGGTGAGATTGGGGTTTGGCGCGCAAGCCGCTGTCGATCCGCCTGACTAATCCGATCGATCGTGGTGGAACTGAGCTCGGCCGTCGACCAGGCGTACGCCGCTGACAAGGGCCAGGCTCCAACGGCGGTGGCGCGAAAACTGCCGCCTACCATTGACAGTTTCTGGCCCAACATTGTGACCGAAGTGCATCGGATTGCAGCAGTAGATCCAGCTTATCCAGCATGTGGTGACGCCCACGGGCGAGCTTACGAATGTCCCGGTGAGTGTAAGCAGGGATATATTTAAGCGAAAGTCAAACTAACGAGCAACTTCTTTCCCTCAGATCGCCATCATTGCCAATGAACAAAATCTCGCACATGTGTCATATAATCCCACTGGTTCTAACCTCCCCGGTATGAAGACACGGCCAAGTCGCAGGTGATCCGCCTGACTAATCCGATCGATCGTGGTGGAACTGAGCTCGGCCGTCGACCAGGCGTACGCCGCTGACAAGGGCCAGGCTCCAACGGCGGTGGCGCGAAAACTGCCGCCTACCATTGACAGTTTCTGGCCCAACATTGTGAGCGAAGTGCATGGGATCGCAGCAGCAGATCCAGCTCATCTAGCAGGTGGTGACGAACACGGGCGAGCTGACGAATGTCCCGGTGAGTGTAAGCAGGGATATATTCAACCGAAAGTCAAACTAACGAGCAACTTCTTTCCCTCAGATCGCCATCATTGCCAATGAACAAAATCTCGCACATGTGTGCAAATAATTCCCAACTGGTTCTAACCTCCCCGGTATGAAGACACGGCCAAGTCGCAGGTGAACAAAGTGACTTAGGAGATTTTGGAGCGCGCGCCGCTGTCGATCCGCCTGACTAATCCGAACGATCGTGGTGGAACTGAGCTCGGCCGTCGCCCAGTCGTACGCCGCTGACAAGGGCCAGGCTCCAACGGCGGTGGCGCGAAAACTGCCGCCTACCATTGACAGTTTCTGGCCCAACATTGTGAGCGAAGTGCATGGGATCGCAGCAGCAGATCCAGGTCATTCAGCAGGTGGTGACGCCCACGGGCGAGCTTACGATTGTCCCGGTAAGTGTAAGCAAAAATATATTTAACCGAAAGTCAAACTAACGAGCAACTTCTTTCCCTCAGATCGCCATCATTGCCAATGAACAAAATCTCGCACATGTGTGCATATAATTCCCAACTGGTTCTAACCTCCCCGGTATGAAGACACGGCCAAGTCGCAGGTGAACAAAGTGACTTAGGGAAGATTTTGGAGCGCGCCAAGCCGCTGTCGATCCGCCTGACTAATCCGAACGATCGTGGTGGAACTGAGCTCGGCCGTCGCCCAGTCGTACGCCGCTGACAAGGGCCAGGCTCCAACGGCGGTGGCGCGAAAACTGCCGCCTACCATTGACAGTTTCTGGCCCAACATTGTGAGCGAAGTGCATGGGATCGCAGCAGCAGATCCAGGTCATTCAGCAGGTGGTGACGCCCACGGGCGAGCTTACGATTGTCCCGGTGAGTGTAAGCAAAAATATATTTAACCGAAAGTCAAACTAACGAGCAACTTCTTTCCCTCAGATCGCCATCATTGCCAATGAACAAAATCTCGCACATGTGTGCATATAATTCCCAACTGGTTCTAACCTCCCCGGTATGAAGACACGGCCAAGTCGCAGGTGAACAAAGTGACTTAGGGAGATTTTGGAGCGCGCCAAGCCGCTGTCGATCCGCCTGACTAATCCGAACGATCGTGGTGGAACTGAGCTCGGCCGTCGCCCAGTCGTACGCCGCTGACAAGGGCCAGGCTCCAACGGCGGTGGCGCGAAAACTGCCGCCTACCATTGACAGTTTCTGGCCAAACATTGTGACCGAAGTGCATCGGATTGCAGCAGTAGATCCAGCTCATCCAGCAGGTGGTGACGCCCACGGGCGAGCTGACGAATGTCCCGGTGAGTGTAAGCAGGGATATATTCAACCGAAAGTCAAACTAACGAGCAACTTCTTTCCCTCACATCGCCATCATTGCCAATGAACAAAATCTCGCACATAAGTGCAAATAATTCCCAACTGGTTCTAACCTCCCCGGTATGAAGACACGGCCAAGTCGCAGGTGATCCGCCTGACTAATCCGATCGATCGTGGTGGAACTGAGCTCAGCCGTCGACCAGGCGTACGCCGCTGACAAGGGCCAGGCTCCAACGGCGGTGGCGCGAAAACCGCCGCCTACCATTGAAAATTTCTGGCCCAACATTGTGAGCGAAGTGCATGGGATCGCAGCAGCAGATCCAGCTCATCCAGCAGGTGGTGACGCCCACGGGCGAGCTGACGAATGTCCCGGTGAGTGTAAGCAGGGATATATTCAACCGAAAGTCAAACTAACGAGCAACTTCTTTCCCTCAGATCGCCATCATTGCCAATGAACAAAATCTCGCACATAAGTGCAAATAATTCCCAACTGGTTCTAACCTCCCCGGTATGAAGACACGGCCAAGTCGCAGGTGAACAAAGTGACTTAGGGAGATTTTGGAGCGCGCCAAGCCGCTGTCGATCCGCCTGACTAATCCGAACGATCGTGGTGGAACTGAGCTCGGCCGTCGCCCAGTCGTACGCCGCTGACAAGGGCCAGGCTCCAACGGCGGTGGCGCGAAAACTGCCGCCTACCATTGACAGTTTCTGGCCAAACATTGTGACCGAAGTGCATCGGATTGCAGCAGTAGATCCAGCTCATCCAGCATGTGGTGACGCCCACGGGCGAGCTTACGAATGTCCCGGTAAGTGTAAGCAGGGATATATTTAAGCGAAAGTCAAACTAACGAGCAACTTCTTTCCCTCAGATCGCCATCATTGCCAATGAACAAAATCTCGCACATGTGTGCATATAATTCCCAACTGGTTCTAACCTCCCCGGTATGAAGACACGGCCAAGTCGCAGGTGATCCGCCTGACTAATCCGATCGATCGTGGTGGAACTGAGCTCGGCCGTCGACCAGGCGTACGCCGCTGACAAGGGCCAGGCTGTAACGGCGGTGGCACGAAAACCGCCGCCTACCATTGAAAATTTCTGGCACAACATTGTGAGCGAAGTGCATGGGATCGCAGCAGCAGATCCAGCTCATCCAGCAGGTGGTGACGCCCACGGGCGAGCTGACGAATGTGCCGGTGAGTGTAAGCAGGGATATATTCAACCGAAAGTCAAACTAACGAGCAACTTCTTTCCCTCAGATCGCCAGTAATGCCAATGAAAAAAATCTTGCACATGTGTGCATATAATTCCCAACTGGTTCTAACCTCCCCGGTATGAAGACACGGCCAAGTCGCAGGTGAACAAAGTGACTTAGGAGATTTTGGAGCGCCCAAGCCGCTGTCGATCCGCCTGACTAATCCGAACGATCGTGGTGGAACTGAGCTCGGCCGTCGCCCAGTCGTACGCCGCTGACAAGGGCCAGGCTCCAACGGCTGTGGCGCGAAAACTGCCGCCTACCATTGACAGTTTCTGGCCAAACATTGTGACCGAAGTGCATCGGATTGCAGCAGTAGATCCAGCTCATCCAGCATGTGGTGACGCCCACGGGCGAGCTTACGAATGTCCCGGTGAGTGTAAGCAGGGATATATTTAACCGAAAGTCAAACTAACGAGCAACTTCTTTCCCTCAGATCGCCATCATTGCCAATGAACAAAATCTCGCACATGTGTGCATATAATTCCCAACTGGTTCTAACCTCCCCGGTATGAAGACACGGCCAAGTCGCAGGTGATTCAACCTGTCCGCCTGACTAATCCGATCGATCGTGGTGGAACTGAGCTCGGCCGTCGCCCAGGCGTACGCCGCTGACAAGGGCCAGGCTCCAACGGCGGTGGCGCGAAAACCGCCGCCTACCATTGAAAATTTCTGGCCCAACATTGTGACCGAAGTGCATCGGATTGCAGCAGTAGATCCAGCTCATCCAGCAGGTGGTGACGCCCACGGGCGAACTGACGAATGTCCCGGTGAGTGTAAGCAGGGATATATTCAACCGAAAGTCAAACTAACGAGCAACTTCTTTCCCTCAGATCGCCATCATTGCCAATGAACAAAATCTCGCACATGTGTGCAAATAATTCCCAACTGGTTCTAACCTCCCCGGTATGAAGACACGGCCAAGTCGCAGGTGATCCGCCTGACTAATCCGATCGATCGTGGTGGAACTGAGCTCGGCCGTCGACCAGGCGTACGCCGCTGACAAGGGCCAGGCTGTAACGGAGGTGGCACGAAAACCGCCGCCTACCATTGAAAATTTCTGGCCCAACATTGTGAGCGAAGTGCATGGGATCGCAGCAGCAGATCCAGCTCATCCAGCAGGTGGTGACGCCCACGGGCGAGCTGACGAATGTCCCGGTGAGTGTAAGCAGGGATATATTCAACCGAAAGTCAAACTAACGAGCAACTTCTTTCCCTCAGATCGCCATCATTGCCAATGAACAAAATCTCGCACATGTGTGCATATAATTCCCAACTGGTTTTAACCTCCCCGGTATGAAGACACGGCCAAGTCGCAGGTGATCCGCCTGACTAATCCGAACGATCGTGGTGGAACTGAGCTCGGCCGTCGCCCAGTCGTACGCCGCTGACAAGGGCCAGGCTCCAACGGCGGTGGCGCGAAAACCGCCGCCTACCATTGAAAATTTCTGGCCCAACATTGTGAGCGAAGTGCATGGGATCGCAGCAGCAGATCCAGCTCATCCAGCAGGTGGTGACGCCCACGGGCGAGCTGACGAATGTCCCGGTGAGTGTAAGCAGGGATATATTCAACCGAAAGTCAAACTAACGAGCAACTTCTTTCCCTCAGATCGCCATCATTGCCAATGAACAAAATCTCGCACATGTGTGCATATAATTCCCAACTGGTTTTAACCTCCCCGGTATGAAGACACGGCCAAGTCGCAGGTGATCCGCCTGACTAATCCGATCGATCGTGGTGGAACTGAGCTCGGCCGTCGACCAGGCGTACGCCGCTGACAAGGGCCAGGCTGTAACGGAGGTGGCACGAAAACCGCCGCCTACCATTGAAAATTTCTGGCCCAACATTGTGAGCGAAGTGCATGGGATCGCAGCAGCAGATCCAGGTCATTCAGCAGGTGGTGACGCCCACGGGCGAACTGACGAATGTCCCGGTGAGTGTAAGCAGGGATATATTCAACCGAAAGTCAAACTAACGAGCAACTTCTTTCCCTCAGATCGCCATCATTGCCAATGAACAAAATCTCGCACATGTGTGCAAATAATTCCCAACTGGTTCTAACCTCCCCGGTATGAAGACACGGCCAAGTCACAGGTGAACAAAGTGACTTAGGGAGATTTTGGAGCGCGCCAAGCCGCTGTCGATCCGCCTGACTAATCCGAACGATCGTGGTGGAACTGAGCTCGGCCGTCGCCCAGTCGTACGCCGCTGACAAGGGCCAGGCTCCAACGGCGGTGGCGCGAAAACTGCCGCCTACCATTGACAATTTCTGGCCCAACATTGTGAGCGAAGTGCATGGGATCGCAGTAGCAGATCCAGCTCATCCAGCAGGGGGTGACGAACACGGGCGAGCTGACGAATGTCCCGGCGAGTGTAAGTAGGGATATAACTAACGAGCAACTTCTTTCCCTCAGATCGCCATCAATGCCAATAAAAAAAATCTCGTACATGTGTGCAAATAATTCCCAACTGGTTCTAACCTCCCCGGTATGAAGACACGGCCAAGTCGCAGGTGATCCGCCTGACTAATCCGAACGATCGTGGTGGAACTGAGCTCGGCCGTCGCCCAGTCGTAGGGCGACAGGCTCCAACGGCGGTGGCGCGAAAACTGCCGCCTACCATTGACAATTTCTGGCCCAACATTGTTACCGAAGTGCATCGGATTGCAGCAGTAGATCCAGCTCATCCAGCATGTGGTGACGCCCACGGGCGAGCTTACGAATGTGCCGGTGAGTGTAAGCATGGATATATTCAACCGAAAGTCAAACTAACGAGCAACTTCTTTCCCTCAGATCGCCATCAATGCCAATGAACAAAATCTCGCACATGTGTGCAAATAATTCCCAACTGGTTCTAACCTCCCCGGTATGAAGACACGGCCAAGTCGCAGGTGATCCGCCTGACTAATCCGATCGATCGTGGTGGAACTGAGCTCGGCCGTCGACCAGGCGTACGCCGCTGACAAGGGCCAGGCTGTAACGGAGGTGGCACGAAAACCGCCGCCTACCATTGAAAATTTCTGGCCCAACATTGTGAGCGAAGTGCATCGGATTGCAGCAGTAGATCCAGCTCATCCAGCATGTGGTGACGCCCACGGGCGAGCTTACGAATGTCCCGGTGAGTGTAAGCAGGGATATATATTTAACCGAAAGTCAAACTAACGAGCAACTTCTTTCCCTCAGATCGCCATCATTGCCAATGAACAAAATCTCGCACATGTGTGCAAATAATTCCCAACTGGTTCTAACCTCCCCGGTATGAAGACACGGCCAAGTCGCAGGTGATCCGCCTGACTAATCCGATCGATCGTGGTGGAACTGAGCTCGGCCGTCGACCAGGCGTACGCCGCTGACAAGGGCCAGGCTGTAACGGCGGTGGCGCGAAAACTGCCGCCTACCATTGAAAATTTCTGCCCAAACATTGTGAGCGAAGTGCATGGGATCGCAGCAGCAGATCCAGCTCATCTAGCAGGTGGTGACGCCCACGGGCGAGCTGACGAATGTCCCGGTGAGTGTAAGCAGGGATATATTCAACCGAAAGTCAAACTAACGAGCAACTTCTTTCCCTCAGATCGCCATCATTGCCAATGAACAAAATCTCGCACATGTGTGCAAATAATTCCCAACTGGTTCTAACCTCCCCGGTATGAAGACACGGCCAAGTCGCAGGTGATCCGCCCTGATCCTAAATCCGAACGATCGTGGTGGAACTGAGCTCGGCCGTCGCCCAGCCGTACGCCGCTGACAAGGGCCAGGCTGTAACGGCGGTGGCGCGAAAACTGCCGCCTACCATTGAAAATTTCTGGCCAAACATTGTGAGCGAAGTGCATGGGATCGCAGCAGCAGATCCAGCTCATCTAGCAGGTGGTGACGCCCACGGGCGAGCTGACGAATGTCCCGGTGAGTGTAAGCAGGGATATATTCAACCGAAAGTCAAACTAACGAGCAACTTCTTTCCCTCAGATCGCCATCATTGCCAATGAACAAAATCTCGCACATGTGTGCATATAATTCCCAACTGATTTTAACCTCCCCGGTATGAAGACACGGCCAAGTCGCAGGTGATCCGCCTGACTAATCCGATCGATCGTGGTGGAACTGAGCTCGGCCGTCGACCAGGCGTACGCCGCTGACAAGGGCCAGGCTGTAACGGAGGTGGCACGAAAACCGCCGCCTACCATTGAAAATTTCTGGCCCAACATTGTGAGCGAAGTGCATGGGATCGCAGCAGCAGATCCAGGTCATTCAGCAGGTGGTGACGCCCACGGGCGAACTGACGAATGTCCCGGTGAGTGTAAGCAGGGATATATTCAACCGAAAGTCAAACTAACGAGCAACTTCTTTCTCTCAGATCGCCATCATTGCCAATGAACAAAATCTCGCACATGTGTGCAAATAATTCCCAACTGGTTCTAACCTCCCCGGTATGAAGACACGGCCAAGTCACAGGTGAACAAAGTGACTTAGGGAGATTTTGGAGCGCGCCAAGCCGCTGTCGATCCGCCTGACTAATCCGAACGATCGTGGTGGAACTGAGCTCGGCCGTCGCCCAGTCGTACGCCGCTGACAAGGGCCAGGCTCCAACGGCGGTGGCGCGAAAACTGCCGCCTACCATTGACAATTTCTGGCCCAACATTGTGAGCGAAGTGCATGGGATCGCAGTAGCAGATCCAGCTCATCCAGCAGGGGGTGACGAACACGGGCGAGCTGACGAATGTCCCGGCGAGTGTAAGTAGGGATATAACTAACGAGCAACTTCTTTCCCTCAGATCGCCATCAATGCCAATGAAAAAAATCTCGTACATGTGTGCAAATAATTCCCAACTGGTTCTAACCTCCCCGGTATGAAGACACGGCCAAGTCGCAGGTGATCCGCCTGACTAATCCGAACGATCGTGGTGGAACTGAGCTCGGCCGTCGCCCAGTCGTAGGGCGACAGGCTCCAACGGCGGTGGCGCGAAAACTGCCGCCTACCATTGACAATTTCTGGCCCAACATTGTTACCGAAGTGCATCGGATTGCAGCAGTAGATCCAGCTCATCCAGCATGTGGTGACGCCCACGGGCGAGCTTACGAATGTGCCGGTGAGTGTAAGCATGGATATATTCAACCGAAAGTCAAACTAACGAGCAACTTCTTTCCCTCAGATCGCCATCAATGCCAATGAACAAAATCTCGCACATGTGTGCAAATAATTCCCAACTGGTTCTAACCTCCCCGGTATGAAGACACGGCCAAGTCGCAGGTGATCCGCCTGACTAATCCGATCGATCGTGGTGGAACTGAGCTCGGCCGTCGACCAGGCGTACGCCGCTGACAAGGGCCAGGCTCTAACGGCGGTGGCGCGAAAACCGCCGCCTACCATTGAAAATTTCTGGCCCAACATTGTGAGCCGAAGTGCATGGGATTGCAGCAGTAGATCCAGCTCATCCAGCAGGTGGTGACGCCCACGGGCGAGCTTACGAATGTCCCGGTGAGTGTAAGCAGGGATATATTCAACCGAAAGTCAAACTAACGAGCAACTTCTTTCCCTCAGATCGCCATCAATGCCAATGAACAAAATCTCGCACATGTGTGCAAATAATTCCCAACTGGTTCTAACCTCCCCGGTATGAAGACACGGCCAAGTCGCAGGTGATCCGCCTGACTAATCCGATCGATCGTGGTGGAACTGAGCTCGGCCGTCGCCCAGGCGTACGCCGCTGACAAGGGCCAGGCTCCAACGGCGGTGGCGCGAAAACTGCCGCCTACCATTGACAATTTCTGGCCCAACATTGTGACCGAAGTGCATCGGATTGCAGCAGTAGATCCAGCTCATCCAGCAGGTGGTGACGCCCACGGGCGAGCTTACGAATGTGCCGGTGAGTGTAAGCAGGGATATATTCAACCGAAAGTCAAACTAACGAGCAACTTCTTTCCCTCAGATCGCCATCAATGCCAATGAACAAAATCTCGCACATGTGTGCAAATAATTCCCAACTGGTTCTAACCTCCCCGGTATGAAGACACGGCCAAGTCGCAGGTGATCCGCCTGACTAATCCGATCGATCGTGGTGGAACTGAGCTCGGCCGTCGACCAGGCGTACGCCGCTGACAAGGGCCAGGCTCTAACGGAGGTGGCACGAAAACCGCCGCCTACCATTGAAAATTGCTGGCCAAACATTGTGAGCGAAGTGCATGGGATCGCAGCAGCAGATCCAGCTCATCCAGCAGGTGGTGACGCCCACGGGCGAGCTGACGAATGTCCCGGTGAGTGTAAGCAGGGATATATTCAACCGAAAGTCAAACTAACGAGCAACTTCTTTCCCTCAGATCGCCATCAATGCCAATGAACAAAATCTCGCACATGTGTGCAAATAATTCCCAACTGGTTCTAACCTCCCCGGTATGAAGACACGGCCAAGTCGCAGGTGATCCGCCTGACTAATCCGATCGATCGTGGTGGAACTGAGCTCGGCCGTCGACCAGGCGTACGCCGCTGACAAGGGCCAGGCTCTAACGGAGGTGGCACGAAAACCGCCGCCTACCATTGAAAATTGCTGGCCAAACATTGTGAGCGAAGTGCATGGGATCGCAGCAGCAGATCCAGCTCATCCAGCAGGTGGTGACGCCCACGGGCGAGCTGACGAATGTCCCGGTGAGTGTAAGCAGGGATATATTTAACCGAAAGTCAAACTAACGAGCAACTTCTTTCCCTCAGATCGCCATCAATGCCAATGAACAAAATCTCGCACATGTGTGCAAATAATTCCCAACTGGTTCTAACCTCCCCGGTATGAAGACACGGCCAAGTCGCAGGTGATCCGCCTGACTAATCCGATCGATCGTGGTGGAACTGAGCTCGGCCGTCGACCAGGCGTACGCCGCTGACAAGGGCCAGGCTCCAACGGCGGTGGCGCGAAAACCGCCGCCTACCATTGAAAATTTCTGGCCAAACATTGTGAGCGAAGTGCATGGGATCGCAGCAGCAGATCCAGCTCATCCAGCAGGTGGTGACGCCCACGGGCGAGCTGACGAAAGTCCCGCTGAGTGTAAGCAGGGATATATTCAACGGAAAGTCAAACTAACGAGCAACTTCTTTCCCTCAGATCGCCATCATTGCCAATGAACAAAATCTCGCACATGTGTGCATATAATTCCCAACTGGTTCTAACCTCCCTGATATGAAGACACGGCCAAGTCGCAGGTGATCCGCCTGACTAATCCGATCGATCGTGGTGGAACTGAGCTCGGCCGTCGCCCAGTCGTACGCCGCTGACAAGGGCCAGGCTCCAACGGCGGTGGCGCGAAAACTGCCGCCTACCATTGACAATTTCTGGCCCAACATTGTGAGCGAAGTGCATGGGATCGCAGTAGCAGATCCAGCTCATCCAGCAGGGGGTGACGAACACGGGCGAGCTGACGAATGTCCCGGCGAGTGTAAGTAGGGATATAACTAACGAGCAACTTCTTTCCCTCAGATCGCCATCAATGCCAATGAAAAAAATCTCGTACATGTGTGCAAATAATTCCCAACTGGTTCTAACCTCCCCGGTATGAAGACACGGCCAAGTCGCAGGTGATCCGCCTGACTAATCCGAACGATCGTGGTGGAACTGAGCTCGGCCGTCGCCCAGTCGTAGGGCGACAGGCTCCAACGGCGGTGGCGCGAAAACTGCCGCCTACCATTGACAATTTCTGGCCCAACATTGTTACCGAAGTGCATCGGATTGCAGCAGTAGATCCAGCTCATCCAGCATGTGGTGACGCCCACGGGCGAGCTTACGAATGTGCCGGTGAGTGTAAGCATGGATATATTCAACCGAAAGTCAAACTAACGAGCAACTTCTTTCCCTCAGATCGCCATCATTGCCAATGAACAAAATCTCGCACATGTGTGCAAATAATTCCCAACTGGTTTTAACCTCCCCGGTATGAAGACACGGCCAAGTCGCAGGTGATCCGCCTGACTAATCCGAACGATCGTGGTGGAACTGAGCTCGGCCGTCGCCCAGTCGTACGCCGCTGACAAGGGCCAGGCTCCAACGGCGGTGGCGCGAAAACTGCCGCCTACCATTGACAATTTCTGGCCCAACATTGTTACCGAAGTGCATCGGATTGCAGCAGTAGATCCAGCTCATCCAGCATGTGGTGACGCCCACGGGCGAGCTTACGAATGTGCCGTTGAGTGTAAGCATGGATATATTCAACCGAAAGTCAAACTAACGAGCAACTTCTTTCCCTCAGATCGCCATCAATGCCAATGAACAAAATCTCGCACATGTGTGCAAATAATTCCCAACTGGTTCTAACCTCCCCGGTATGAAGACACGGCCAAGTCGCAGGTGAAAATATTTAGGGGAGTTTTTGAGCGCGCCAAGCCGCTGTCGATCCGCCTGACTAATCCGATCGATCGTGGTGGAACTGAGCTCGGCCGTCGACCAGTCGTACGCCGCTGACAAGGGCCAGGCTCCAACGGCGGTGGCGCGAAAACCGCCGCCTACCATTGAAAATTTCTGGCCAAACATTGTGAGCGAAGTGCATGGGATCGCAGCAGTAGATCCAGCTCATCCAGCAGGTGGTGACGCCCACGGGCGAGCTGACGAATGTCCCGGTGAGTGTAAGCAGGGATATATTCAACCGAAAGTCAAACTAACGAGCAACTTCTTTCCCTCAGATCGCCATCATTGCCAATGAACAAAATCTCGCACATGTGTGCAAATAATTCCCAACTGGTTCTAACCTCCCCGGTATGAAGACACGGCCAAGTCACAGGTGACAAAACTTAGGGATTTTGAGCCGCCGCTGTCGATCCGCCTGACTAATCCGAACGATCGTGGTGGAACTGAGCTCGGCCGTCGCCCAGTCGTACGCCGCTGACAAGGGCCAGGCTCCAACGGCGGTGGCGCGAAAACTGCCGCCTACCATTGACAATTTCTGGCCCAACATTGTGAGCGAAGTGCATGGGATCGCAGTAGCAGATCCAGCTCATCCAGCAGGGGGTGACGAACACGGGCGAGCTGACGAATGTCCCGGCGAGTGTAAGTAGGGATATAACTAACAAGCAACTTCTTTCCCTCAGATCGCCATCAATGCCAATGAAAAAAATCTCGTACATGTGTGCAAATAATTCCCAACTGGTTCTAACCTCCCCGGTATGAAGACACGGCCAAGTCGCAGGTGATCCGCCTGACTAATCCGAACGATCGTGGTGGAACTGAGCTCGGCCGTCGCCCAGTCGTAGGGCGACAGGCTCCAACGGCGGTGGCGCGAAAACTGCCGCCTACCATTGACAATTTCTGGCCCAACATTGTTACCGAAGTGCATCGGATTGCAGCAGTAGATCCAGCTCATCCAGCATGTGGTGACGCCCACGGGCGAGCTTACGAATGTGCCGGTGAGTGTAAGCATGGATATATTCAACCGAAAGTCAAACTAACGAGCAACTTCTTTCCCTCAGATCGCCATCAATGCCAATGAACAAAATCTCGCACATGTGTGCAAATAATTCCCAACTGGTTCTAACCTCCCCGGTATGAAGACACGGCCAAGTCGCAGGTGATCCGCCTGACTAATCCGAACGATCGTGGTGGAACTGAGCTCGGCCGTCGCCCAGTCGTAGGGCGACAGGCTCCAACGGCGGTGGCGCGAAAACTGCCGCCTACCATTGACAATTTCTGGCCCAACATTGTTACCGAAGTGCATCGGATTGCAGCAGTAGATCCAGCTCATCCAGCATGTGGTGACGCCCACGGGCGAGCTTACGAATGTGCCGGTGAGTGTAAGCATGGATATATTCAACCGAAAGTCAAACTAACGAGCAACTTCTTTCCCTCAGATCGCCATCAATGCCAATGAACAAAATCTCGCACATGTGTGCAAATAATTCCTTCTTTCCCGTTGTCCCGGTAAAGACACCAAGTTTTTTTTTTTTTTTTTTTTTTTTCCCTCTCTTTTTCCTTTTTCTTTCTTTAATTTTTTTTTTTGTTTTGTTTTTTTGGTTCTCTCTCCCCTTTTTCTCCCCCGGTGAGGGGGGCCAGCCTCAACGGGGGTGGGGAAAAAACTGCCTTTCACTTTTAATTTTTTTGCCAAAAATTTTGACCGAAGTGCATTGGGTCGCAGCAGTAGATCCAGCTCATCCAGCATGTGGTGACGCCGGTGAGTGTAAGCAGGGAAATATATTTAACCGAAAGTCAAACTAACGAGCAACTTTTTTTCCCTCAGCAGATCGCCATCATTGCTAATGAACAAAATCTCGCACATGTGTGCATATAATTCCCAACTGGTTTTAACCTCCCCGGTATGAAGACACGGCCAAGTCGCAGGTGATCCGCCTGACTAATCCGATCGATCGTGGTGGAACTGAGCTCGGCCGTCGACCAGGCGTACGCCGCTGACAAGGGCCAGGCTCCAGTTGCGATGGCGCGAAAACCGCCGCTTACCATTGAAAATTTCTGGCCAAACATTGTGAGCGAAGTGCATGGGATCGCAGCAGCAGATCCAGCTCATCTAGCAGGTGGTGACGAACACGGGCGAGCTGACGAATGTCCCGGTGAGTGTAAGCAGGGATATATTCAACCGAAAGTCAAACTAACGAGCAACTTCTTTCCCTCAGATCGCCATCATTGCCAATGAACAAAATCTCGCACATGTGTGCAAATAATTCCCAACTGGTTCTAACCTCCCCGGTATGAAGACACGGCCAAGTCGCAGGTGAACAAAGTGACTTAGGGAGATTTTGGAGCGCGCCAAGCCGCTGTCGATCCGCCTGACTAATCCGAACGATCGTGGTGGAACTGAGCTCGGCCGTCGCCCAGTCGTACGCCGCTGACAAGGGCCAGGCTCCATCGGCGGTGGCGCGAAAACTGCCGCCTACCATTGACAGTTTCTGGCCAAACATTGTGACCGAAGTGCATCGGATTGCAGCAGTAGATCCAGCTCATCCAGCATGTGGTGACGCCCACGGGCGAGCTTACGAATGTGCCGGTGAGTGTAAGCATGGATATATTCAACCGAAAGTCAAACTAACGAGCAACTTCTTTCCCTCAGATCGCCATCATTGCCAATGAACAAAATCTCGCACATGTGTGCATATAATTCCCAACTGGTTCTAACCTCCCTGATATGAAGACACGGCCAAGTCGCAGGTGAACAGTCAGGTTTGCTCGATCCGCCTGACTAATCCGATCGATCGTGGTGGAACTGAGCTCGGCCGTCGACCAGGCGTACGCCGCTGACAAGGGCCTGGCTCCAACGGCGGTGGCGCGAAAACCGCCGCCTACCATTGAAAATTTCTGGCCCAAACATTGTGAGCGAAGTGCATGGGATCGCAGCAGCAGATCCAGGTCATCCAGCAGGTGGTGACGAACACGGGCGAGCTGACGAATGTCCCGGTGAGTGTAAGCAGGGATATATTCAACCGAAAGTCAAACTAACGAGCAACTTCTTTCCCTCAGATCGCCATCATTGCCAATGAACAAAATCTTGCACATGTGTGCAAATAATTCCCAACTGGTTCTAACCTCCCCGGTATGAAGACACTGCCAAGTCGCAGGTGAACAAAGTGACTTAGGGAGATTTTGGAGCGCGCCAAGCCGCTGTCGATCCGCCTGACTAATCCGAACGATCGTGGTGGAACTGAGCTCGGCCGTCGCCCAGTCGTACGCCGCTGACAAGGGCCAGGCTCCAACGGCGGTGGCGCGAAAACTGCCGCCTACCATTGACAATTTCTGGCCCAACATTGTGAGCGAAGTGCATGGGATCGCAGTAGCAGATCCAGCTCATACAGCAGGGGGTGACGAACACGGGCGAGCTGACGAATGTCCCGGTGAGTGTAAGCAGGGATATATTCAACCGAAAGTCAAACTAACGAGCAACTTCTTTCCCTCAGATCGCCATCAATGCCAATGAACAAAATCTCGCACATGTGTGCAAATAATTCCCAACTGGTTCTAACCTCCCCGGTATGAAGACACGGCCAAGTCGCAGGTGATCCGCCTGACTAATCCGATCGATCGTGGTGGAACTGAGCTCGGCCGTCGACCAGGCGTACGCCGCTGACAAGGGCCAGGCTGTAACGGCGGTGGCACGAAAACCGCCGCCTACCATTGAAAATTTCTGGCCCAACATTGTGAGCGAAGTGCATGGGATCGCAGCAGCAGATCCAGCTCATCCAGCAGGTGGAACGGCGCTACGAATGTCCCGGGAGTGTAAGCAGGGATATATTCAACCGAAAGTCAAACTAACGAGCAACTTCTTTCCCTCAGATCGCCAGTAATGCCAATGAAAAAAATCTTGCACATGTGTGCAAATAATTCCCAACTGGTTCTAACCTCCCCGGTATGAAGACACGGCCAAGTCGCAGGTGAACAAAGTGACTTAGGGAGATTTTGGAGCGCGCCAAGCCGCTGTCGATCCGCCTGACTAATCCGAACGATCGTGGTGGAACTGAGCTCGGCCGTCGCCCAGTCGTACGCCGCTGACAAGGGCCAGGCTCCAACGGCGGTGGCGCGAAAACTGCCGCCTACCATTGACAGTTTCTGGCCAAACATTGTGACCGAAGTGCATCGGATCGCAGCAGTAGATCCAGCTCATCCAGCATGTGGTGACGCCCACGGGCGAGCTGACGAATGTCCCGGCGAGTGTAAGTAGGGATATAACTAACAAGCATCTTCTTTCCCTCAGATCGCCATCAATGCCAATGAAAAAAATCTCGTACATGTGTGCAAATAATTCCCAACTGGTTCTAACCTCCCCGGTATGAAGACACGGCCAAGTCGCAGGTGATCCGCCTGACTAATCCGAACGATCGTGGTGGAACTGAGCTCGGCCGTCGCCCAGTCGTAGGGCGACAGGCTCCAACGGCGGTGGCGCGAAAACTGCCGCCTACCATTGACAATTTCTGGCCCAACATTGTTACCGAAGTGCATCGGATTGCAGCAGTAGATCTAGCTCATCCAGCATGTGGTGACGCCCACGGGCGAGCTTACGAATGTGCCGGTGAGTGTAAGCATGGATATATTCAACCGAAAGTCAAACTAACGAGCAACTTCTTTCCCTCAGATCGCCATCAATGCCAATGAACAAAATCTCGCACATGTGTGCAAATAATTCCCAACTGGTTCTAACCTCCCCGGTATGAAGACACGGCCAAGTCGCAGGTGATCCGCCTGGCTAATACGATCGATCGTGGTGGAACTGAGCTCAACCGTCGACCAGGCGTACGCCGCTGACAAGGGCCAGGCTGTAACGGCGGTGGCACGAAAACCGCCGCCTACCATTGAAAATTTCTGGCACAACATTGTGAGCGGAGTGCATGGGATCGCAGCAGCAGATCCAGCTCATCCAGCATGTGAGTGTAAGCAGGGATATATTCAACCGAAAGTCAAACTAACGAGCAACTTCTTTCCCTCAGATCGCCAGTAATGCCAATGAAAAAAATCTTGCACATGTGTGCATATAATTCCCAACTGGTTCTAACCTCCCCGGTATGAAGACACGGCCAAGTCGCAGGTGAACAAAGTGACTTAGGGAGATTTTTGGAGCGCGCCAAGCCGCTGTCGATCCGCCTGACTAATCCGAACGATCGTGGTGGAACTGAGCTCGGCCGTCGCCCAGTCGTACGCCGCTGACAAGGGCCAGGCTCCAACGGCGGTGGCGCGAAAACTGCCGCCTACCATTGACAGTTTCTGGCCAAACATTGTGACCGAAGTGCATCGGATCGCAGCAGTAGATCCAGCTCATCCAGCATGTGGTGACGCCCACGGGCGAGCTTACGAATGTCCCGGTGAGTGTAAGCAGGGATATATTTAAGCGAAAGTCAAACTAACGAGCAACTTCTTTCCCTCAGATCGCCATCATTGCCAATGAACAAAATCTCGCACATGTGTGCATATAATTCCCAACTGGTTCTAACCTCCCTGATATGAAGACACGGCCAAGTCGCAGGTGATCCGCCTGACTAATCCGATCGATCGTGGTGGAACTGAGCTCGGCCGTCGACCAGGCGTACGCCGCTGACAAGGGCCAGGCTCCAACGGCGGTGGCGCGAAAACTGCCGCCTACCATTGAAAATTTCTGGCCAAACATTGTGACCGAAGTGCATCGGATCGCAGCAGTAGATCCAGCTCATCCAGCATGTGGTGACGCCCACGGGCGAGCTTACGAATGTGCCGGTGAGTGTAAGCATGGATATATTCAACCGAAAGTCAAACTAACGAGCAACTTCTTTCCCTCAGATCGCCATCATTGCCAATGAACAAAATCTCACTCAGGTCGGCTTCTACCACGAGTAAGACCTCTAACCCTCCCTCCACTGTGCAGGGCAAGCAGAATTCAAGGTACCAAACTCAGCCAAAGAGGGGTGTCTCATTCAAAGCTACAAGTTCCAGCATGGTTTCGCGTGCTCGCCTGGGGAGAAGGAATCTTGTCCGCAGCCAAACTCTACCATTGGCGGATTCTGATGTTTTGGATGTAGGTCATCCAATTCCTCTTGCTAAATGGAAAGGAGCCGCTCCTGGGGGTCTTGTACAAAACTCTCAGCCGTGCTGGCAAACAGTAGTAGCGAAGTCGGGGACCAAGCGAAGGGCACCAATGCTGTCTGGCAGCGCAGCTAAGAGGGATCCATTGAAAGCCGTTTCCTCCAACCCCTACGCACCTCTGTTCACAAACGACCTGGATGCTATAATGGAGGCTGAAAGCGATGGCCTGACCATCGAGTTCGAGGATGATTGCGTAAGGGAGTCTGCTGAAGAGGTGGTGCCTGTAGCCAAATCGCCCAAAACCTCTAAACCACGGCCTATAACGATACCTAATGTAAACGACGTGGCTGCAATGGAAAACGAATTACTTAAGGTAGTTCCTGAGGACGGCTTTGAGTTCCGCACAGCCCTGTCTGGGGATCTACGAATTTACGCTAAGGACTCGGACATGCACCGGGCCATCACAAAAAGGCTGAGTGAGCTCTCAGTGGCCTACACGCACTTCTGCTTGAAGGAGGATAGGAACTTCCGTCTGGTGCTAAAAAATTTGGCGGCTTCTACACCACAGAGTCTAATCTCCGAGGAGTTAACCAAGCTCGGTCATACGGTGGCTAACTTATATAATCCACCTGTCAGAGGCAGGCGTAACTCAAGTCAGCAGGAAGTTGCTGAACCTGCGAAGCAAAACGTGTGGTTTGTTGAACTTAAACAAGCGGCTAACAATGCTGAAGCCTTGCTGATTTCGAGGATTGGCCGACAGAGGGTCACTGCCGAGCTGAAGAGGGACACAAATCGTGTTAAACAGTGTTTTAGGTGCTATGGGTTCAACCACACCAAAAATTACTGCCTTAAGCCTCCAGTCTGCGGGAGATGTGGTATGGACCATTGGACTGGGTCGGATGACTGCCAGGCTAGCACCGAAGATGATCTTAACTGCGCTAATTGTGGTGGCAAACACGCAGCCTACGACAGGAAGTGCAAGATTTTCGCCCAAAAGCTGAGGTTGTCTGCTCCCAAAATCCCTCTGTCTGCCCACCACTCAGGAAGTCAGAGACGGCCGCAAATGGCAATCCCCTCAGCCTTGCTGCAAAGAGGCGTGTCCTACTCACAGGCTTTAAGGACACAGGCAGTCTCTTCTCCAGGCCTCCAAAGCAGAGCACCGCCTTCCTCCAGGACTTCACAGAGGACCTCCCTCTTAGAGGAAGAGGACTTTCCCGCCCTTGGTTCTAGAACACCTAGACTCTCCAACAATCTGAGACAGGCTGCGACTGAAGATCCCTGGGATATCACAAGGATCACGAACATGCTAATAGACCTCAAAAGCGCTGTGGACGAACTGGCCTCGTCCATGGCCACTATCTCTTTGGTTGTGAGGGACCTCCAAAGAGAGAGCAATGCAAGGTCACAACAACGCAATTACAGAAATGACTAATCTTAAAATAGTCATTTGGAATGCCAGGAGTCTTCTTGCCAAGCGGGAGGAGCTCCTGGTGTTTCTCAGCTGTAACCAAATAGATATTCTACTAGCCACGGAGACTTTCCTACACACTGGTATCTACTTCCAGCTCCCAGGTTACAACATTTATAGAGCTGATTACCCTGGAAATTTTGTTAGAGGAGGAGCTGCAGTATTTGTCAGAAGCAATCTCGTACATTATCACCATCAACCAGTTCGCCTCGGAGTGGCCCAGCTCGCAAAGGTAACCATCTCAACAGAGCTTGGAGAAATCAATATTGCTGCTGCGTACCTCCCTCCTAATCTGTCCTGGTCCCGTGCGAACTTTGAAGCCCTTATAGGAGTGTGCGGGGATCGCTTCTTTCTGGGAGGTGACTTTAATGCCAAACATCAATCCTGGGGTAACAGCAGAGCGGACTCAAGAGGCATTTTTCTCAAGGAGGCGATCGACACTACAGGAGTTCAGGTACTAGCCACAGGACGACCCACCTGCTTCCCGAGCGGAGGACGTACCCCGTCATCTCTAGATTTCGCTCTATTTAAAGACCTACACAGCAGGAGGTTAAGCATAGTGGAGTCCTTTGATCTGAGCTCTGATCACCTCCCGCTGATTGCTCAGCTCCGGACAGTGGGCTTCTGTACGCCTGTGAGAAAGGCCTTACTCCCTCCTGGTTCGAACATATGCGCTTTCAGAAGAAGTCTTGAAGATTCCTCACAGCTACATATGGAGCTACGCTCTGCTGAAGATGTGGAGGATGCTGCACGTCTCATAAACAACAAAATCCTCGACGCTGCTTCTGAGGCCTCCCCAAGCAGCAACGCTATCTCTCCCGCCCGGATGGATGTCATCCCCCGAGACATCCTGCAGCTAATCCAGCTGAAGCACAGGCTCAAAAAGGAATACACCAGGACTCTAAACAGGGACGTGCACAGAATCCATAGCAGACTGGCTAACCGCATAAGGAAGCTTCTGGTTCGGCACCGCCAGAGCATTCTGGATAAGGAGCTGGAGGAAGCCACACCCAACCACGACACCAATTTTGCCCTTTGGAGACTCACGAGCAGGTCCAAGAGGCAGGTAGCCCCGAAGTTCCCGATCCAAAAAGCCGATTCCACTTGGGCTCGCACGCCGTTGGATCGAGCTGAAGTGTTTGCCGACAAGCTTCAAGAGAGGTTCACACCATTTGGAACTTCCTCGATAGGGAGAGTTGACAAGGTCAAGAACATTTTGGAAGCTCCTCATCAAATGTCCTTGCCTGCACCCCCCATTCTCTTTTCTGAAGTAAAAATGAGGATTCATGCGATGAAAAACCGAAAAGCTCCAGGGCCAGATGGGATCACGTCCCAGGTGTGCAGGCTGCTTCCGGATCGGGCCATTTTGTTTCTGGTTTTAATCTTCAATGCTGCGCTTAGATTGGGACACTTTCCGAAGATCTGGAAGAATGCAAACGTTGTGATGATCCACAAGCGAGGAAAGCCGCCCAACGATGTTGATAGTTACCGACCTATAAGCCTCCTTTCCACGTTCGGCAAGATTTTGGAACGGTGCATTCTTGATCGCTTTCTGAAGACACCTGAAGTCCAGAACGCGATGCCCAATCACCAATTTGCCTTCAGGCAAAATCATGGCACTCCCGAGCAGCTTCACAGAGTTGCCGACTTCATCATGGATGGTTTCCAAAAGAGGCAATATACGGTAGCTGCATACCTGGATATCCAACAAGCCTTTGACAGAGTTTGGCACCCTGGACTGCTGGCCAAGCTCTGGGGTCTTCTTCCTCACCAGCTTTTCGAGCTTGTCGTTAGCTTCCTGAAGGACAGATCCTTCCAGGTTGTTCAGGATGGAATATCCTCCTCGACCAGACCCATTCTTGCCGGAGTTCCTCAAGGAAGTGTGTTGGGTCCTACCTTGTACACCCTCTTCACTCATGACGCCCCGATGCCCACTTGCAGACGCAGCAACAGTCTGTGCATCGCCACCTATGCAGATGACACTGCCATATTGTCTAAATCTGATTGTGTCTACGAGGCAACTGACCAACTCCAGATAATCCTCAAGCGTTTTGAAAATTGGTCTTGTAGGTGGAACATTGCCATTAGCCCTGACAAGTGTGCTACGGTCACCTACACTCTGCGCAAGGATTCCAGCCCGGGTGTCTTCCTGCACGATCAACTGCTTCCTCAGCACAAGGAGCACCGTTACCTGGGCCTGATCCTTGATCGCAGGCTCACATTTGCCTCTCACATCAAGCAGACAAGGAGGAAATTGGAGAACGCTGCGAGGAGGCTATATTGGCTAACTCATGCTAACTCTAAGCTAAGTTTAGCCAACAAGAAGAGGGTTTACCTATCTATCATAGCGCCAATTTGGAAGTATGGACTTCCCATTTACGGCATCGCTTCTAAGTCCAATCTAAAGCAGATAAGTTCATTCCAAGCTAAATTTCTTAGGCACATTAGTGGGGCAGAGTGGTATATCCGCAACGCTGACATTCACCGAGATCTCCATGTCCCGCTGGTTGGAGACACAATCAACGATTTTCGCCAGGAGACACTGTTCCAGACTCCGAGTCCACCCCAACCCGCTAGCAAGGGCTGCAGCAACTGCGCGGACCAGACGCAGGCTCAAGAAGGTCACCCTAGTGTCAACTGCCGAGCCGTAAAATCCTTTAAACCATCTTGCTAACAATTCGGGCAGCTGTTTGCTCTGAAGCATACAAATTGACACTTTAAATTAATTGTAAAGAACCACTATATACAAATTGTTTTTGAAAATAATAGTTATAGTTATTAGTGTAAAAACAGCCACTTCAATAAACCTATTACAAAAAAAAAAAAAAAAAAAAAACTGGTTCTAACCTCCCTGATATGAAGACACGGCCAAGTCGCAGGTGATCCGCCTGACTAATCCGATCGATCGTGGTGGAACTGAGCTCGGCCGTCGACCAGGCGTACGCCGCTGACAAGGGCCTGGCTCCAGTTGCGATGGCGCGAAAACCGCCGCCTACCATTGAAAATTTCTGGCCAAACATTGTGAGCGAAGTGCATGGGATCGCAGCAGCAGATCCAGCTCATCTAGCAGGTGGTGACGAACACGGGCGAGCTGACGAATGTCCCGGTGAGTGTAAGCAGGGATATATTCAACCGAAAGTCAAACTAACGAGCAACTTCTTTCCCTCAGATCGCCATCATTGCCAATGAACAAAATCTCGCACATGTGTGCAAATAATTCCCAACTGGTTCTAACCTCCCCGGTATGAAGACACGGCCAAGTCACAGGTGAACAAAGTGACTTAGGGAGATTTTGGAGCGCGCCAAGCCGCTGTCGATCCGCCTGACTAATCCGAACGATCGTGGTGGAACTGAGCTCGGCCGTCGCCCAGTCGTACGCCGCTGACAAGGGCCAGGCTCCAACGGCGGTGGCGCGAAAACTGCCGCCTACCATTGACAATTTCTGGCCCAACATTGTGAGCGAAGTGCATGGGATCGCAGTAGCAGATCCAGCTCATCCAGCAGGGGGTGACGAACACGGGCGAGCTGACGAATGTCCCGGCGAGTGTAAGTAGGGATATAACTAACAAGCATCTTCTTTCCCTCAGATCGCCATCAATGCCAATGAAAAAAATCTCGTACATGTGTGCAAATAATTCCCAACTGGTTCTAACCTCCCCGGTATGAAGACACGGCCAAGTCGCAGGTGATCCGCCTGACTAATCCGAACGATCGTGGTGGAACTGAGCTCGGCCGTCGCCCAGTCGTAGGGCGACAGGCTCTAACGGCGGTGGCGCGAAAACTGCCGCCTACCATTGACAATTTCTGGCCCAACATTGTTACCGAAGTGCATCGGATTGCAGCAGTAGATCTAGCTCATCCAGCATGTGGTGACGCCCACGGGCGAGCTTACGAATGTGCCGGTGAGTGTAAGCATGGATATATTCAACCGAAAGTCAAACTAACGAGCAACTTCTTTCCCTCAGATCGCCATCAATGCCAATGAACAAAATCTCGCACATGTGTGCAAATAATTCCCAACTGGTTCTAACCTCCCCGGTATGAAGACACGGCCAAGTCGCAGGTGATCCGCCTGGCTAATACGATCGATCGTGGTGGAACTGAGCTCAACCGTCGACCAGGCGTACGCCGCTGACAAGGGCCAGGCTGTAACGGCGGTGGCACGAAAACCGCCGCCTACCATTGAAAATTTCTGGCACAACACTGTGAGCGAAGTGCATGGGATCGCAGCAGCAGATCCAGCTCATCCAGCAGGTGGTGTTACGCAGGGCAGCTACGAATGTGCCGGTAAGTGTAAGAGATATATTCAACCGAAAGTCAAACTAACGAGCAACTTCTTTCCCTTAGATCGCCATCAATGCCAATGAACAAAATCTTGCACATGTGTGCATATAATTCCCAACTGGTTCTAACCTCCCCGGTATGAAGACACGGCCAAGTCGCAGGTGAAAGAGTTTTGGGGGGTTTTTGGGGGGGCCAAGCCGCTGTCGATCCGCCTGACTAATCCGATCGATCGTGGTGGAACTGAGCTCAACCGTCGACCAGGCGTACGCCGCTGACAAGGGCCAGGCTGTAACGGCGGTGGCACGAAAACCGCCGCCTACCATTGAAAATTTCTGGCACAACACTGTGAGCGAAGTGCATGGGATCGCAGCAGCAGATCCAGCTCATCCAGCAGGTGGTGACGCCCACGGGCGAGCTGACGAATGTGCCGGTGAGTGTAAGCAGGGATATATTCAACCGAAAGTCAAACTAACGAGCAACTTCTTTCCCTCAGATCGCCAGTAATGCCAATGAAAAAAATCTTGCACATGTGTGCATATAATTCCCAACTGGTTCTAACCTCCCCGGTATGAAGACACGGCCAAGTCGCAGGTGAACAAAGTGACTTAGGGAGATTTTGGAGCGCGCCAAGCCGCTGTCGATCCGCCTGACTAATCCGAACGATCGTGGTGGAACTGAGCTCGGCCGTCGCCCAGTCGTACGCCGCTGACAAGGGCCAGGCTCCAACGGCGGTGGCGCGAAAACTGCCGCCTACCATTGACAGTTTCTGGCCAAACATTGTGACCGAAGTGCATCGGATCGCAGCAGTAGATCCAGCTCATCCAGCATGTGGTGACGCCCACGGGCGAGCTTACGAATGTCCCGGTGAGTGTAAGCAGGGATATATTTAAGCGAAAGTCAAACTAACGAGCAACTTCTTTCCCTCAGATCGCCATCATTGCCAATGAACAAAATCTCGCACATGTGTGCATATAATTCCCAACTGGTTCTAACCTCCCCGATATGAAGACACGGCCAAGTCGCAGGTGAATTTGCGCGCTGTGATCCGCCTGACTAATCCGATCGATCGTGGTGGAACTGAGCTCGGCCGTCGACCAGGCGTACGCCGCGACAAGGGCCTGGCTCCAGTTGCGATGGCGCGAAAACCGCCGCCTACCATTGAAAATTTCTGGCCCAAACATTGTGAGCGAAGTGCATGGGATCGCAGCAGCAGATCCAGCTCATCTAGCAGGTGGTGACGCACACGGGCGAGCTGACGAATGTCCCGGTGAGTGTAAGCAGGGATATATTCAACCGAAAGTCAAACTAACGAGCAACTTCTTTCCCTCAGATCGCCATCATTGCCAATGAACAAAATCTCGCACATGTGTGCAAATAATTCCCAACTGGTTCTAACCTCCCCGGTATGAAGACACGGCCAAGTCGCAGGTGAACAAAGTGACTTAGGAGATTTTGGAGCGCGCCAAGCCGCTGTCGATCCGCCTGACTAATCCGAACGATCGTGGTGGAACTGAGCTCGGCCGTCGCCCAGTCGTACGCCGCTGACAAGGGCCAGGCTCCAACGGCGGTGGCGCGAAAACTGCCGCCTACCATTGACAGTTTCTGGCCCAACATTGTGAGCGAAGTGCATGGGATTGCAGCAGCAGATCCAGGTCATTCAGCAGGTGGTGACGCCCACGGGCGAGCTTACGATTGTCCCGGTAAGTGTAAGCAAAAATATATTTAACCGAAAGTCAAACTAACGAGCAACTTCTTTCCCTTAGATCGCCATCAATGCCAATGAACAAAATCTCGCACATGTGTGCATATAATTCCCAACTGGTTCTAACCTCCCCGGTATGAAGACACGGCCAAGTCGCAGGTGATCCGCCTGACTAATCCGATCGATCGTGGTGGAACTGAGCTCGGCCGTCGACCAGGCGTACGCCGCTGACAAGGGCCAGGCTGTAACGGCGGTGGCACGAAAACCGCCGCCTACCATTGAAAATTTCTGGCACAACATTGTGAGCGAAGTGCATGGGATCGCAGCAGCATATCCAGCTCATCCAGCAGGTGGTGACGCCCACGGGCGAGCTGACGAATGTGCCGGTGAGTGTAAGCAGGGATATATTCAACCGAAAGTCAAACTAACGAGCAACTTCTTTCCCTCAGATCGCCAGTAATTGCCAATGAAAAAATCTTGCACATGTGTGCATATAATTCCCAACTGGTTCTAACCTCCCCGGTATGAAGACACGGCCAAGTCGCAGGTGAACAAAGTACTTAGGGAGATTTTGAGCGCCCAACCGCTGTCGATCCGCCTGACTAATCCGAACGATCGTGGTGGAACTGAGCTCGGCCGTCGCCCAGTCGTACGCCGCTGACAAGGGCCAGGCTCCAACGGCGGTGGCGCGAAAACTGCCGCCTACCATTGACAGTTTCTGGCCAAACATTGTGACCGAAGTGCATCGGATCGCAGCAGTAGATCCAGCTCATCCAGCATGTGGTGACGCCCACGGGCGAGCTTACGAATGTCCCGGTGAGTGTAAGCAGGGATATATTTAAGCGAAAGTCAAACTAACGAGCAACTTCTTTCCCTCAGATCGCCATCATTGCCAATGAACAAAATCTCGCACATGTGTGCATATAATTCCCAACTGGTTCTAACCTCCCTGATATGAAGACACGGCCAAGTCGCAGGTGATCCGCCTGACTAATCCGATCGATCGTGGTGGAACTGAGCTCGGCCGTCGACCAGGCGTACGCCGCTGACAAGGGCCAGGCTCCAACGGCGATGGCGCGAAAACTGCCGCCTACCATTGACAGTTTCTGGCCAAACATTGTGACCGAAGTGCATCGGATCGCAGCAGTAGATCCAGCTCATCCAGCATGTGGTGACGCCCACGGGCGAGCTTACGAATGTCCCGGTGAGTGTAAGCAGGGATATATTTAAGCGAAAGTCAAACTAACGAGCAACTTCTTTCCCTCAGATCGCCATCATTGCCAATGAACAAAATCTCGCACATGTGTGCATATAATTCCCAACTGGTTCTAACCTCCCTGATATGAAGACACGGCCAAGTCGCAGGTGAACAAAGTGACTTAGGGAGATTTTGGAGCGCGCCAAGCCGCTGTCGATCCGCCTGACTAATCCGAACGATCGTGGTGGAACTGAGCTCGGCCGTCGCCCAGTCGTACGCCGCTGACAAGGGCCAGGCTCCAACGGCGGTGGCGCGAAAACTGCCGCCTACCATTGACAGTTTCTGGCCCAACATTGTGAGCGAAGTGCATGGGATTGCAGCAGCAGATCCAGGTCATTCAGCAGGTGGTGACGCCCACGGGCGAGCTTACGATTGTCCCGGTAAGTGTAAGCAAAAATATATTTAACCGAAAGTCAAACTAACGAGCAACTTCTTTCCCTTAGATCGCCATCAATGCCAATGAACAAAATCTCGCACATGTGTGCATATAATTCCCAACTGGTTCTAACCTCCCCGGTATGAAGACACGGCCAAGTCGCAGGTGATCCGCCTGACTAATCCGATCGATCGTGGTGGAACTGAGCTCGGCCGTCGACCAGGCGTACGCCGCTGACAAGGGCCAGGCTGTAACGGCGGTGGCACGAAAACCGCCGCCTACCATTGAAAATTTCTGGCACAACATTGTGAGCGAAGTGCATGGGATCGCAGCAGCATATCCAGCTCATCCAGCAGGTGGTGACGCCCACGGGCGAGCTGACGAATGTGCCGGTGAGTGTAAGCAGGGATATATTCAACCGAAAGTCAAACTAACGAGCAACTTCTTTCCCTCAGATCGCCAGTAATGCACATGTGTGCATATAATTCCCAACTGGTTCTAACCTCCCCGGTATGAAGACACGGCCAAGTCGCAGGTGAACAAAGTGACTTAGGGAGATTTTGGAGCGCGCCAAGCCGCTGTCGATCCGCCTGACTAATCCGAACGATCGTGGTGGAACTGAGCTCGGCCGTCGCCCAGTCGTACGCCGCTGACAAGGGCCAGGCTCCAACGGCGGTGGCGCGAAAACTGCCGCCTACCATTGACAGTTTCTGGCCAAACATTGTGACCGAAGTGCATCGGATCGCAGCAGTAGATCCAGCTCATCCAGCATGTGGTGACGCCCACGGGCGAGCTTACGAATGTCCCGGTGAGTGTAAGCAGGGATATATTTAAGCGAAAGTCAAACTAACGAGCAACTTCTTTCCCTCAGATCGCCATCATTGCCAATGAACAAAATCTCGCACATGTGTGCATATAATTCCCAACTGGTTCTAACCTCCCTGATATGAAGACACGGCCAAGTCGCAGGTGATCCGCCTGACTAATCCGATCGATCGTGGTGGAACTGAGCTCGGCCGTCGACCAGGCGTACGCCGCTGACAAGGGCCAGGCTCCAACGGCGATGGCGCGAAAACTGCCGCCTACCATTGACAGTTTCTGGCCAAACATTGTGACCGAAGTGCATCGGATCGCAGCAGTAGATCCAGCTCATCCAGCATGTGGTGACGCCCACGGGCGAGCTTACGAATGTCCCGGTGAGTGTAAGCAGGGATATATTTAAGCGAAAGTCAAACTAACGAGCAACTTCTTTCCCTCAGATCGCCATCATTGCCAATGAACAAAATCTCGCACATGTGTGCATATAATTCCCAACTGGTTCTAACCTCCCTGATATGAAGACACGGCCAAGTCGCAGGTGAAATTTATTTTGGCGCCAGCCGCTGTGATCCGCCTGACTAATCCGATCGATCGTGGTGGAACTGAGCTCAGCCGTCGACCAGGCGTACGCCACTGACAAGGGCCTGGCTCCAGTTGCGATGGCGCGAAAACCGCCGCCTACCATTGAAAATTTCTGGCCAAACATTGTGAGCGAAGTGCATCGGATCGCAGCAGTAGATCCAGGTCATTCAGCAGGTGGTGACGCCCACGGGCGAGCTTACGATTGTCCCGGTAAGTGTAAGCAAAAATATATTTAACCGAAAGTCAAACTAACGAGCAACTTCTTTCCCTCAGATCGCCATCATTGCCAATGAACAAAATCTCGCACATGTGTGCATATAATTCCCAACTGGTTTTAACCTCCCCGGTATGAAGACACGGCCAAGTCGCAGGTGATCCGCCTGACTAAACCGATCGATCGTGGTGGAACTGAGCTCGGCCGTCGACCAGGCGTACGCCGCTGACAAGGGCCAGGCTGTAACGGCGGTGGCACGAAAACCGCCGCCTACCATTGAAAATTTCTGGCACAACATTGTGAGCGAAGTGCATGGGATCGCAGCAGCAGATCCAGCTCATCCGGCAGGTGGTGACGCCCACGGGCGAGCTGACGAATGTCCCGGTGAGTGTAAGCAGGGATATATTCAACCGAAAGTCAAACTAACGAGCAACTTCTTTCCCTCAGATCGCCAGTCATTGCCAATGAAAAAAATCTTGCACATGTGTGCATATAATTCCCAACTGGTTCTAACCTCCCCGGTATGAAGACACGGCCAAGTCGCAGGTGAACAAAGTGACTTAGGGAGATTTTGGAGCGCGCCAAGCCGCTGTCGATCCGCCTGACTAATCCGAACGATCGTGGTGGGCTCGGCCGTCGCCCAGTCGTACGCCGCTGACAAGGGCCAGGCTCCAACGGCTGTGGCGCGAAAACTGCCGCCTACCATTGACAGTTTCTGGCCAAACATTGTGACCGAAGTGCATCGGATTGCAGCAGTAGATCCAGCTCATCCAGCATGTGGTGACGCCCACGGGCGAGCTTACGAATGTCCCGGTGAGTGTAAGCAGAGATATATTCAACCGAAAGTCAAACTAACGAGCAACTTCTTTCCCTCAGATCGCCATCATTCCCAATGAACAAAATCTCGCACATGTGTGCATATAATTCCCAACTGGTTCTAACCTCCCTGATATGAAGACACGGCCAAGTCGCAGGTGATCCGCCTGACTAATCCGATCGATCGTGGTGGAACTGAGCTCGGCCGTCGACCAGGCGTACGCCGCTGACAAGGGCCTGGCTCCAGTTGCGATGGCGCGAAAACCGCCGCCTACCATTGAAAATTTCTGGCCAAACATTGTGAGCGAAGTGCATGGGATCGCAGCAGCAGATCCAGCTCATCTAGCAGGTGGTGACGAACACGGGCGAGCTGACGAATGTCCCGGTAAGTGTAAGCAAAAATATATTTAACCGAAAGTCAAACTAACTAGCAACTTCTTTCCCGCAGATCGCCATCATTGCCAATGAACAAAATCTCGCACATGTGTGCATATAATTCCCAACTGGTTTTAACCTCCCCGGTATGAAGACACGGCCAAGTCGCAGGTGATCCGCCTGACTAATCCGATCGATCGTGGTGGAACTGAGCTCGGCCGTCGACCAGGCGTACGCCGCTGACAAGGGCCAGGCTGTAAGGGCGGTGGCACGAAAACCGCCGCCTACCATTGAAAATTTCTGGCACAACATTGTGAGCGAAGTGCATGGGATCGCAGCAGCAGATCCAGCTCATCCAGCAGGTGGTGACGCCCACGGGCGAGCTGACGAATGTGCCGGTGAGTGTAAGCAGGGATATATTCAACCGAAAGTCAAACTAACGAGCAACTTCTTTCCCTCAGATCGCCAGTAATGCCAATGAAAAAAATCTTGCACATGTGTGCATATAATTCCCAACTGGTTCTAACCTCCCCGGTATGAAGACACGGCCAAGTCGCAGGTGAACAAAGTGACTTAGGGAGATTTTGGAGCGCGCCAAGCCGCTGTCGATCCGCCTGACTAATCCAAACGATCGTGGTGGAACTGAGCTCGGCCGTCGCCCAGTCGTACGCCGCTGACAAGGGCCAGGCTCCAACGGCGGTGGCGCGAAAACTGCCGCCTACCATTGACAGTTTCTGGCCAAACATTGTGACCGAAGTGCATCGGATTGCAGCAGTAGATCCAGCTCATCCAGCATGTGGTGACGCCCACGGGCGAGCTTACGAATGTCCCGGTGAGTGTAAGCAGGGATATATTCAACCGAAAGTCAAACTAACGAGCAACTTCTTTCCCTCAGATCGCCATCATTGCCAATGAACAAAATCTCGCACATGTGTGCATATAATTCCCAACTGGTTCTAACCTCCCTGGTATGAAGACACGGCCAAGTCGCAGGTGATTGGGCGCCGCTGTGATCCGCCTGACTAATCCGATCGATCGTGGTGGAACTGAGCTCGGCCGTCGACCAGGCGTACGCCGCTGACAAGGGCCTGGCTCCAGTTGCGATGGCGCGAAAACCGCCGCCTACCATTGAAAATTTCTGGCCAAACATTGTGAGCGAAGTGCATGGGATCGCAGCAGCAGATCCAGCTCATCTAGCAGGTGGTGACGAACACGGGCGAGCTGACGAATGTCCCGGTGAGTGTAAGCAGGGATATATTCAACCGAAAGTCAAACTAACGAGCAACTTCTCTTCCTCAGATCGCCATCATTGCCAATGAACAAAATCTCGCACATGTGTGCAAATAATTCCCAACTGGTTCTAACCTCCCCGGTATGAAGACACGGCCAAGTCGCAGGTGAACAAAGTGACTTAGGGAGATTTTGGAGCGCGCCAAGCCGCTGTCGATCCGCCTGACTAATCCGAACGATCGTGGTGGAACTGAGCTCGGCCGTCGCCCAGTCGTACGCCGCTGACAAGGGCCAGGCTGTAAGGGCGGTGGCACGAAAACCGCCGCCTACCATTGAAAATTTCTGGCCAAACATTGTGAGCGAAGTGCATGGGATCGCAGCAGCAGATCCAGCTCATCCAGCAGGTGGTGACGCCCACGGGCGAGCTGACGAATGTGCCGGTGAGTGTAAGCAGGGATATATTCAACCGAAAGTCAAACTAACGAGCAACTTCTTTCCCTCAGATCGCCAGTAATGCCAATGAAAAAAATCTTGCACATGTGTGCATATAATTCCCAACTGGTTCTAACCTCCCCGGTATGAAGACACGGCCAAGTCGCAGGTGAACAAAGTGACTTAGGGAGATTTTGGAGCGCGCCAAGCCGCTGTCGATCCGCCTGACTAATCCAAACGATCGTGGTGGAACTGAGCTCGGCCGTCGCCCAGTCGTACGCCGCTGACAAGGGCCAGGCTCCAACGGCTGTGGCGCGAAAACTGCCGCCTACCATTGACAGTTTCTGGCCAAACATTGTGACCGAAGTGCATCGGATTGCAGCAGTAGATCCAGCTCATCCAGCATGTGGTGACGCCCACGGGCGAGCTTACGAATGTCCCGGTGAGTGTAAGCAGGGATATATTTAAGCGAAAGTCAAACTAACGAGCAACTTCTTTCCCTCAGATCGCCATCATTGCCAATGAACAAAATCTCGCACATGTGTGCATATAATTCCCAACTGGTTCTAACCTCCCTGATATGAAGACACGGCCAAGTCGCAGGTGATCCGCCTGACTAATCCGATCGATCGTGGTGGAACTGAGCTCGGCCGTCGACCAGGCGTACGCCGCTGACAAGGGCCTGGCTCCAGTTGCGATGGCGCGAAAACCGCCGCCTACCATTGAAAATTTCTGGCCAAACATTGTGAGCGAAGTGCATGGGATCGCAGCAGCAGATCCAGCTCATCTAGCAGGTGGTGACGAACACGGGCGAGCTGACGAATGTCCCGGTGAGTGTAAGCAGGGATATATTCAACCGAAAGTCAAACTAACGAGCAACTTCTTTCCCTCAGATCGCCATCATTGCCAATGAACAAAATCTCGCACATGTGTGCAAATAATTCCCAACTGGTTCTAACCTCCCCGGTATGAAGACACGGCCAAGTCGCAGGTGAACAAAGTGACTTAGGGAGATTTTGGAGCGCGCCAAGCCGCTGTCGATCCGCCTGACTAATCCGAACGATCGTGGTGGAACTGAGCTCGGCCGTCGCCCAGTCGTACGCCGCTGACAAGGGCCAGGCTCAAACGGCGGTGGCGCGAAAACTGCCGCCTACCATTGACAGTTTCTGGCCCAACATTGTGAGCGAAGTGCATGGGATCGCAGCAGCAGATCCAGGTCATTCAGCAGGTGGTGACGCCCACGGGCGAGCTTACGATTGTCCCGGTAAGTGTAAGCAAAAATATATTTAACCGAAAGTCAAACTAACGAGCAACTTCTTTCCCGCAGATCGCCATCATTGCCAATGAACAAAATCTCGCACATGTGTGCATATAATTCCCAACTGGTTTTAACCTCCCCGGTATGAAGACACGGCCAAGTCGCAGGTGATCCGCCTGACTAATCCGATCGATCGTGGTGGAACTGAGCTCGGCCGTCGACCAGGCGTACGCCACTGACAAGGGCCAGGCTGTAACGGCGGTGGCACGAAAACCGCCGCCTACCATTGAAAATTTCTGGCACAACATTGTGAGCGAAGTGCATGGGATCGCAGCAGCAGATCCAGCTCATCCAGCAGGTGGTGACGCCCACGGGCGAGCTGACGAATGTGCCGGTGAGTGTAAGCAGGGATATATTCAACCGAAAGTCAAACTAACGAGCAACTTCTTTTCCTCAGATCGCCAGTAATGCCAATGAAAAAAATCTTGCACATGTGTGCATATAATTCCCAACTGGTTCTAACCTCCCCGGTATGAAGACACGGCCAAGTCGCAGGTGAACAAAGTGACTTAGGGAGATTTTGGAGCGCGCCAAGCCGCTGTCGATCCGCCTGACTAATCCGAACGATCGTGGTGGAACTGAGCTCGGCCGTCGCCCAGTCGTACGCCGCTGACAAGGGCCAGGCTCCAACGGCTGTGGCGCGAAAACTGCCGCCTACCATTGACAGTTTCTGGCCAAACATTGTGACCGAAGTGCATCGGATTGCAGCAGTAGATCCAGCTCATCCAGCATGTGGTGACGCCCACGGGCGAGCTTACGAATGTCCCGGTAAGTGTAAGCAGGGATATATTTAAGCGAAAGTCAAACTAACGAGCAACTTCTTTCCCTCAGATCGCCATCATTGCCAATGAACAAAATCTCGCATTCCCAACTGGTTCTAACCTCCCTGATATGAAGACACGGCCAAGTCGCAGGTGATCCGCCTGACTAATCCGATCGATCGTGGTGGAACTGAGCTCGGCCGTCGACCAGGCGTACGCCGCTGACAAGGGCCAGGCTCCAACTGCGATGGCGCGAAAACCGCCGCCTACCATTGAAAATTTCTGGCCAAACATTGTGAGCGAAGTGCATGGGATCGCAGCAGCAGATCCAGCTCATCTAGCAGGTGGTGACGAACACGGGCGAGCTGACGAATGTCCCGGTGAGTGTAAGCAGGGATATATTTAACCGAAAGTCAAACTAACGAGCAACTTCTTTCCCTCAGATCGCCATCATTGCCAATGAACAAAATCTCGCACATGTGTGCAAATAATTCCCAACTGGTTCTAACCTCCCCGGTATGAAGACACGGCCAAGTCGCAGGTGAACAAAGTGACTTAGGGAGATTTTGGAGCGCGCCAAGCCGCTGTCGATCCGCCTGACTAATCCGAACGATCGTGGTGGAACTGAGCTCGGCCGTCGCCCAGTCGTACGCCGCTGACAAGGGCCAGGCTCCAACGGCGGTGGCGCGAAAACTGCCGCCTACCATTGACAGTTTCTGGCCAAACATTGTGACCGAAGTGCATCGGATTGCAGCAGTAGATCCAGCTCATCCAGCATGTGGTGACGCCCACGGGCGAGCTTACGAATGTCCCGGTAAGTGTAAGCAAAAATATATTTAACAGAAAGTCAAACTAACGAGCAACTTCTTTCCCTCAGATCGCCATCATTGCCAATGAACAAAATCTCGCACATGTGTGCATATAATTTCCAACTGGTTCTAACCTCCCCGGTATAAAGACACGGCCAAGTCGCAGGTGAACAAAGTGACTTAGGGAGATTTTGGAGCGCGCAAGCCGCTGTCGATCCGCCTGACTAATCCGAACGATCGTGGTGGAACTGAGCTCGGCCGTCGCCCAGTCGTACGCCGCTGACAAGGGCCAGGCTCCAACGGCGGTGGCGCGAAAACTGCCGCCTACCATTGACAGTTTCTGGCCAAACATTGTGACCGAAGTGCATCGGATTGCAGCAGTAGATCCAGCTCATCCAGCATGTGGTGACGCCCACGGGCGAGCTTACGAATGTCCCGGTAAGTGTAAGCAAAGAATATATTTAACCGAAAGTCAAACTAACGAGCAACTTCTTTCCCTCAGATCGCCATCATTGCCAATGAACAAAATCTCGCACATGTGTGCATATAATTCCCAACTGGTTCTAACCTCCCCGGTATGAAGACACGGCCAAGTCGCAGGTGAACAAAGTACGGGTTGCGCCTCGATCCGCCTGACTAATCCGAACGATCGTGGTGGAACTGAGCTCGGCCGTCGACCAGGCGTACGCCGCTGACAAGGGCCAGGCTCCAACGGCGGTGGCGCGAAAACCGCCGCCTACCATTGACAATTTCTGGCCAAACATTGTGAGCGAAGTGCATGGGATCGCAGCAGCAGATCCAGCTCATCCAGCAGGTGGTGACGCCCACGGGCGAGCTTACGAATGTCCCGGTAAGTGTAAGCAAGGATATATTTAACCGAAAGTCAAACTAACGAGCAACTTCTTTCCCTCAGATCGCCATCATTGCCAATGAACAAAATCTCGCACATGTGTGCAAATAATTCCCAACTGGTTCTAACCTCCCCGGTATGAAGACACGGCCAAGTCGCAGGTGAACAAAGTGACTTAGGGAGATTTTGGAGCGCGCCAAGCCGCTGTCGATCCGCCTGACTAATCCGAACGATCGTGGTGGAACTGAGCTCGGCCGTCGCCCAGTCGTACGCCGCTGACAAGGGCCAGGCTCCAACGGCGGTGGCGCGAAAACTGCCGCCTACCATTGACAGTTTCTGGCCAAACATTGTGACCGAAGTGCATCGGATCGCAGCAGTAGATCCAGCTCATCCAGCAGGTGGTGACGCCCACGGGCGAGCTTACGAATGTCCCGGTAAGTGTAAGCAAAAATATATTTAACCGAAAGTCAAACTAACGAGCAACTTCTTTCCCTCAGATCGCCATCATTGCCAATGAACAAAATCTCGCACATGTGTGCATATAATTCCCAACTGGTTCTAACCTCCCCGGTATGAAGACACGGCCAAGTCGCAGGTGATCCGCCTGACTAATCCGATCGATCGTGGTGGAACTGAGCTCGGCCGTCGACCAGGCGTACGCCGCTGACAAGGGCCAGGCTCCAGTTGCGATGGCGCGAAAACCGCCGCCTACCATTGAAAATTTCTGGCCAAACATTGTGAGCGAAGTGCATGGGATCGCAGCAGCAGATCCAGCTCATCTAGCAGGTGGTGACGAACACGGGCGAGCTGACGAATGTCCCGGTGAGTGTAAGCAGGGATATATTCAACCGAAAGTCAAACTAACGAGCAACTTCTTTCCCTCAGATCGCCATCATTGCCAATGAACAAAATCTCGCACATGTGTGCAAATAATTCCCAACTGGTTCTAACCTCCCCGGTATGAAGACACGGCCAAGTCGCAGGTGAACAAAGTGACTTAGGGAGATTTTGGAGCGCGCCAAGCCGCTGTCGATCCGCCTGACTAATCCGAACGATCGTGGTGGAACTGAGCTCGGCCGTCGCCCAGTCGTACGCCGCTGACAAGGGCCAGGCTCCAACGGCGGTGGCGCGAAAACTGCCGCCTACCATTGACAGTTTCTGGCCAAACATTGTGACCGAAGTGCATCGGATTGCAGCAGTAGATCCAGCTCATCCAGCATGTGGTGACGCCCACGGGCGAGCTTACGAATGTCCCGGTAAGTGTAAGCAAAAATATATTTAACAGAAAGTCAAACTAACGAGCAACTTCTTTCCCTCAGATCGCCATCATTGCCAATGAACAAAATCTCGCACATGTGTGCATATAATTTCCAACTGGTTCTAACCTCCCCGGTATAAAGACACGGCCAAGTCGCAGGTGAACAAAGTGACTTAGGGAGATTTTGGAGCGCGCCAAGCCGCTGTCGATCCGCCTGACTAATCCGAACGATCGTGGTGGAACTGAGCTCGGCCGTCGCCCAGTCGTACGCCGCTGGCAAGGGCCAGGCTCCAACGGCGGTGGCGCGAAAACTGCCGCCTACCATTGACAGTTTCTGGCCAAACATTGTGACCGAAGTGCATCGGATTGCAGCAGTAGATCCAGCTCATCCAGCATGTGGTGACGCCCACGGGCGAGCTTACGAATGTCCCGGTAAGTGTAAGCAAAAATATATTTAACCGAAAGTCAAACTAACGAGCAACTTCTCTCCCTCAGATCGCCATCATTGCCAATGAACAAAATCTCGCACATGTGTGCATATAATTTCCAACTGGTTCTAACCTCCCCGGTATGAAGACACGGCCAAGTCGCAGGTGAACAAAGTGACTTAGGGAGATTTTGGAGCGCGCCAAGCCGCTGTCGATCCGCCTGACTAATCCGAACGATCGTGGTGGAACTGAGCTCGGCCGTCGCCCAGTCGTACGCCGCTGACAAGGGCCAGGCTCCAACGGCGGTGGCGCGAAAACTGCCGCCTACCATTGACAGTTTCTGGCCAAACATTGTGACCGAAGTGCATCGGATTGCATCAGTAGATCCAGCTCATCCAGCATGTGGTGACGCCCACGGGCGAGCTTACGAATGTCCCGGTAAGTGTAAGCAAAAATATATTTAACCGAAAGTCAAACTAACGAGCAACTTCTTTCCCTCAGATCGCCATCATTGCCAATGAACAAAATCTCGCACATGTGTGCAAATAATTCCCAACTGGTTCTAACCTCCCCGGTATGAAGACACGGCCAAGTCGCAGGTGAACAAAGTGACTTAGGGAGATTTTGGAGCGCGCCAAGCCGCTGTCGATCCGCCTGACTAATCCGAACGATCGTGGTGGAACTGAGCTCGGCCGTCGCCCAGTCGTACGCCGCTGACAAGGGCCAGGCTCCAACGGCGGTGGCGCGAAAACTGCCGCCTACCATTGACAGTTTCTGGCCAAACATTGTGACCGAAGTGCATCGGATTGCAGCAGTAGATCCAGCTCATCCAGCATGTGGTGACGCCCACGGGCGAGCTTACGAATGTCCCGGTAAGTGTAAGCAAAAATATATTTAACCGAAAGTCAAACTAACGAGCAACTTCTTTCCCTCAGATCGCCATCATTGCCAATGAACAAAATCTCGCACATGTGTGCATATAATTCCCAACTGGTTTTAACCTCCCCGGTATGAAGACACGGCCAAGTCGCAGGTGATCCGCCTGACTAATCCGATCGATCGTGGTGGAACCGAGCTCGGCCGTCGACCAGGCGTACGCCGCTGACAAGGGCCAGGCTGTAACGGAGGTGGCACGAAAACCGCCGCCTACCATTGAAAATTTCTGGCCCAACATTGTGAGCGAAGTGCATGGGATCGCAGCAGCAGATCCAGGTCATTCAGCAGGTGGTGACGCCCACGGGCGAACTGACGAATGTCCTGGTGAGTGTAAGCAGGGATATATTCAACCGAAAGTCAAACTAACGAGCAACTTCTTTCTCTCAGATCGCCATCATTGCCAATGAACAAAATCTCGCACATGTGTGCAAATAATTCCCAACTGGTTCTAACCTCCCCGGTATGAAGACACGGCCAAGTCACAGGTGAACAAAGTGACTTAGGGAGATTTTGGAGCGCGCCAAGCCGCTGTCGATCCGCCTGACTAATCCGAACGATCGTGGTGGAACTGAGCTCGGCCGTCGACCAGGCGTACGCCGCTGACAAGGGCCAGGCTGTAACGGCGGTGGCACGAAAACCGCCGCCTACCATTGAAAATTTCTGGCACAACATTGTGAGCGAAGTGCATGGGATCGCAGCAGCAGATCCAGCTCATCCAGCAGGTGGTGACGCCCACGGGCGAGCTGACGAATGTGCCGGTGAGTGTAAGCAGGGATATATTCAACCGAAAGTCAAACTAACGAGCAACTTCTTTCCCTCAGATCGCCATCATTGCCAATGAACAAAATCTCGCACATGTGTGCAAATAATTCCCAACTGGTTCTAACCTCCCCGGTATAAAGACACGGCCAAGTCGCAGGTGAACAAAGTGACTTAGGGAGATTTTGGAGCGCGCCAAGCCGCTGTCGATCCGCCTGACTAATCCGAACGATCGTGGTGGAACTGAGCTCGGCCGTCGCCCAGTCGTACGCCGCTGACAAGGGCCAGGCTCCAACGGCGGTGGCGCGAAAACTGCCGCCTACCATTGACAGTTTCTGGCCAAACATTGTGACCGAAGTGCATCGGATTGCAGCAGTAGATCCAGCTCATCCAGCATGTGGTGACGCCCACGGGCGAGCTTACGAATGTCCCGGTAAGTGTAAGCAAAAATATATTTAACAGAAAGTCAAACTAACGAGCAACTTCTTTCTCTCAGATCGCCATCATTGCCAATGAACAAAATCTCGCACATGTGTGCAAATAATTCCCAACTGGTTCTAACCTCCCCGGTATGAAGACACGGCCAAGTCACAGGTGAACAAAGTGACTTAGGGAGATTTTGGAGCGCGCCAAGCCGCTGTCGATCCGCCTGACTAATCCGAACGATCGTGGTGGAACTGAGCTCGGCCGTCGACCAGGCGTACGCCGCTGACAAGGGCCAGGCTGTAACGGAGGTGGCACGAAAACCGCCGCCTACCATTGAAAATTTCTGGCCCAACATTGTGAGCGAAGTGCATGGGATCGCAGCAGCAGATCCAGGTCATTCAGCAGGTGGTGACGCCCACGGGCGAACTGACGAATGTCCCGGTGAGTGTAAGCAGGGATATATTCAACCGAAAGTCAAACTAACGAGCAACTTCTTTCCCTCAGATCGCCATCATTGCCAATGAACAAAATCTCGCACATGTGTGCAAATAATTCCCAACTGGTTCTAACCTCCCCGGTATGAAGACACGGCCAAGTCGCAGGTGAACAAAGTGACTTAGGGAGATTTTGGAGCGCGCCAAGCCGCTGTCGATCCGCCTGACTAATCCGAACGATCGTGGTGGAACTGAGCTCGGCCGTCGCCCAGTCGTACGCCGCTGACAAGGGCCAGGCTCCAACGGCGGTGGCGCGAAAACTGCCGCCTACCATTGACAGTTTCTGGCCAAACATTGTGACCGAAGTGCATCGGATTGCAGCAGTAGATCCAGCTCATCCAGCATGTGGTGACGCCCACGGGCGAGCTTACGAATGTCCCGGTAAGTGTAAGCAAAAATATATTTAACCGAAAGTCAAACTAACGAGCAACTTCTTTCCCTCAGATCGCCATCATTGCCAATGAACAAAATCTCGCACATGTGTGCATATAATTCCCAACTGGTTTTAACCTCCCCGGTATGAAGACACGGCCAAGTCGCAGGTGATCCGCCTGACTAATCCGATCGATCGTGGTGGAACTGAGCTCGGCCGTCGACCAGGCGTACGCCGCTGACAAGGGCCAGGCTGTAACGGAGGTGGCACGAAAACCGCCGCCTACCATTGAAAATTTCTGGCCCAACATTGTGAGCGAAGTGCATGGGATCGCAGCAGCAGATCCAGGTCATTCAGCAGGTGGTGACGCCCACGGGCGAACTGACGAATGTCCTGGTGAGTGTAAGCAGGGATATATTCAACCGAAAGTCAAACTAACGAGCAACTTCTTTCTCTCAGATCGCCATCATTGCCAATGAACAAAATCTCGCACATGTGTGCAAATAATTCCCAACTGGTTCTAACCTCCCCGGTATGAAGACACGGCCAAGTCACAGGTGAACAAAGTGACTTAGGGAGATTTTGGAGCGCGCCAAGCCGCTGTCGATCCGCCTGACTAATCCGAACGATCGTGGTGGAACTGAGCTCGGCCGTCGACCAGGCGTACGCCGCTGACAAGGGCCAGGCTGTAACGGCGGTGGCACGAAAACCGCCGCCTACCATTGAAAATTTCTGGCACAACATTGTGAGCGAAGTGCATGGGATCGCAGCAGCAGATCCAGCTCATCCAGCAGGTGGTGACGCCCACGGGCGAGCTGACGAATGTGCCGGTGAGTGTAAGCAGGGATATATTCAACCGAAAGTCAAACTAACGAGCAACTTCTTTCCCTCAGATCGCCAGTAATGCCAATGAAAAAAATCTTGCACATGTGTGCATATAATTCCCAACTGGTTCTAACCTCCCCGGTATGAAGACACGGCCAAGTCGCAGGTGAACAAAGTGACTTAGGGAGATTTTGGAGCGCGCCAAGCCGCTGTCGATCCGCCTGACTAATCCGAACGATCGTGGTGGAACTGAGCTCGGCCGTCGCCCAGTCGTACGCCGCTGACAAGGGCCAGGCTCCAACGGCTGTGGCGCGAAAACTGCCGCCTACCATTGACAGTTTCTGGCACAACATTGTGAGCGAAGTGCATGGGATCGCAGCAGCAGATCCAGCTCATCCAGCAGGTGGTGACGCCCACGGGCAAGCTGACGAATGTGCCGGTGCTTGTAAGCAGGGATATATTCAACCGAAAGTCAAACTAACGAGCAACTTCTTTCCCTCAGATCGCCATCATTGCCAATGAACAAAATCTCGCACATGTGTGCATATAATTCCCAACTGGTTCTAACCTCCCCGGTATGAAGACACGGCCAAGTCGCAGGTGAAATCCGCCTGACTAATCCGATCGATCGTGGTGGAACTGAGCTCGGCCGTCGACCAGGCGTACGCCGCTGACAAGGGCCAGGCTCCAGCTGCGGTGGCGCGAAAACCGCCGCCTACCATTGAAAATTTCTGGCCAAACATTGTGAGCGAAGTGCATGGGATCGCAGCAGCAGATCCAGCTCATCCAGCAGGTGGTGACGCCCACGGGCGAGCTGACGAATGTGCCGGTGCGTGTAAGCAGGGATATATTCAACCGAAAGTCAAACTAACGAGCAACTTCTTTCCCTCAGATCGCCATCATTGCCAATGAACAAAATCTCGCACATGTGTGCAAATAATTCCCAACTGGTTCTAACCTCCCCGGTATGAAGACACGGCCAAGTCGCAGGTGAACAAAGTGACTTAGGGAGATTTTGGAGCGCGCCAAGCCGCTGTCGATCCGCCTGACTAATCCGAACGATCGTGGTGGAACTGACAAGGGCCAGGCTCCAACGGCGGTGGCGCGAAAACTGCCGCCTACCATTGACAGTTTCTGGCCAAACATTGTGACCGAAGTGCATCGGATTGCAGCAGTAGATCCAGCTCATCCAGCATGTGGTGACGCCCACGGGCGAGCTTACGAATGTCCCGGTAAGTGTAAGCAAAAATATATAACAGAAAGTTAAACTAACGAGCAACTTCTTTCCCTCAGATCGCCATCATTGCCAATGAACAAAATCTCGCACATGTGTGCATATAATTCCCAACTGGTTCTAACCTCCCCGGTATGAAGACACGGCCAAGTCGCAGGTGATCCGCCTGACTAATCCGATCGATCGTGGTGGAACTGAGCTCGGCCGTCGCCCAGTCGTAGGGCGACAGGCTCCAACGGCGGTGGCGCGAAAACTGCCGCCTACCATTGACAATTTCTGGCCCAACATTGTTACCGAAGTGCATCGGATTGCAGCAGTAGATCCAGCTCATCCAGCATGTGGTGACGCCCACGGGCGAGCTTACGAATGTCCCGGTGAGTGTAAGCATGGATATATTCAACCGAAAGTCAAACTAACGAGCAACTTCTTTCCCTCAGATCGCCATTAATGCCAATGAAAAAAATCTTGCACATGTGTGCATATAATTCCCAACTGGTTCTAACCTCCCCGGTATGAAGACACGGCCAAGTCGCAGGTGAACAAAGTGACTTAGGGAGATTTTGGAGCGCGCCAAGCCGCTGTCGATCCGCCTGACTAATCCGAACGATCGTGGTGGAACTGACAAGGGCCAGGCTCCAACGGCGGTGGCGCGAAAACTGCCGCCTACCATTGACAGTTTCTGGCCAAACATTGTGACCGAAGTGCATCGGATTGCAGCAGTAGATCCAGCTCATCCAGCATGTGGTGACGCCCACGGGCGAGCTTACGAATGTCCCGGTGAGTGTAAGCAGGGATATATTTAAGCGAAAGTCAAACTAACGAGCAACTTCTTTCCCTCAGATCGCCATCATTGCCAATGAACAAAATCTCGCACATGTGTGCATATAATTCCCAACTGGTTTTAACCTCCCCGGTATGAAGACACGGCCAAGTCGCAGGTGATCCGCCTGACTAATCCGATCGATCGTGGTGGAACTGAGCTCGGCCGTCGCCCAGTCGTACGCCGCTGACAAGGGCCAGGCTCCAACGGCGGTGGCGCGAAAACTGCCGCCTACCATTGACAGTTTCTGGCCAAACATTGTGACCGAAGTGCATGGGATCGCAGTAGCAGATCCAGCTCATCCAGCAGGGGGTGACGAACACGGGCGAGCTGACGAATGTCCCGGCGAGTGTAAGTAGGGATATAACTAACGAGCAACTTCTTTCCCTCAGATCGCCATCAATGCCAATGAAAAAAATCTCGTACATGTGTGCAAATAATTCCCAACTGGTTCTAACCTCCCCGGTATGAAGACACGGCCAAGTCGCAGGTGATCCGCCTGACTAATCCGAACGATCGTGGTGGAACTGAGCTCGGCCGTCGCCCAGTCGTAGGGCGACAGGCTCCAACGGCGGTGGCGCGAAAACTGCCGCCTACCATTGACAATTTCTGGCCCAACATTGTTACCGAAGTGCATCGGATTGCAGCAGTAGATCCAGCTCATCCAGCATGTGGTGACGCCCACGGGCGAGCTTACGAATGTGCCGGTGAGTGTAAGCATGGATATATTCAACCGAAAGTCAAACTAACGAGCAACTTCTTTCCCTCAGATCGCCAGTAATGCCAATGAAAAAAATCTTGCACATGTGTGCATATAATTCCCAACTGGTTCTAACCTCCCCGGTATGAAGACACGGCCAAGTCGCAGGTGAACAAAGTGACTTAGGGAGATTTTTGGAGCGCGCCAAGCCGCTGTCGATCCGCCTGACTAATCCGAACGATCGTGGTGGAACTGAGCTCGGCCGTCGCCCAGTCGTACGCCGCTGACAAGGGCCAGGCTCCAACGGCGGTGGCGCGAAAACTGCCGCCTACCATTGACAGTTTCTGGCCAAACATTGTGACCGAAGTGCATCGGATTGCAGCAGTAGATCCAGCTCATCCAGCATGTGGTGACGCCCACGGGCGAGCTTACGAATGTCCCGGTGAGTGTAAGCAGGGATATATTTAAGCGAAAGTCAAACTAACGAGCAACTTCTTTCCCTCAGATCGCCATCATTGCCAATGAACAAAATCTCGCACATGTGTGCATATAATTCCCAACTGGTTCTAACCTCCCTGGTATGAAGACACGGCCAAGTCGCAGGTGATCCGCCTGACTAATCCGAACGATCGTGGTGGAACTGAGCTCGGCCGTCGACCAGCGTACGCCGCTGACAAGGGCCAGGCTAACGGCGGTGGCGCGAAAACCGCCGCCTACCATTGAAAATTTCTGGCCAAACATTGTGAGCGAAGTGCATGGGATCGCAGCAGCAGATCCAGCTCATCCAGCAGGTGGTGACGCCCACGGGCGAGCTTACGAATGTCCCGGTAAGTGTAAGCAGGGATATATTTAACCGAAAGTCAAACTAACGAGCAACTTCTTTCCCTCAGATCGCCATCATTGCCAATGAACAAAATCTCGCACATGTGTGCAAATAATTCCCAACTGGTTCTAACCTCCCCGGTATGAAGACACGGCCAAGTCGCAGGTGAACAAAGTGACTTAGGGAGATTTTGGAGCGCGCCAAGCCGCTGTCGATCCGCCTGACTAATCCGAACGATCGTGGTGGAACTGAGCTCGGCCGTCGCCCAGTCGTACGCCGCTGACAAGGGCCAGGCTCCAACGGCGGTGGCGCGAAAACTGCCGCCTACCATTGACAGTTTCTGGCCCAACATTGTGAGCGAAGTGCATGGGATCGCAGCAGCAGATCCAGGTCATTCAGCAGGTGGTGACGCCCACGGGCGAGCTTACGATTGTCCCGGTAAGTGTAAGCAAAAATATATTTAACCGAAAGTCAAACTAACGAGCAACTTCTTTCCCTCAGATCGCCATCATTGCCAATGAACAAAATCTCGCACATGTGTGCATATAATTCCCAACTGGTTCTAACCTCCCCGGTATGAAGACACGGCCAAGTCGCAGGTGATCCGCCTGACTAATCCGATCGATCGTGGTGGAACTGAGCTCGGCCGTCGACCAGGCGTACGCCGCTGACAAGGGCCAGGCTGTAACGGCGGTGGCACGAAAACCGCCGCCTACCATTGAAAATTTCTGGCACAACATTGTGAGCGAAGTGCATGGGATCGCAGCAGCAGATCCAGCTCATCCAGCAGGTGGTGACGCCCACGGGCGAGCTGACGAATGTGCCGGTGAGTGTAAGCAGGGATATATTCAACCGAAAGTCAAACTAACGAGCAACTTCTTTCCCTCAGATCGCCAGTAATGCACATGTGTGCATATAATTCCCAACTGGTTCTAACCTCCCCGGTATGAAGACACGGCCAAGTCGCAGGTGAACAAAGTGACTTAGGGAGATTTTGGAGCGCGCCAAGCCGCTGTCGATCCGCCTGACTAATCCGAACGATCGTGGTGGAACTGAGCTCGGCCGTCGCCCAGTCGTACGCCGCTGACAAGGGCCAGGCTCCAACGGCTGTGGCGCGAAAACTGCCGCCTACCATTGACAGTTTCTGGCCAAACATTGTGACCGAAGTGCATCGGATTGCAGCAGTAGATCCAGCTCATCCAGCATGTGGTGACGCCCACGGGCGAGCTTACGAATGTCCCGGTGAGTGTAAGCAGGGATATATTTAAGCGAAAGTCAAACTAACGAGCAACTTCTTTCCCTCAGATCGCCATCATTGCCAATGAACAAAATCTCGCACATGTGTGCATATAATTCCCAACTGGTTCTAACCTCCCTGATATGAAGACACGGCCAAGTCGCAGGTGATCCGCCTGACTAATCCGATCGATCGTGGTGGAACTGAGCTCGGCCGTCGACCAGGCGTACGCCGCTGACAAGGGCCAGGCTGTAACGGCGGTGGCACGAAAACCGCCGCCTACCATTGAAAATTTCTGGCCAAACATTGTGAGCGAAGTGCATGGGATCGCAGCAGCAGATCCAGCTCATCTAGCAGGTGGTGACGAACACGGGCGAGCTGACGAATGTCCCGGTGAGTGTAAGCAGGGATATATTCAACCGAAAGTCAAACTAACGAGCAACTTCTCTTCCTCAGATCGCCATCATTGCCAATGAACAAAATCTCGCACATGTGTGCAAATAATTCCCAACTGGTTCTAACCTCCCCGGTATGAAGACACGGCCAAGTCGCAGGTGAACAAAGTGACTTAGGGAGATTTTGGAGCGCGCCAAGCCGCTGTCGATCCGCCTGACTAATCCGAACGATCGTGGTGGAACTGAGCTCGGCCGTCGCCCAGTCGTACGCCGCTGACAAGGGCCAGGCTCCAACGGCGGTGGCGCGAAAACTGCCGCCTACCATTGACAGTTTCTGGCCCAACATTGTGAGCGAAGTGCATGGGATCGCAGCAGCAGATCCAGGTCATTCAGCAGGTGGTGACGCCCACGGGCGAGCTTACGATTGTCCCGGTGAGTGTAAGCAGAGATATATTCAACCGAAAGTCAACCTAGCGAGCAACTTCTTTCCCTCAGATCGCCATCATTGCCAATGAACAGAATATCGCACATGTGTGCATATAATTCCCAACTGGTTCTAACCTCCCCGGTATGAAGACACGGCCAAGTCGCAGGTGATCCGCCTGACTAATCCGATCGATCGTGGTGGAACTGAGCTCGGCCGTCGACCAGGCGTACGCCGCTGACAAGGGCCAGGCTGTAACGGAGGTGGCACGAAAACCGCCGCCTACCATTGAAAATTTCTGGCCCAACATTGTGAGCGAAAAGCATGGGATCGCAGCAGCAGATCCAGCTCATCCAGCATGTGGTGACACCCACGGGCGAGCTGACGAATGTCCCGGTGAGTGTAAGCAGGGATATATTCAACCGAAAGTCAAACTAACGAGCAACTTCTTTCCCTCAGATCGCCAGTCATTGCCAATGAAAAAAATCTCGCACATGTGTGCATATAATTCCCAACTGGTTCTAACCTCCCCGGTATGAAGACACGGCCAAGTCGCAGGTGAACAAAGTGACTTAGGGAGATTTTGGAGCGCGCCAAGCCGCTGTCGATCCGCCTGACTAATCCGAACGATCGTGGTGGAACTGAGCTCGGCCGTCGCCCAGTCGTACGCCGCTGACAAGGGCCAGGCTCCAACGGCGGTGGCGCGAAAACTGCCGCCTACCATTGACAGTTTCTGGCCAAACATTGTGACCGAAGTGCATCGGATTGCAGCAGTAGATCCAGCTCATCCAGCATGTGGTGACGCCCACGGGCGAGCTTACGAATGTCCCGGTAAGTGTAAGCAGGGATATATTTAAGCGAAAGTCAAACTAACGAGCAACTTCTTTCCCTCAGATCGCCATCATTGCCAATGAACAAAATCTCGCATTCCCAACTGGTTCTAACCTCCCTGATATGAAGACACGGCCAAGTCGCAGGTGATCCGCCTGACTAATCCGATCGATCGTGGTGGAACTGAGCTCGGCCGTCGACCAGGCGTACGCCGCTGACAAGGGCCAGGCTCCAGTTGCGATGGCGCGAAAACCGCCGCCTACCATTGAAAATTTCTGGCCAAACATTGTGAGCGAAGTGCATGGGATCGCAGCAGCAGATCCAGCTCATCTAGCAGGTGGTGACGAACACGGGCGAGCTGACGAATGTCCCGGTGAGTGTAAGCAGGGATATATTCAACCGAAAGTCAAACTAACGAGCAACTTCTTTCCCTCAGATCGCCATCATTGCCAATGAACAAAATCTCGCACATGTGTGCAAATAATTCCCAACTGGTTCTAACCTCCCCGGTATGAAGACACGGCCAAGTCGCAGGTGAACAAAGTGACTTAGGGAGATTTTGGAGCGCGCCAAGCCGCTGTCGACCCGCCTGACTAATCCGCACGATCGTGGTGGAACTGAGCTCGGCCGTCGCCCAGTCGTACGCCGCTGACAAGGGCCAGGCTCCAACGGCGGTGGCGCGAAAACTGCCGCCTACCATTGACAGTTTCTGGCCAAACATTGTGACCGAAGTGCATCGGATTGCAGCAGTAGATCCAGCTCATCCAGCATGTGGTGACGCCCACGGGCGAGCTTACGAATGTCCCGGTGAGTGTAAGCAGGGATATATTCAACCGAAAGTCAAACTAACGAGCAACTTCTTTCCCTCAGATCGCCATCATTGCCAATGAACAAAATCTCGCACATGTGTGCAAATAATTCCCAACTGGTTCTAACCTCCCCGGTATGAAGACACGGCCAAGTCGCAGGTGAACAAAGACTGGAGATTTTGGAGCGCGCCAGCCCTTGATCCGCCTGACTAATCCGAACGATCGTGGTGGAACTGAGCTCGGCCGTCGCCCAGTCGTACGCCGCTGACAAGGGCCAGGCTCCAGTTGCGGTGGCGCGAAAACCGCCGCCTACCATTGAAAATTTCTGGCCAAACATTGTGAGCGAAGTGCATCGGATTGCAGCAGTAGATCCAGCTCATCCAGCATGTGGTGACGCCCACGGGCGAGCTTACGAATGTCCCGGTAAGTGTAAGCAAAAATATATTTAACCGAAAGTCAAACTAACGAGCAACTTCTTTCCCTCAGATCGCCATCATTGCCAATGAACAAAATCTCGCACATGTGTGCATATAATTCCCAACTGGTTCTAACCTCCCCGGTATGAAGACACGGCCAAGTCGCAGGTGAACAAAGTGACTTAGGGAGATTTTGGAGCGCGCCAAGCCGCTGTCGATCCGCCTGACTAATCCGAACGATCGTGGTGGAACTGAGCTCGGCCGTCGCCCAGTCGTACGCCGCTGACAAGGGCCAGGCTCCAACGGCGGTGGCGCGAAAACTGCCGCCTACCATTGACAGTTTCTGGCCAAACATTGTGACCGAAGTGCATCGGATTGCAGCAGTAGATCCAGCTCATCCAGCATGTGGTGACGCCCACGGGCGAGCTTACGAATGTCCCGGTAAGTGTAAGCAAAAATATATTTAACCGAAAGTCAAACTAACGAGCAACTTCTTTCCCTCAGATCGCCATCATTGCCAATGAACAAAATCTCGCACATGTGTGCATATAATTCCCAACTGGTTTTAACCTCCCCGGTATGAAGACACGGCCAAGTCGCAGGTGATGCCCCTGTGATCCGCCTGACTAATCCGAACGATCGTGGTGGAACTGAGCTCGGCCGTCGACCAGGCGTACGCCGCTGACAAGGGCCAGGCTTTAACGGAGGTGGCACGAAAACCGCCGCCTACCATTGAAAATTTCTGGCCCAACATTGTGAGCGAAGTGCATGGGATCGCAGCAGCAGATCCAGCTCATCCAGCAGGTGGTGACGCCCACGGGCGAGCTGACGAATGTCCCGGTGAGTGTAAGCAGGGATATATTCAAGCGAAAGTCAAACTAACGAGCAACTTCTTTCCCTCAGATCGCCATCATTGCCAATGAACAAAATCTCGCACATGTGTGCAAATAATTCCCAACTGGTTCTAACCTCCCCGGTATGAAGACACGGCCAAGTCGCAGGTGAACAAAGTGACTTAGGGAGATTTTGGAGCGCGCCAAGCCGCTGTCGATCCGCCTGACTAATCCGAACGATCGTGGTGGAACTGAGCTCGGCCGTCGACCAGGCGTACGCCGCTGACAAGGGCCAGGCTCCAACGGCGGTGGCACGAAAACCGCCGCCTACCATTGAAAATTTCTGGCCCAACATTGTGAGCGAAGTGCATGGGATCGCAGCAGCAGATCCAGCTCATCCAGCAGGTGGTGACGCCCACGGGCGAGCTGACGAATGTCCCGGTGAGTGTAAGCAGGGATATATTCAACCGAAAGTCAAACTAACGAGCAACTTCTTTCCCTCAGATCGCCATCATTGCCAATGAACAAAATCTCGCACATGTGTGCATATAATTCCCAACTGGTTCTAACCTCCCCGGTATGAAGACACGGCCAAGTCGCAGGTGAACAAAGTGACTTAGGGAGATTTTGGAGCGCGCCAAGCCGCTGTCGATCCGCCTGACTAATCCGAACGATCGTGGTGGAACTGAGCTCGGCCGTCGCCCAGTCGTACGCCGCTGACAAGGGCCAGGCTCCAACGGCGGTGGCGCGAAAACTGCCGCCTACCATTGACAGTTTCTGGCCAAACATTGTGAGCGAAGTGCATCGGATCGCAGCAGTAGATCCAGCTCATCCAGCATGTGGTGACGCCCACGGGCGAGCTTACGAATGTCCCGGTAAGTGTAAGCAAGAATATATTTAACCGAAAGTCAAACTAACGAGCAACTTCTTTCCCTCAGATCGCCATCATTGCCAATGAACAAAATCTCGCACATGTGTGCAAATAATTCCCAACTGGTTCTAACCTCCCCGGTATGAAGACACGGCCAAGTCACAGGTGAACAAAGTGACTTAGGGAGATTTTGGAGCGCGCCAAGCCGCTGTCGATCCGCCTAACTAATCCGAACGATCGTGGTGGAACTGAGCTCGGCCGTCGACCAGGCGTACGCCGCTGACAAGGGCCAGGCTGTAACGGAGGTGGCACAAAAACCGCCGCCTACCATTGAAAATTTCTGGCCCAACATTGTGAGCGAAGTGCATGGGATCGCAGCAGCAGATCCAGGTCATTCAGCAGGTGGTGACGCCCACGGGCGAACTGACGAATGTCCCGGTGAGTGTAAGTCAAACTAACGAGCAACTTCTTTCCCTCAGATCGCCATCAATGCCAATGAAAAAAATCTCGCACATGTGTGCATATAATTCCCAACTGGTTCTAACCTCCCCGGTATGAAGACACGGCCAAGTCGCAGGTGATCCGCCTTATTAATCCGAACGATCGTGGTGGAACTGAGCTCGGCCGTCGCCCAGGCGTACGCCGCTGACAAGGGCCAGGCTCCAGCTGCGGTGGCGCGAAAACCTTCGCCTCCCATTGAAAATTTCTGGCCCAACATTGTGAGCGAAGTGCATGGGATCGCAGCAGCAGATCCAGCTCATCCAGCAGGTTGTGACGCCCACGGGCGAGCTGACGAAAGTCCCGTTGAGTGTAAGCAGGGATATATTCAACCGAAAGTCAAACTAACGAGCAACTTCTTTCCCTCAGATCGCCATCATTGCCAATGAACAAAATCTCGCACATGTGTGCAAATAATTCCCAACTGGTTCTAACCTCCCCGGTATGAAGACACGGCCAAGTCGCAGGTGAACAAAGTGACTTAGGGAGATTTTGGAGCGCGCCAAGCCGCTGTCGATCCGCCTGACTAATCCGAACGATCGTGGTGGAACTGAGCTCGGCCGTCGACCAGGCGTACGCCGCTGACAAGGGCCAGGCTGTAACGGCGGTGGCACGAAAACCGCCGCCTCCCATTGAAAATTTCTGGCCCAACATTGTGAGCGAAGTGCATGGGATCGCAGCAGCAGATCCAGCTCATCCAGCAGGTGGTGACGCCCACGGGCGAGCTGACGAAAGTCCCGTTGAGTGTAAGCAGGGATATATTCAACCGAAAGTCAAACTAACGAGCAACTTCTTTCCCTCAGATCGCCATCATTGCCAATGAACAAAATCTCGCACATGTGTGCAAATAATTCCCAACTGGTTCTAACCTCCCCGGTATGAAGACACGGCCAAGTCGCAGGTGAACAAAGTGACTTAGGGAGATTTTGGAGCGCGCCAAGCCGCTGTCGATCCGCCTGACTAATCCGAACGATCGTGGTGGAACTGAGCTCGGCCGTCGCCCAGTCGTACGCCGCTGACAAGGGCCAGGCTCCAACGGCGGTGGCGCGAAAACTGCCGCCTACCATTGACAATTTCTGGCCCAACATTGTGACCGAAGTGCATCGGATTGCAGCAGTAGATCCAGCTCATCCAGCATGTGGTGACGCCCACGGGCGAGCTTACGAATGTCCCGGTAAGTGTAAGCAAGGATATATTTAACCGAAAGTCAAACTAACGAGCAACTTCTTTCCCTCAGATCGCCATCATTGCCAATGAACAAAATCTCGCACATGTGTGCATATAATTCCCAACTGGTTCTAACCTCCCCGGTATGAAGACACGGCCAAGTCGCAGGTGATCCGCCTGACTAATCCGATCGATCGTGGTGGAACCGAGCTCGGCCGTCGACCAGGCGTACGCCGCTGAAAAGGGCCAGGCTGTAACGGAGGTGGCACGAAAACCGCCGCCTACCATTGACAGTTTCTGGCCCAACATTGTGAGCGAAGTGCATGGGATCGCAGCAGCAGATCCAGGTCATTCAGCAGGTGGTGACGCCCACGGGCGAACTGACGAATGTCCCGGTGAGTGTAAGCAGGGATATATTCAACCGAAAGTCAAACTAACGAGCAACTTCTTTCTCTCAGATCGCCATCATTGCCAATGAACAAAATCTCGCACATGTGTGCAAATAATTCCCAACTGGTTCTAACCTCCCCGGTATGAAGACACGGCCAAGTCACAGGTGAACAAAGTGACTTAGGGAGATTTTGGAGCGCGCCAAGCCGCTGTCGATCCGCCTGACTAATCCGAACGATCGTGGTGGAACTGAGCTCGGCCGTCGACCAGGCGTACGCCGCTGACAAGGGCCAGGCTGTAACGGCGGTGGCACGAATACCCCCGCCTACCATTGAAAATTTCTGGCACAACATTGTGAGCGAAGTGCATGGGATCGCAGCAGCAGATCCAGCTCATCCAGCAGGTGGTGACGCCCACGGGCGAGCTGACGAATGTGCCGGTGAGTGTAAGTCAAACTAACGAGCAACTTCTTTCCCTCAGATCGCCATCAATGCCAATGAAAAAATTCTCGCACATGTGTGCATATAATTCCCAACTGGTTCTAACCTCCCCGGTATGAAGACACGGCCAAGTCGCAGGTGATCCGCCTTATTAATCCGAACGATCGTGGTGGAACTGAGCTCGGCCGTCGCCCAGGCGTACGCCGCTGACAAGGGCCAGGCTCCAGCTGCGGTGGCGCGAAAACCTTCGCCTACCATTGAAAATTTCTGGCCCAACATTGTGAGCGAAGTGCATGGGATCGCAGCAGCAGATCCAGCTCATCCAGCAGGTTGTGACGCCCACGGGCGAGCTGACGAAAGTCCCGTTGAGTGTAAGCAGGGATATATTCAACCGAAAGTCAAACTAACGAGCAACTTCTTTCCCTCAGATCGCCAACATTGCCAATGAAAAAAATCTCGCACATGTGTGCAAATAATTCCCAACTGGTTCTAACCTCCCCGGTATGAAGACACGGCCAAGTCGCAGGTGAACAAAGTGACTTAGGGAGATTTTGGAGCGCGCCAAGCCGCTGTCGATCCGCCTGACTAATCCGAACGATCGTGGTGGAACTGAGCTCGGCCGTCGACCAGGCGTACGCCGCTGACAAGGGCCAGGCTGTAACGGCGGTGGCACGAAAACCGCCGCCTACCATTGAAAATTTCTGGCCCAACATTGTGAGCGAAGTGCATGGGATCGCAGCAGCAGATCCAGGTCATCCAGCATGTGGTGACGCCCACGGGCGAGCTGACGAATGTCCCGGTGAGTGTAAGCAGGGATATATTCAACCGAAAGTCAAACTAACGAGCAACTTCTTTCCCTCAGATCGCCATCAATGCCAATGAACAAAATCTCGCACATGTGTGCAAATAATTCCCAACTGGTTCTAACCTCCCCGGTATGAAGACACGGCCAAGTCGCAGGTGAACAAAGTGACTTAGGGAGATTTTGGAGCGCGCCAAGCCGCTGTCGATCCGCCTGACTAATCCGAACGATCGTGGTGGAACTGAGCTCGGCCGTCGCCCAGTCGTACGCCGCTGGCAAGGGCCAGGCTCCAACGGCGGTGGCGCGAAAACTGCCGCCTACCATTTACAGTTTCTGGCCAAACATTGTGACCGAAGTGCATCGGATTGCAGCAGTAGATCCAGCTCATCCAGCATGTGGTGACGCCCACGGGCGAGCTTACGAATGTCCCGGTAAGTGTAAGCAAAAATATATTTAACCGAAAGTCAAACTAACGAGCAACTTCTTTCCCTCAGATCGCCATCATTGCCAATGAACAAAATCTCGCACATGTGTGCATATAATTTCCAACTGGTTCTAACCTCCCCGGTATGAAGACACGGCCAAGTCGCAGGTGAACAAAGTGACTTAGGGAGATTTTGGAGCGCGCCAAGCCGCTGTCGATCCGCCTGACTAATCCGAACGATCGTGGTGGAACTGAGCTCGGCCGTCGCCCAGTCGTACGCCGCTGACAAGGGCCAGGCTCCAACGGCGGTGGCGCGAAAACTGCCGCCTACCATTGACAGTTTCTGGCCCAACATTGTGAGCGAAGTGCATGGGATCGCAGCAGTAGATCCAGCTCATCCAGCATGTGGTGACGCCCACGGGCGAGCTGACGAATGTCCCGGTGAGTGTAAGCAGGGATATATTCAACCGAAAGTCAAACTAACGAGCAACTTCTTTCCCTCAGATCGCCATCATTGCCAATGAACAAAATCTCGCACATGTGTGCATATAATTCCCAACTGGTTCTAACCTCCCCGGTATGAAGACACGGCCAAGTCGCAGGTGATCCGCCTGACTAATCCGATCGATCGTGGTGGAACTGAGCTCGGCCGTCGACCAGGCGTACGCCGCTGACAAGGGCCAGGCTGTAACGGCGGTGGCACGAAAACCGCCGCCTACCATTGAAAATTTCTGGCCCAACATTGTGAGCGAAGTGCATGGGATCGCAGCAGCAGATCCAGGTCATTCAGCAGGTGGTGACGCCCACGGGCGAGCTGACGAATGTCCTGGTGAGTGTAAGCAGGGATATATTCAACCGAAAGTCAAACTAACGAGCAACTTCTTTCCCTCAGATCGCCATCATTGCCAATGAACAAAATCTCGCACATGTGTGCAAATAATTCCCAACTGGTTCTAACCTCCCCGGTATGAAGACACGGCCAAGTCGCAGGTGAACAATGTGACTTAGGGAGATTTTGGCAGCCGCGCCAAGCCGCTGTCGATCCGCCTGACTAATCCGAACGATCGTGGTGGAACTGAGCTCGGCCGTCGACCAGGCGTACGCCGCTGACAAGGGCCAGGCTGTAACGGCGGTGGCACGAATACCCCCGCCTATCATTGAAAATTTCTGGCACAACATTGTGAGCGAAGTGCATGGGATCGCAGCAGCAGATCCAGCTCATCCAGCAGGTGGTGACGCCCACGGGCGAGCTGACGAATGTGCCGGTGAGTGTAAGTCAAACTAACGAGCAACTTCTTTCCCTCAGATCGCCATCAATGCCAATGAAAAAAATCTCGCACATGTGTGCATATAATTCCCAACTGGTTCTAACCTCCCCGGTATGAAGACACGGCCAAGTCGCAGGTGATCCGCCTTATTAATCCGAACGATCGTGGTGGAACTGAGCTCGGCCGTCGCCCAGGCGTACGCCGCTGACAAGGGCCAGGCTCCAGCTGCGGTGGCGCGAAAACCTTCGCCTCCCATTGAAAATTTCTGGCCCAACATTGTGAGCGAAGTGCATGGGATCGCAGCAGCAGATCCAGCTCATCCAGCAGGTGGTGACGCCCACGGGCGAGCTGACGAATGTCCCGGTGAGTGTAAGTCAAACTAACGAGCAACTTCTTTCCCTCAGATCGCCATCAATGCCAATGAAAAAAATCTCGCACATGTGTGCATATAATTCCCAACTGGTTCTAACCTCCCCGGTATGAAGACACGGCCAAGTCGCAGGTGATCCGCCTTATTAATCCGAACGATCGTGGTGGAACTGAGCTCGGCCGTCGCCCAGGCGTACGCCGCTGACAAGGGCCAGGCTCCAGCTGCGGTGGCGCGAAAACCTTCGCCTACCATTGAAAATTTCTGGCCCAACATTGTGAGCGAAGTGCATGGGATCGCAGCAGCAGATCCAGCTCATCCAGCAGGTTGTGACGCCCACGGGCGAGCTGACGAAAGTCCCGTTGAGTGTAAGCAGGGATATATTCAACCGAAAGTCAAACTAACGAGCAACTTCTTTCCCTCAGATCGCCAACAATGCCAATGAAAAAAATCTCGTACCTGTGTGCATATAATTCCCAACTAGTTCTAACCTCCCCGGTATGAAGACACGGCCAAGTCGCAGGTGAACAATGTGACTTAGGGAGATTTTGGAGCGCGCCAAGCCGCTGTCGATCCGCCTGACTAATCCGAACGATCGTGGTGGAACTGAGCTCGGCCGTCGCCCAGTAGCACGCCGCTGACAAGGGCCAGGCTCCAACGGCGGTGACGCGAAAACTGCTGCCTACCATTGAAAATTTCTGGCCCAACATTGTGAGCGAAGTGCATGGGATCGCAGCAGCAGATCCAGCTCATCCAGCAGGTGGTGACGCCCACGGGCGAGCTGACGAATGTCCCGGTGAGTGTAAGCAGGGATATATTCAACCGAAAGTCAAACTAACGAGCAACTTCTTTCCCTCAGATCGCAATCAATGCCAATGAAAAAAATCTCGCACATGTGTGCATATAATTCCCAACTGGTTCTAACCTCCCCGGTATGAAGACACGGCCAAGTCGCAGGTGAACAATGTGACTTAGGGAGATTTTGGAGCGCGCCAAGCCGCTGTCGATCCGCCTGACTAATCCGAACGATCGTGGTGGAACTGAGCTCGGCCGTCGCCCAGGCGTACGCCGCTGACAAGGGCCAGGCTGTAACGGCGGTGGCACGAAAACCGCCGCCTCCCATTGAAAATTTCTGGCCCAACATTGTGAGCGAAGTGCATGGGATCGCAGCAGCAGATCCAGCTCATCCAGCAGGTGGTGACGCCCACGGGCGAGCTGACGAATGTCCCGGTGAGTGTAAGCAGGGATATATTCAACCGAAAGTCAAACTAACGAGCAACTTCTTTCCCTCAGATCGCCAACAATGCCAATGAAAAAAATCTCGCACATGTGTGCATATAATTCCCAACTGGTTCTAACCTCCCCGGTATGAAGACACGGCCAAGTCGCAGGTGAACAATGTGACTTAGGGAGATTTTGGAGCGCGCCAAGCCGCTGTCGATCCGCCTGACTAATCCGAACGATCGTGGTGGAACTGAGCTCGGCCGTCGCCCAGTAGCACGCCGCTGACAAGGGCCAGGCTCCAACGGCGGTGACGCGAAAACTGCTGCCTACCATTGACAATTTCTGGCCCAACATTGTGACCGAAGTGCATCGGATTGCAGCAGCAGATCCAGCTCATCCAGCAGGTGGTGACGCCCACGGGCGAGCTGACGAAATTCCCGTTGAGTGTAAGCAGGGATATTTAACCGAAAGTCAAACTAACGAGCAACTTCTTTCCCTCAGATCGCCATCAATGCCAATGAAAAAAATCTCGCACATGTGTGCATATAATTCCCAACTGGTTCTAACCTCCCCGGTATGAAGACACGGCCAAGTCGCAGGTGATCCGCCTTATTAATCCGAACGATCGTGGTGGAACTGAGCTCGGCCGTCGCCCAGGCGTACGCCGCTGACAAGGGCCAGGCTCCAGCTGCGGTGGCGCGAAAACCTTCGCCTCCCATTGAAAATTTCTGGCCCAACATTGTGAGCGAAGTGCATGGGATCGCAGCAGCAGATCGAGCTCATCCAGCAGGTGGTGACGCCCACGGGCGAGCTGACGAATGTCCCGGTGAGTGTAAGCAGGGATATATTCAACCGAAAGTCAAACTAACGAGCAACTTCTTTCCCTCAGATCGCAATCAATGCCAATGAAAAAAATCTCGCACATGTGTGCATATAATTCCCAACTGGTTCTAACCTCCCCGGTATGAAGACACGGCCAAGTCGCAGGTGATCCGCCTTATTAATCCGAACGATCGTGGTGGAACTGAGCTCGGCCGTCGCCCAGGCGTACGCCGCTGACAAGGGCCAGGCTCCAGCTGCGGTGGCGCGAAAACTGCTGCCTACCATTGAAAATTTCTGGCCCAACATTGTGAGCGAAGTGCATGGGATCGCAGCAGCAGATCGAGCTCATCCAGCAGGTGGTGACGCCCACGGGCGAGCTGACGAATGTCCCGGTGAGTGTAAGCAGGGATATATTCAACCGAAAGTCAAACTAACGAGCAACTTCTTTCCCTCAGATCGCAATCAATGCCAATGAAAAAAATCTCGCACATGTGTGCATATAATTCCCAACTGGTTCTAACCTCCCCGGTATGAAGACACGGCCAAGTCGCAGGTGATCCGCCTTATTAATCCGAACGATCGTGGTGGAACTGAGCTCGGCCGTCGCCCAGGCGTACGCCGCTGACAAGGGCCAGGCTCCAGCTGCGGTGGCGCGAAAACCTTCGCCTACCATTGAAAATTTCTGGCCCAACATTGTGAGCGAAGTGCATGGGATCGCAGCAGCAGATCCAGCTCATCCAGCAGGTTGTGACGCCCACGGGCGAGCTGACGAAAGTCCCGTTGAGTGTAAGCAGGGATATATTCAACCGAAAGTCAAACTAACGAGCAACTTCTTTCCCTCAGATCGCCAACAATGCCAATGAAAAAAATCTCGTACCTGTGTGCATATAATTCCCAACTAGTTCTAACCTCCCCGGTATGAAGACACGGCCAAGTCGCAGGTGAACAATGTGACTTAGGGAGATTTTGGAGCGCGCCAAGCCGCTGTCGATCCGCCTGACTAATCCGAACGATCGTGGTGGAACTGAGCTCGGCCGTCGACCAGGCGTACGCCGCTGACAAGGGCCAGGCTCCAGCTGCGGTGGCGCGAAAACCTTCGCCTACCATTGAAAATTTCTGGCCCAACATTGTGAGCGAAGTGCATGGGATCGCAGCAGCAGATCGAGCTCATCCAGCAGGTGGTGACGCCCACGGGCGAGCTGACGAATGTCCCGGTGAGTGTAAGCAGGGATATATTCAACCGAAAGTCAAACTAACGAGCAACTTCTTTCCCTCAGATCGCCAACAATGCCAATGAAAAAAATCTCGTACCTGTGTGCATATAATTCCCAACTGGTTCTAACCTCCCCGGTATGAAGACACGGCCAAGTCGCAGGTGAACAATGTGACTTAGGGAGATTTTGGAGCGCGCCAAGCCGCTGTCGATCCGCCTGACTAATCCGAACGATCGTGGTGGAACTGAGCTCGGCCGTCGCCCAGGCGTACGCCGCTGACAAGGGCCAGGCTCCAGCTGCGGTGGCGCGAAAACCTTCGCCTACCATTGAAAATTTCTGGCCCAACATTGTGAGCGAAGTGCATGGGATCGCAGCAGCAGATCCAGCTCATCCAGCAGGTTGTGACGCCCACGGGCGAGCTGACGAAAGTCCCGTTGAGTGTAAGCAGGGATATATTCAACCGAAAGTCAAACTAACGAGCAACTTCTTTCCCTCAGATCGCCAACAATGCCAATGAAAAAAATCTCGTACCTGTGTGCATATAATTCCCAACTAGTTCTAACCTCCCCGGTATGAAGACACGGCCAAGTCGCAGGTGAACAATGTGACTTAGGGAGATTTTGGAGCGCGCCAAGCCGCTGTCGATCCGCCTGACTAATCCGAACGATCGTGGTGGAACTGAGCTCGGCCGTCGCCCAGGCGTACGCCGCTGACAAGGGCCAGGCTCCAACGGCGGTGGCGCGAAAACCGCCGCCTACCATTGAAAATTTCTGGCCCAACATTGTGAGCGAAGTGCATGGGATCGCAGCAGCAGATCCAGCTCATCCAGCAGGTGGTGACGCCCACGGGCGAGCTGACGAAAGTCCCGTTGAGTGTAAGCAGGGATATATTCAACCGAAAGTCAAACTAACGAGCAACTTCTTTCCCTCAGATCGCCATCAATGCCAATGAAAAAAATCTCGCACATGTGTGCATATAATTCCCAACTGGTTCTAACCTCCCCGGTATGAAGACACGGCCAAGTCGCAGGTGATCCGCCTTATTAATCCGAACGATCGTGGTGGAACTGAGCTCGGCCGTCGCCCAGGCGTACGCCGCTGACAAGGGCCAGGCTCCAGCTGCGGTGGCGCGAAAACCTTCGCCTACCATTGAAAATTTCTGGCCCAACATTGTGAGCGAAGTGCATGGGATCGCAGCAGCAGATCCAGCTCATCCAGCAGGTGGTGACGCCCACGGGCGAGCTGACGAAAGTCCCGTTGAGTGTAAGCAGGGATATATTCAACCGAAAGTCAAACTAACGAGCAACTTCTTTCCCTCAGATCGCCAACAATGCCAATGAAAAAAATCTCGTACCTGTGTGCATATAATTCCCAACTGGTTCTAACCTCCCCGGTATGAAGACACGGCCAAGTCGCAGGTGAACAATGTGACTTAGGGAGATTTTGGAGCGCGCCAAGCCGCTGTCGATCCGCCTGACTAATCCGAACGATCGTGGTGGAACTGAGCTCGGCCGTCGCCCAGGCGTACGCCGCTGACAAGGGCCAGGCTCCAACGGCGGTGGCGCGAAAACCTCCGCCTACCATTGAAAATTTCTGGCCCAACATTGTGAGCGAAGTGCATGGGATCGCAGCAGCAGATCCAGCTCATCCAGCAGGTGGTGACGCCCACGGGCGAGCTGACGAAAGTCCCGTTGAGTGTAAGCAGGGATATATTCAACCGAAAGTCAAACTAACGAGCAACTTCTTTCCCTCAGATCGCCATCAATGCCAATGAAAAAAATCTCGCACATGTGTGCATATAATTCCCAACTGGTTCTAACCTCCCCGGTATGAAGACACGGCCAAGTCGCAGGTGATCCGCCTTATTAATCCGAACGATCGTGGTGGAACTGAGCTCGGCCGTCGCCCAGGCGTACGCCGCTGACAAGGGCCAGGCTCCAGCTGCGGTGGCGCGAAAACCTTCGCCTCCCATTGAAAATTTCTGGCCCAACATTGTGAGCGAAGTGCATGGGATCGCAGCAGCAGATCGAGCTCATCCAGCAGGTGGTGACGCCCACGGGCGAGCTGACGAATGTCCCGGTGAGTGTAAGCAGGGATATATTCAACCGAAAGTCAAACTAACGAGCAACTTCTTTCCCTCAGATCGCAATCAATGCCAATGAAAAAAATCTCGCACATGTGTGCATATAATTCCCAACTGGTTCTAACCTCCCCGGTATGAAGACACGGCCAAGTCGCAGGTGATCCGCCTTATTAATCCGAACGATCGTGGTGGAACTGAGCTCGGCCGTCGCCCAGGCGTACGCCGCTGACAAGGGCCAGGCTCCAGCTGCGGTGGCGCGAAAACCTTCGCCTACCATTGAAAATTTCTGGCCCAACATTGTGAGCGAAGTGCATGGGATCGCAGCAGCAGATCCAGCTCATCCAGCAGGTTGTGACGCCCACGGGCGAGCTGACGAAAGTCCCGTTGAGTGTAAGCAGGGATATATTCAACCGAAAGTCAAACTAACGAGCAACTTCTTTCCCTCAGATCGCCAACAATGCCAATGAAAAAAATCTCGTACCTGTGTGCATATAATTCCCAACTGGTTCTAACCTCCCCGGTATGAAGACACGGCCAAGTCGCAGGTGAACAATGTGACTTAGGGAGATTTTGGAGCGCGCCAAGCCGCTGTCGATCCGCCTGACTAATCCGAACGATCGTGGTGGAACTGAGCTCGGCCGTCGCCCAGGCGTACGCCGCTGACAAGGGCCAGGCTCCAACGGCGGTGGCGCGAAAACCTTCGCCTACCATTGAAAATTTCTGGCCCAACATTGTGAGCGAAGTGCATGGGATCGCAGCAGCAGATCCAGCTCATCCAGCAGGTGGTGACGCCCACGGGCGAGCTGACGAATGTCCCGGTGAGTGTAAGCAGGGATATATTCAACCGAAAGTCAAACTAACGAGCAACTTCTTTCCCTCAGATCGCCATCAATGCCAATGAAAAAAATCTCGCACATGTGTGCATATAATTCCCAACTGGTTCTAACCTCCCCGGTATGAAGACACGGCCAAGTCGCAGGTGAATGGATTTTGGGGATTTTGGAGCGCGCCAAGCCGCCTGTCGATCCGCCTGACTATCCGAACGATCGTGGTGGAACTGAGCTCGGCCGTCGCCCAGGCGTACGCCGCTGACAAGGGCCAGGCTCCAACGGCGGTGGCGCGAAAACCTTCGCCTACCATTGAAAATTTCTGGCCCAACATTGTGAGCGAAGTGCATGGGATCGCAGCAGCAGATCCAGCTCATCCAGCAGGTGGTGACGCCCACGGGCGAGCTGACGAATGTCCCGGTGAGTGTAAGCAGGGATATATTCAACCGAAAGTCAAACTAACGAGCAACTTCTTTCCCTCAGATCGCAATCAATGCCAATGAAAAAAATCTCGCACATGTGTGCATATAATTCCCAACTGGTTCTAACCTCCCCGGTATGAAGACACGGCCAAGTCGCAGGTGATCCGCCTTATTAATCCGAACGATCGTGGTGGAACTGAGCTCGGCCGTCGCCCAGGCGTACGCCGCTGACAAGGGCCAGGCTCCAGCTGCGGTGGCGCGAAAACCTTCGCCTACCATTGAAAATTTCTGGCCCAACATTGTGAGCGAAGTGCATGGGATCGCAGCAGCAGATCCAGCTCATCCAGCAGGTTGTGACGCCCACGGGCGAGCTGACGAAAGTCCCGTTGAGTGTAAGCAGGGATATATTCAACCGAAAGTCAAACTAACGAGCAACTTCTTTCCCTCAGATCGCCAACAATGCCAATGAAAAAAATCTCGTACCTGTGTGCATATAATTCCCAACTAGTTCTAACCTCCCCGGTATGAAGACACGGCCAAGTCGCAGGTGAACAATGTGACTTAGGGAGATTTTGGAGCGCGCCAAGCCGCTGTCGATCCGCCTGACTAATCCGAACGATCGTGGTGGAACTGAGCTCGGCCGTCGCCCAGTAGCACGCCGCTGACAAGGGCCAGGCTCCAACGGCGGTGACGCGAAAACTGCTGCCTACCATTGAAAATTTCTGGCCCAACATTGTGAGCGAAGTGCATGGGATCGCAGCAGCAGATCCAGCTCATCCAGCAGGTGGTGACGCCCACGGGCGAGCTGACGAATGTCCCGGTGAGTGTAAGCAGGGATATATTCAACCGAAAGTCAAACTAACGCGCAACTTCTTTCCCTCAGATCGCAATCAATGCCAATGAAAAAAATCTCGCACATGTGTGCATATAATTCCCAACTGGTTCTAACCTCCCCGGTATGAAGACACGGCCAAGTCGCAGGTGATCCGCCTTATTAATCCGAACGATCGTGGTGGAACTGAGCTCGGCCGTCGCCCAGGCGTACGCCGCTGACAAGGGCCAGGCTCCAGCTGCGGTGGCGCGAAAACCTTCGCCTACCATTGAAAATTTCTGGCCCAACATTGTGAGCGAAGTGCATGGGATCGCAGCAGCAGATCCAGCTCATCCAGCAGGTTGTGACGCCCACGGGCGAGCTGACGAAAGTCCCGTTGAGTGTAAGCAGGGATATATTCAACCGAAAGTCAAACTAACGAGCAACTTCTTTCCCTCAGATCGCCAACAATGCCAATGAAAAAAATCTCGTACCTGTGTGCATATAATTCCCAACTAGTTCTAACCTCCCCGGTATGAAGACACGGCCAAGTCGCAGGTGAACAATGTGACTTAGGGAGATTTTGGAGCGCGCCAAGCCGCTGTCGATCCGCCTGACTAATCCGAACGATCGTGGGGGAACTGAGCTCGGCCGTCGACCAGGCGTACGCCGCTGACAAGGGCCAGGCTCCAACGGCGGTGGCGCGAAAACCTTCCGCCTACCATTGAAAATTTCTGGCCCAACATTGTGAGCGAAGTGCATGGGATCGCAGCAGCAGATCCAGCTCATCCAGCAGGTGGTGACGCCCACGGGCGAGCTGACGAATGTCCCGGTGAGTGTAAGCAGGGATATATTCAACCGAAAGTCAAACTAACGAGCAACTTCTTTCCCTCAGATCGCCAACAATGCCAATGAAAAAAATCTCGTACCTGTGTGCATATAATTCCCAACTGGTTCTAACCTCCCCGGTATGAAGACACGGCCAAGTCGCAGGTGAACAATGTGACTTAGGGAGATTTTGGAGCGCGCCAAGCCGCTGTCGATCCGCCTGACTAATCCGAACGATCGTGGGGGAACTGAGCTCGGCCGTCGACCAGGCGTACGCCGCTGACAAGGGCCAGGCTGTAACGGCGGTGGCACGAAAACCGCCGCCTCCCATTGAAAATTTCTGGCCCAACATTGTGAGCGAAGTGCATGGGATCGCAGCAGCAGATCCAGCTCATCCAGCAGGTGGTGACGCCCACGGGCGAGCTGACGAAAGTCCCGTTGAGTGTAAGCAGGGATATATTCAACCGAAAGTCAAACTAACGAGCAACTTCTTTCCCTCAGATCGCCAACAATGCCAATGAAAAAAATCTCGTACCTGTGTGCATATAATTCCCAACTGGTTCTAACCTCCCCGGTATGAAGACACGGCCAAGTCGCAGGTGAACAATGTGACTTAGGGAGATTTTGGAGCGCGCCAAGCCGCTGTCGATCCGCCTGACTAATCCGAACGATCGTGGTGGAACTGAGCTCGGCCGTCGCCCAGGCGTACGCCGCTGACAAGGGCCAGGCTCCAGCGGCGGTGGCACGAAAACCGCCGCCTCCCATTGAAAATTTCTGGCCCAACATTGTGAGCGAAGTGCATGGGATCGCAGCAGCAGATCCAGCTCATCCAGCAGGTGGTGACGCCCACGGGCGAGCTGACGAAAGTCCCGTTGAGTGTAAGCAGGGATATATTCAACCGAAAGTCAAACTAACGAGCAACTTCTTTCCCTCAGATCGCCATCAATGCCAATGAAAAAAATCTCGCACATGTGTGCATATAATTCCCAACTGGTTCTAACCTCCCCGGTATGAAGACACGGCCAAGTCGCAGGTGATCCGCCTTATTAATCCGAACGATCGTGGTGGAACTGAGCTCGGCCGTCGCCCAGGCGTACGCCGCTGACAAGGGCCAGGCTCCAGCTGCGGTGGCGCGAAAACCTTCGCCTACCATTGAAAATTTCTGGCCCAACATTGTGAGCGAAGTGCATGGGATCGCAGCAGCAGATCGAGCTCATCCAGCAGGTGGTGACGCCCACGGGCGAGCTGACGAATGTCCCGGTGAGTGTAAGCAGGGATATATTCAACCGAAAGTCAAACTAACGAGCAACTTCTTTCCCTCAGATCGCAATCAATGCCAATGAAAAAAATCTCGCACATGTGTGCATATAATTCCCAACTGGTTCTAACCTCCCCGGTATGAAGACACGGCCAAGTCGCAGGTGATCCGCCTTATTAATCCGAACGATCGTGGTGGAACTGAGCTCGGCCGTCGCCCAGGCGTACGCCGCTGACAAGGGCCAGGCTCCAGCTGCGGTGGCGCGAAAACCTTCGCCTACCATTGAAAATTTCTGGCCCAACATTGTGAGCGAAGTGCATGGGATCGCAGCAGCAGATCCAGCTCATCCAGCAGGTTGTGACGCCCACGGGCGAGCTGACGAAAGTCCCGTTGAGTGTAAGCAGGGATATATTCAACCGAAAGTCAAACTAACGAGCAACTTCTTTCCCTCAGATCGCCAACAATGCCAATGAAAAAAATCTCGTACCTGTGTGCATATAATTCCCAACTGGTTCTAACCTCCCCGGTATGAAGACACGGCCAAGTCGCAGGTGAACAATGTGACTTAGGGAGATTTTGGAGCGCGCCAAGCCGCTGTCGATCCGCCTGACTAATCCGAACGATCGTGGGGGAACTGAGCTCGGCCGTCGACCAGGCGTACGCCGCTGACAAGGGCCAGGCTGTAACGGCGGTGGCACGAAAACCGCCGCCTACCATTGAAAATTTCTGGCCCAACATTGTGAGCGAAGTGCATGGGATCGCAGCAGCAGATCCAGCTCATCCAGCAGGTGGTGACGCCCACGGGCGAGCTGACGAAAGTCCCGTTGAGTGTAAGCAGGGATATATTCAACCGAAAGTCAAACTAACGAGCAACTTCTTTCCCTCAGATCGCCAACAATGCCAATGAAAAAAATCTCGTACCTGTGTGCATATAATTCCCAACTGGTTCTAACCTCCCCGGTATGAAGACACGGCCAAGTCGCAGGTGAACAATGTGACTTAGGGAGATTTTGGAGCGCGCCAAGCCGCTGTCGATCCGCCTGACTAATCCGAACGATCGTGGGGGAACTGAGCTCGGCCGTCGACCAGGCGTACGCCACTGACAAGGGCCAGGCTGTAACGGCGGTGGCACGAAAACCGCCGCCTACCATTGACAATTTCTGGCCCAACATTGTAACCGAAGTGCATCGGATTGCAGCAGCAGATCGAGCTCATCCAGCAGGTGGTGACGCCCACGGGCGAGCTGACGAAATTCCCGTTGAGTGTAAGCAGGGATATTTAACCGAAAGTCAAACTAACGAGCAACTTCTTTCCCTCAGATCGCCATCAATGCCAATGAAAAAAATCTCGCACATGTGTGCATATAATTCCCAACTGGTTCTAACCTCCCCGGTATGAAGACACGGCCAAGTCGCAGGTGATCCGCCTTATTAATCCGAACGATCGTGGTGGAACTGAGCTCGGCCGTCGCCCAGGCGTACGCCGCTGACAAGGGCCAGGCTCCAGCTGCGGTGGCGCGAAAACCTTCGCCTCCCATTGAAAATTTCTGGCCCAACATTGTGAGCGAAGTGCATGGGATCGCAGCAGCAGATTGAGCTCATCCAGCAGGTGGTGACGCCCACGGGCGAGCTGACGAATGTCCCGGTGAGTGTAAGCAGGGATATATTCAACCGAAAGTCAAACTAACGAGCAACTTCTTTCCCTCAGATCGCAATCAATGCCAATGAAAAAAATCTCGCACATGTGTGCATATAATTCCCAACTGGTTCTAACCTCCCCGGTATGAAGACACGGCCAAGTCGCAGGTGATCCGCCTTATTAATCCGAACGATCGTGGTGGAACTGAGCTCGGCCGTCGCCCAGGCGTACGCCGCTGACAAGGGCCAGGCTCCAGCTGCGGTGGCGCGAAAACCTTCGCCTACCATTGAAAATTTCTGGCCCAACATTGTGAGCGAAGTGCATGGGATCGCAGCAGCAGATCCAGCTCATCCAGCAGGTTGTGACGCCCACGGGCGAGCTGACGAAAGTCCCGTTGAGTGTAAGCAGGGATATATTCAACCGAAAGTCAAACTAACGAGCAACTTCTTTCCCTCAGATCGCCAACAATGCCAATGAAAAAAATCTCGTACCTGTGTGCATATAATTCCCAACTAGTTCTAACCTCCCCGGTATGAAGACACGGCCAAGTCGCAGGTGAACAATGTGACTTAGGGAGATTTTGGAGCGCGCCAAGCCGCTGTCGATCCGCCTGACTAATCCGAACGATCGTGGTGGAACTGAGCTCGGCCGTCGCCCAGTCGTACGCCGCTGACAAGGGCCAGGCTCCAACGGCGGTGACGCGAAAACTGCTGCCTACCATTGAAAATTTCTGGCCCAACATTGTGAGCGAAGTGCATGGGATCGCAGCAGCAGATCGAGCTCATCCAGCAGGTGGTGACGCCCACGGGCGAGCTGACGAATGTCCCGGTGAGTGTAAGCAGGGATATATTCAACCGAAAGTCAAACTAACGCGCAACTTCTTTCCCTCAGATCGCAATCAATGCCAATGAAAAAAATCTCGCACATGTGTGCATATAATTCCCAACTGGTTCTAACCTCCCCGGTATGAAGACACGGCCAAGTCGCAGGTGATCCGCCTTATTAATCCGAACGATCGTGGTGGAACTGAGCTCGGCCGTCGCCCAGGCGTACGCCGCTGACAAGGGCCAGGCTCCAGCTGCGGTGGCGCGAAAACCTTCGCCTACCATTGAAAATTTCTGGCCCAACATTGTGAGCGAAGTGCATGGGATCGCAGCAGCAGATCCAGCTCATCCAGCAGGTTGTGACGCCCACGGGCGAGCTGACGAAAGTCCCGTTGAGTGTAAGCAGGGATATATTCAACCGAAAGTCAAACTAACGAGCAACTTCTTTCCCTCAGATCGCCAACAATGCCAATGAAAAAAATCTCGTACCTGTGTGCATATAATTCCCAACTGGTTCTAACCTCCCCGGTATGAAGACACGGCCAAGTCGCAGGTGAACAATGTGACTTAGGGAGATTTTGGAGCGCGCCAAGCCGCTGTCGATCCGCCTGACTAATCCGAACGATCGTGGTGGAACTGAGCTCGGCCGTCGCCCAGGCGTACGCCGCTGACAAGGGCCAGGCTGCAACGGCGGTGGCGCGAAAACCTTCTGCCTACCATTGAAAATTTCTGGCCCAACATTGTGAGCGAAGTGCATGGGATCGCAGCAGCAGATCCAGCTCATCCAGCAGGTGGTGACGCCCACGGGCGAGCTGACGAATGTCCCGGTGAGTGTAAGCAGGGATATATTCAACCGAAAGTCAAACTAACGAGCAACTTCTTTCCCTCAGATCGCAATCAATGCCAATGAAAAAAATCTCGCACATGTGTGCATATAATTCCCAACTGGTTCTAACCTCCCCGGTATGAAGACACGGCCAAGTCGCAGGTGATCCGCCTTATTAATCCGAACGATCGTGGTGGAACTGAGCTCGGCCGTCGCCCAGGCGTACGCCGCTGACAAGGGCCAGGCTCCAGCTGCGGTGGCGCGAAAACCTTCGCCTACCATTGAAAATTTCTGGCCCAACATTGTGAGCGAAGTGCATGGGATCGCAGCAGCAGATCCAGCTCATCCAGCAGGTTGTGACGCCCACGGGCGAGCTGACGAAAGTCCCGTTGAGTGTAAGCAGGGATATATTCAACCGAAAGTCAAACTAACGAGCAACTTCTTTCCCTCAGATCGCCAACAATGCCAATGAAAAAAATCTCGTACCTGTGTGCATATAATTCCCAACTAGTTCTAACCTCCCCGGTATGAAGACACGGCCAAGTCGCAGGTGAACAATGTGACTTAGGGAGATTTTGGAGCGCGCCAAGCCGCTGTCGATCCGCCTGACTAATCCGAACGATCGTGGTGGAACTGAGCTCGGCCGTCGCCCAGTAGCACGCCGCTGACAAGGGCCAGGCTCCAACGGCGGTGACGCGAAAACTGCTGCCTACCATTGAAAATTTCTGGCCCAACATTGTGAGCGAAGTGCATGGGATCGCAGCAGCAGATCGAGCTCATCCAGCAGGTGGTGACGCCCACGGGCGAGCTGACGAATGTCCCGGTGAGTGTAAGCAGGGATATATTCAACCGAAAGTCAAACTAACGCGCAACTTCTTTCCCTCAGATCGCAATCAATGCCAATGAAAAAAATCTCGCACATGTGTGCATATAATTCCCAACTGGTTCTAACCTCCCCGGTATGAAGACACGGCCAAGTCGCAGGTGATCCGCCTTATTAATCCGAACGATCGTGGTGGAACTGAGCTCGGCCGTCGCCCAGGCGTACGCCGCTGACAAGGGCCAGGCTCCAGCTGCGGTGGCGCGAAAACCTTCGCCTACCATTGAAAATTTCTGGCCCAACATTGTGAGCGAAGTGCATGGGATCGCAGCAGCAGATCCAGCTCATCCAGCAGGTTGTGACGCCCACGGGCGAGCTGACGAAAGTCCCGTTGAGTGTAAGCAGGGATATATTCAACCGAAAGTCAAACTAACGAGCAACTTCTTTCCCTCAGATCGCCAACAATGCCAATGAAAAAAATCTCGTACCTGTGTGCATATAATTCCCAACTGGTTCTAACCTCCCCGGTATGAAGACACGGCCAAGTCGCAGGTGAACAATGTGACTTAGGGAGATTTTGGAGCGCGCCAAGCCGCTGTCGATCCGCCTTATTAATCCGAACGATCGTGGTGGAACTGAGCTCGGCCGTCGCCCAGGCGTACGCCGCTGACAAGGGCCAGGCTCCAACGGCGGTGACGCGAAAACTGCTGCCTACCATTGAAAATTTCTGGCCCAACATTGTGAGCGAAGTGCATGGGATCGCAGCAGCAGATCGAGCTCATCCAGCAGGTGGTGACGCCCACGGGCGAGCTGACGAATGTCCCGGTGAGTGTAAGCAGGGATATATTCAACCGAAAGTCAAACTAACGCGCAACTGGTTCTTACCTCCCCGGTATGAAGACACGGCCAAGTCGCAGGTGATCCGCCTTATTAATCCGAACGATCGTGGTGGAACTGAGCTCGGCCGTCGCCCAGGCGTACGCCGCTGACAAGGGCCAGGCTCCAGCTGCGGTGGCGCGAAAACCTTCGCCTACCATTGAAAATTTCTGGCCCAACATTGTGAGCGAAGTGCATGGGATCGCAGCAGCAGATCCAGCTCATCCAGCAGGTTGCGACGCCCACGGGCGAGCTGACGAAAGTCCCGTTGAGTGTAAGCAGGGATATATTCAACCGAAAGTCAAACTAACGAGCAACTTCTTTCCCTCAGATCGCCAACAAAGCCAATGAAAAAAATCTCGTACCTGTGTGCATATAATTCCCAACTGGTTCTAACCTCCCCGGTATGAAGACACGGCCAAGTCGCAGGTGAACAATGTGACTAGATTGAAGCACGCCAAGCCGCTGTCGATCCGCCTTATTAATCCGAACGATCGTGGTGGAACTGAGCTCGGCCGTCGCCCAGGCGTACGCCGCTGACAAGGGCCAGGCTCCAGCTGCGGTGGCGCGAAAACCTTCGCCTACCATTGAAAATTTCTGGCCCAACATTGTGAGCGAAGTGCATGGGATCGCAGCAGCAGATCCAGCTCATCCAGCAGGTGGTGACGCCCACGGGCGAGCTGACGAAAGTCCCGTTGAGTGTAAGCAGGGATATATTCAACCGAAAGTCAAACTAACGAGCAACTTCTTTCCCTCAGATCGCCAACAATGCCAATGAAAAAAATCTCGTACCTGTGTGCATATAATTCCCAACTGGTTCTAACCTCCCCGGTATGAAGACACGGCCAAGTCGCAGGTGATCCGCCTTATTAATCCGAACGATCGTGGTGGAACTGAGCTCGGCCGTCGCCCAGGCGTACGCCGCTGACAAGGGCCAGGCTCCAGCTGCGGTGGCGCGAAAACCTTCGCCTACCATTGAAAATTTCTGGCCCAACATTGTGAGCGAAGTGCATGGGATCGCAGCAGCAGATCCAGCTCATCCAGCAGGTGGTGACGCCCACGGGCGAGCTGACGAAAGTCCCGTTGAGTGTAAGCAGGGATATATTCAACCGAAAGTCAAACTAACGAGCAACTTCTTTCCCTCAGATCGCAATCAATGCCAATGAAAAAAATCTCGCACATGTGTGCATATAATTCCCAACTGGTTCTAACCTCCCCGGTATGAAGACACGGCCAAGTCGCAGGTGAATCCGCCTTATTAATCCGAACGATCGTGGTGGAACTGAGCTCGGCCGTCGCCCAGGCGTACGCCGCTGACAAGGGCCAGGCTCCAGCTGCGGTGGCGCGAAAACCTTCGCCTACCATTGAAAATTTCTGGCCCAACATTGTGAGCGAAGTGCATGGGATCGCAGCAGCAGATCCAGCTCATCCAGCAGGTTGTGACGCCCACGGGCGAGCTGACGAAAGTCCCGTTGAGTGTAAGCAGGGATATATTCAACCGAAAGTCAAACTAACGAGCAACTTCTTTCCCTCAGATCGCCAACAATGCCAATGAAAAAAATCTCGTACCTGTGTGCATATAATTCCCAACTGGTTCTAACCTCCCCGGTATGAAGACACGGCCAAGTCGCAGGTGAACAATGTGACTTAGGGAGATTTTGGAGCGCGCCAAGCCGCTGTCGATCCGCCTGACTAATCCGAACGATCGTGGTGGAACTGAGCTCGGCCGTCGCCCAGGCGTACGCCGCTGACAAGGGCCAGGCTCCAACGGCGGTGACGCGAAAACCGCTGCCTACCATTGAAAATTTCTGGCCCAACATTGTGAGCGAAGTGCATGGGATCGCAGCAGCAGATCCAGCTCATCCAGCAGGTGGTGACGCCCACGGGCGAGCTGACGAAAGTCCCGTTGAGTGTAAGCAGGGATATATTCAACCGAAAGTCAAACTAACGAGCAACTTCTTTCCCTCAGATCGCAATCAATGCCAATGAAAAAAATCTCGCACATGTGTGCATATAATTCCCAACTGGTTCTAACCTCCCCGGTATGAAGACACGGCCAAGTCGCAGGTGATCCGCCTTATTAATCCGAACGATCGTGGTGGAACTGAGCTCGGCCGTCGCCCAGTAGCACGCCGCTGACAAGGGCCAGGCTCCAGCTGCGGTGGCGCGAAAACCTTCGCCTACCATTGAAAATTTCTGGCCCAACATTGTGAGCGAAGTGCATGGGATCGCAGCAGCAGATCCAGCTCATCCAGCAGGTTGTGACGCCCACGGGCGAGCTGACGAAAGTCCCGTTGAGTGTAAGCAGGGATATATTCAACCGAAAGTCAAACTAACGAGCAACTTCTTTCCCTCAGATCGCCAACAAAGCCAATGAAAAAAATCTCGTACCTGTGTGCATATAATTCCCAACTGGTTCTAACCTCCCCGGTATGAAGACACGGCCAAGTCGCAGGTGAACAATGTGACTTAGGGAGATTTTGGAGCGCGCCAAGCCGCTGTCGATCCGCCTGACTAATCCGAACGATCGTGGTGGAACTGAGCTCGGCCGTCGCCCAGTAGCACGCCGCTGACAAGGGCCAGGCTCCAGCTGCGGTGGCGCGAAAACCTTCGCCTACCATTGAAAATTTCTGGCCCAACATTGTGAGCGAAGTGCATGGGATCGCAGCAGCAGATCCAGCTCATCCAGCAGGTTGCGACGCCCACGGGCGAGCTGACGAAAGTCCCGTTGAGTGTAAGCAGGGATATATTCAACCGAAAGTCAAACTAACGAGCAACTTCTTTCCCTCAGATCGCCAACAAAGCCAATGAAAAAAATCTCGTACCTGTGTGCATATAATTCCCAACTGGTTCTAACCTCCCCGGTATGAAGACACGGCCAAGTCGCAGGTGAACAATGTGACTTAGGGAGATTTTGGAGCGCGCCAAGCCGCTGTCGATCCGCCTGACTAATCCGAACGATCGTGGTGGAACTGAGCTCGGCCGTCGCCCAGGCGTACGCCGCTGACAAGGGCCAGGCTCCAACGGCGGTGGCGCGAAAACCTTCGCCTCCCATTGAAAATTTCTGGCCCAACATTGTGAGCGAAGTGCATGGGATCGCAGCAGCAGATCGAGCTCATCCAGCAGGTGGTGACGCCCACGGGCGAGCTGACGAATGTCCCGGTGAGTGTAAGCAGGGATATATTCAACCGAAAGTCAAACTAACGAGCAACTTCTTTCCCTCAGATCGCAATCAATGCCAATGAAAAAAATCTCGCACATGTGTGCATATAATTCCCAACTGGTTCTAACCTCCCCGGTATGAAGACACGGCCAAGTCGCAGGTGATCCGCCTTATTAATCCGAACGATCGTGGTGGAACTGAGCTCGGCCGTCGCCCAGGCGTACGCCGCTGACAAGGGCCAGGCTCCAGCTGCGGTGGCGCGAAAACCTTCGCCTACCATTGAAAATTTCTGGCCCAACATTGTGAGCGAAGTGCATGGGATCGCAGCAGCAGATCCAGCTCATCCAGCAGGTTGTGACGCCCACGGGCGAGCTGACGAAAGTCCCGTTGAGTGTAAGCAGGGATATATTCAACCGAAAGTCAAACTAACGAGCAACTTCTTTCCCTCAGATCGCCAACAAAGCCAATGAAAAAAATCTCGTACCTGTGTGCATATAATTCCCAACTGGTTCTAACCTCCCCGGTATGAAGACACGGCCAAGTCGCAGGTGAACAATGTGACTTAGGGAGATTTTGGAGCGCGCCAAGCCGCTGTCGATCCGCCTGACTAATCCGAACGATCGTGGTGGAACTGAGCTCGGCCGTCGCCCAGGCGTACGCCGCTGACAAGGGCCAGGCTCCAGCTGCGGTGGCACGAAAACCGCCGCCTCCCATTGAAAATTTCTGGCCCAACATTGTGAGCGAAGTGCATGGGATCGCAGCAGCAGATCGAGCTCATCCAGCAGGTGGTGACGCCCACGGGCGAGCTGACGAATGTCCCGGTGAGTGTAAGCAGGGATATATTCAACCGAAAGTCAAACTAACGAGCAACTTCTTTCCCTCAGATCGCCATCAATGCCAATGAAAAAAATCTCGCACATGTGTGCATATAATTCCCAACTGGTTCTAACCTCCCCGGTATGAAGACACGGCCAAGTCGCAGGTGATCCGCCTTATTAATCCGAACGATCGTGGTGGAACTGAGCTCGGCCGTCGCCCAGGCGTACGCCGCTGACAAGGGCCAGGCTCCAGCTGCGGTGGCGCGAAAACCTTCGCAGCAGCAGATCCAGCTCATCCAGCAGGTTGTGACGCCCACGGGCGAGCTGACGAAAGTCCCGGTGAGTGTAAGCAGGGATATATTCAACCGAAAGTCTAACTAACGAGCAACTTCTTTCCCTCAGATCGCCAACAATGCCAATGAAAAAAATCTCGTACCTGTGTGCATATAATTCCCAACTGGTTCTAACCTCCCCGGTATGAAGACACGGCCAAGTCGCAGGTGAACAATGTGACTTAGGGAGATTTTGGAGCGCGCCAAGCCGCTGTCGATCCGCCTGACTAATCCGAACGATCGTGGTGGAACTGAGCTCGGCCGTCGCCCAGTAGCACGCCGCTGACAAGGGCCAGGCTCCAACGGCGGTGACGCGAAAACTGCTGCCTACCATTGAAAATTTCTGGCCCAACATTGTGAGCGAAGTGCATGGGATCGCAGCAGCAGATCGAGCTCATCCAGCAGGTGGTGACGCCCACGGGCGAGCTGACGAATGTCCCGGTGAGTGTAAGCAGGGATATATTCAACCGAAAGTCAAACTAACGAGCAACTTCTTTCCCTCAGATCGCAATCAATGCCAATGAAAAAAATCTCGCACATGTGTGCATATAATTCCCAACTGGTTCTAACCTCCCCGGTATGAAGACACGGCCAAGTCGCAGGTGATCCGCCTTATTAATCCGAACGATCGTGGTGGAACTGAGCTCGGCCGTCGCCCAGGCGTACGCCGCTGACAAGGGCCAGGCTCCAGCTGCGGTGGCGCGAAAACTGCTGCCTACCATTGAAAATTTCTGGCCCAACATTGTGAGCGAAGTGCATGGGATCGCAGCAGCAGATCGAGCTCATCCAGCAGGTGGTGACGCCCACGGGCGAGCTGACGAATGTCCCGGTGAGTGTAAGCAGGGATATATTCAACCGAAAGTCAAACTAACGAGCAACTTCTTTCCCTCAGATCGCAATCAATGCCAATGAAAAAAATCTCGCACATGTGTGCATATAATTCCCAACTGGTTCTAACCTCCCCGGTATGAAGACACGGCCAAGTCGCAGGTGATCCGCCTTATTAATCCGAACGATCGTGGTGGAACTGAGCTCGGCCGTCGCCCAGGCGTACGCCGCTGACAAGGGCCAGGCTCCAGCTGCGGTGGCGCGAAAACCTTCGCCTACCATTGAAAATTTCTGGCCCAACATTGTGAGCGAAGTGCATGGGATCGCAGCAGCAGATCCAGCTCATCCAGCAGGTTGTGACGCCCACGGGCGAGCTGACGAAAGTCCCGTTGAGTGTAAGCAGGGATATATTCAACCGAAAGTCAAACTAACGAGCAACTTCTTTCCCTCAGATCGCCAACAAAGCCAATGAAAAAAATCTCGTACCTGTGTGCATATAATTCCCAACTGGTTCTAACCTCCCCGGTATGAAGACACGGCCAAGTCGCAGGTGAACAATGTGACTTAGGGAGATTTTGGAGCGCGCCAAGCCGCTGTCGATCCGCCTGACTAATCCGAACGATCGTGGTGGAACTGAGCTCGGCCGTCGCCCAGTCGTACGCCGCTGACAAGGGCCAGGCTCCAACGGCGGTGACGCGAAAACCTGCTGCCTACCATTGAAAATTTCTGGCCCAACATTGTGAGCGAAGTGCATGGGATCGCAGCAGCAGATCCAGCTCATCCAGCAGGTTGTGACGCCCACGGGCGAGCTGACGAATGTCCCGTTGAGTGTAAGCAGGGATATATTCAACCGAAAGTCAAACTAACGAGCAACTTCTTTCCCTCAGATCGCAATCAATGCCAATGAAAAAATCTCGCACATGTGTGCATATAATTCCCAACTGGTTCTAACCTCCCCGGTATGAAGACACGGCCAAGTCGCAGGTGATCCGCCTTATTAATCCGAACGATCGTGGTGGAACTGAGCTCGGCCGTCGCCCAGGCGTACGCCGCTGACAAGGGCCAGGCTCCAGCTGCGGTGGCGCGAAAACCTTCGCCTACCATTGAAAATTTCTGGCCCAACATTGTGAGCGAAGTGCATGGGATCGCAGCAGCAGATCCAGCTCATCCAGCAGGTTGGTGACGCCCACGGGCGAGCTGACGAAAGTCCCGTTGAGTGTAAGCAGGGATATATTCAACCGAAAGTCAAACTAACGAGCAACTTCTTTCCCTCAGATCGCCAACAATGCCAATAAAAAAAATCTCGTACCTGTGTGCATATAATTCCCAACTGGTTCTAACCTCCCCGGTATGAAGACACGGCCAAGTCGCAGGTGAACAATGTGACTCGCGAAGCCGCCTGTCGATCCCCTGACTAATCCGAACGATCGTGGTGGAACTGAGCTCGGCCGTCGCCCAGGCGTACGCCGCTGACAAGGGCCAGGCTCCAGCTGCGGTGGCGCGAAAACCTGCCTACCATTGAAAATTTCTGGCCCAACATTGTGAGCGAAGTGCATGGGATCGCAGCAGCAGATCCAGCTCATCCAGCAGGTGGTGACGCCCACGGGCGAGCTGACGAATGTCCCGGTGAGTGTAAGCAGGGATATATTCAACCGAAAGTCAAACTAACGAGCAACTTCTTTCCCTCAGATCGCAATCAATGCCAATGAAAAAATCTCGCACATGTTTGCATATAATTCCCAACTGGTTCTAACCTCCCCGGTATGAAGACACGGCCAAGTCGCAGGTGATCCGCCTTATTAATCCGAACGATCGTGGTGGAACTGAGCTCGGCCGTCGCCCAGGCGTACGCCGCTGACAAGGGCCAGGCTCCAGCTGCGGTGGCGCGAAAACCTTCGCCTACCATTGAAAATTTCTGGCCCAACATTGTGAGCGAAGTGCATGGGATCGCAGCAGCAGATCCAGCTCATCCAGCAGGTGGTGACGCCCACGGGCGAGCTGACGAAAGTCCCGTTGAGTGTAAGCAGGGATATATTCAACCGAAAGTCAAACTAACGAGCAACTTCTTTCCCTCAGATCGCCAACAATGCCAATGAAAAAAATCTCGTACCTGTGTGCATATAATTCCCAACTGGTTCTAACCTCCCCGGTATGAAGACACGGCCAAGTCGCAGGTGATCAAAATTTTGCGCGCCAACGCCTTCGATCCTACTAATCCGAACGATCGTGGTGGAACTGAGCTCGGCCGTCGCCCAGGCGTACGCCGCTGACAAGGGCCAGGCTCCAGCTGCGGTGGCGCGAAAACCTTCGCCTACCATTGAAAATTTCTGGCCCAACATTGTGAGCGAAGTGCATGGGATCGCAGCAGCAGATCCAGCTCATCCAGCAGGTTGTGACGCCCACGGGCGAGCTGACGAAAGTCCCGTTGAGTGTAAGCAGGGATATATTCAACCGAAAGTCAAACTAACGAGCAACTTCTTTCCCTCAGATCGCCAACAATGCCAATGAAAAAAATCTCGTACCTGTGTGCATATAATTCCCAACTGGTTCTAACCTCCCCGGTATGAAGACACGGCCAAGTCGCAGGTGAACAATGTGACTTAGGGAGATTTTGGAGCGCGCCAAGCCGCTGTCGATCCGCCTGACTAATCCGAACGATCGTGGTGGAACTGAGCTCGGCCGTCGCCCAGTAGCACGCCGCTGACAAGGGCCAGGCTCCAACGGCGGTGACGCGAAAACTGCTGCCTACCATTGACAATTTCTGGCCCAACATTGTGACCGAAGTGCATCGGATTGCAGCAGCAGATCCAGCTCATCCAGCAGGTGGTGACGCCCACGGGCGAGCTGACGAATGTCCCGGTGAGTGTAAGCAGGGATATATTCAACCGAAAGTCAAACTAACGAGCAACTTCTTTCCCTCAGATCGCAATCAATGCCAATGAAAAAAATCTCGCACATGTGTGCATATAATTCCCAACTGGTTCTAACCTCCCCGGTATGAAGACACGGCCAAGTCGCAGGTGATCCGCCTTATTAATCCGAACGATCGTGGTGGAACTGAGCTCGGCCGTCGCCCAGGCGTACGCCGCTGACAAGGGCCAGGCTCCAGCTGCGGTGGCGCGAAAACCTTCGCCTACCATTGAAAATTTCTGGCCCAACATTGTGAGCGAAGTGCATGGGATCGCAGCAGCAGATCCAGCTCATCCAGCAGGTTGTGACGCCCACGGGCGAGCTGACGAAAGTCCCGTTGAGTGTAAGCAGGGATATATTCAACCGAAAGTCAAACTAACGAGCAACTTCTTTCCCTCAGATCGCCAACAAAGCCAATGAAAAAAATCTCGTACCTGTGTGCATATAATTCCCAACTGGTTCTAACCTCCCCGGTATGAAGACACGGCCAAGTCGCAGGTGAACAATGTGACTTAGGGAGATTTTGGAGCGCGCCAAGCCGCTGTCGATCCGCCTGACTAATCCGAACGATCGTGGTGGAACTGAGCTCGGCCGTCGCCCAGGCGTACGCCGCTGACAAGGGCCAGGCTCCAACGGCGGTGACGCGAAAACTGCTGCCTACCATTGAAAATTTCTGGCCCAACATTGTGAGCGAAGTGCATGGGATCGCAGCAGCAGATCCAGCTCATCCAGCAGGTGGTGACGCCCACGGGCGAGCTGACGAATGTCCCGGTGAGTGTAAGCAGGGATATATTCAACCGAAAGTCAAACTAACGAGCAACTTCTTTCCCTCAGATCGCCATCAATGCCAATGAAAAAAATCTCGCACATGTGTGCATATAATTCCCAACTGGTTCTAACCTCCCCGGTATGAAGACACGGCCAAGTCGCAGGTGATCCGCCTTATTAATCCGAACGATCGTGGTGGAACTGAGCTCGGCCGTCGCCCAGGCGTACGCCGCTGACAAGGGCCAGGCTCCAGCTGCGGTGGCGCGAAAACCTTCGCCTACCATTGAAAATTTCTGGCCCAACATTGTGAGCGAAGTGCATGGGATCGCAGCAGCAGATCCAGCTCATCCAGCAGGTTGTGACGCCCACGGGCGAGCTGACGAAAGTCCCGTTGAGTGTAAGCAGGGATATATTCAACCGAAAGTCAAACTAACGAGCAACTTCTTTCCCTCAGATCGCCAACAATGCCAATGAAAAAAATCTCGTACCTGTGTGCATATAATTCCCAACTGGTTCTAACCTCCCCGGTATGAAGACACGGCCAAGTCGCAGGTGAACAATGTGACTTAGGGAGATTTTGGAGCGCGCCAAGCCGCTGTCGATCCGCCTGACTAATCCGAACGATCGTGGTGGAACTGAGCTCGGCCGTCGCCCAGGCGTACGCCGCTGACAAGGGCCAGGCTCCAACGGCGGTGGCGCGAAAACTGCTTCGCCTACCATTGAAAATTTCTGGCCCAACATTGTGAGCGAAGTGCATGGGATCGCAGCAGCAGATCGAGCTCATCCAGCAGGTGGTGACGCCCACGGGCGAGCTGACGAATGTCCCGGTGAGTGTAAGCAGGGATATATTCAACCGAAAGTCAAACTAACGCGCAACTTCTTTCCCTCAGATCGCAATCAATGCCAATGAAAAAAATCTCGCACATGTGTGCATATAATTCCCAACTGGTTCTAACCTCCCCGGTATGAAGACACGGCCAAGTCGCAGGTGATCCGCCTTATTAATCCGAACGATCGTGGTGGAACTGAGCTCGGCCGTCGCCCAGGCGTACGCCGCTGACAAGGGCCAGGCTCCAGCTGCGGTGGCGCGAAAACCTTCGCCTACCATTGAAAATTTCTGGCCCAACATTGTGAGCGAAGTGCATGGGATCGCAGCAGCAGATCCAGCTCATCCAGCAGGTTGTGACGCCCACGGGCGAGCTGACGAAAGTCCCGTTGAGTGTAAGCAGGGATATATTCAACCGAAAGTCAAACTAACGAGCAACTTCTTTCCCTCAGATCGCCAACAAAGCCAATGAAAAAAATCTCGTACCTGTGTGCATATAATTCCCAACTGGTTCTAACCTCCCCGGTATGAAGACACGGCCAAGTCGCAGGTGAACAATGTGACTTAGGGAGATTTTGGAGCGCGCCAAGCCGCTGTCGATCCGCCTGACTAATCCGAACGATCGTGGTGGAACTGAGCTCGGCCGTCGCCCAGGCGTACGCCGCTGACAAGGGCCAGGCTCCAACGGCGGTGACGCGAAAACTGCTGCCTACCATTGAAAATTTCTGGCCCAACATTGTGAGCGAAGTGCATGGGATCGCAGCAGCAGATCCAGCTCATCCAGCAGGTGGTGACGCCCACGGGCGAGCTGACGAAAGTCCCGTTGAGTGTAAGCAGGGATATATTCAACCGAAAGTCAAACTAACGAGCAACTTCTTTCCCTCAGATCGCCATCAATGCCAATGAAAAAAATCTCGCACATGTGTGCATATAATTCCCAACTGGTTCTAACCTCCCCGGTATGAAGACACGGCCAAGTCGCAGGTGATCCGCCTTATTAATCCGAACGATCGTGGTGGAACTGAGCTCGGCCGTCGCCCAGGCGTACGCCGCTGACAAGGGCCAGGCTCCAGCTGCGGTGGCGCGAAAACCTTCGCCTACCATTGAAAATTTCTGGCCCAACATTGTGAGCGAAGTGCATGGGATCGCAGCAGCAGATCCAGCTCATCCAGCAGGTTGCGACGCCCACGGGCGAGCTGACGAAAGTCCCGTTGAGTGTAAGCAGGGATATATTCAACCGAAAGTCAAACTAACGAGCAACTTCTTTCCCTCAGATCGCCAACAAAGCCAATGAAAAAAATCTCGTACCTGTGTGCATATAATTCCCAACTGGTTCTAACCTCCCCGGTATGAAGACACGGCCAAGTCGCAGGTGAACAATGTGACTTAGGGAGATTTTGGAGCGCGCCAAGCCGCTGTCGATCCGCCTGACTAATCCGAACGATCGTGGTGGAACTGAGCTCGGCCGTCGCCCAGTAGCACGCCGCTGACAAGGGCCAGGCTCCAACGGCGGTGACGCGAAAACTGCTGCCTACCATTGACAATTTCTGGCCCAACATTGTGACCGAAGTGCATCGGATTGCAGCAGCAGATCCAGCTCATCCAGCAGGTGGTGACGCCCACGGGCGAGCTGACGAATGTCCCGTTGAGTGTAAGCAGGGATATATTCAACCGAAAGTCAAACTAACGAGCAACTTCTTTCCCTCAGATCGCCATCAATGCCAATGAAAAAAATCTCGCACATGTGTGCATATAATTCCCAACTGGTTCTAACCTCCCCGGTATGAAGACACGGCCAAGTCGCAGGTGATCCGCCTTATTAATCCGAACGATCGTGGTGGAACTGAGCTCGGCCGTCGCCCAGGCGTACGCCGCTGACAAGGGCCAGGCTCCAGCTGCGGTGGCGCGAAAACCTTCGCCTCCCATTGAAAATTTCTGGCCCAACATTGTGAGCGAAGTGCATGGGATCGCAGCAGCAGATCGAGCTCATCCAGCAGGTGGTGACGCCCACGGGCGAGCTGACGAAAGTCCCGTTGAGTGTAAGCAGGGATATATTCAACCGAAAGTCAAACTAACGAGCAACTTCTTTCCCTCAGATCGCAATCAATGCCAATGAAAAAATCTCGCACATGTTTGCATATAATTCCCAACTGGTTCTAACCTCCCCGGTATGAAGACACGGCCAAGTCGCAGGTGATCCGCCTTATTAATCCGAACGATCGTGGTGGAACTGAGCTCGGCCGTCGCCCAGGCGTACGCCGCTGACAAGGGCCAGGCTCCAGCTGCGGTGGCGCGAAAACCTTCGCCTACCATTGAAAATTTCTGGCCCAACATTGTGAGCGAAGTGCATGGGATCGCAGCAGCAGATCCAGCTCATCCAGCAGGTTGTGACGCCCACGGGCGAGCTGACGAAAGTCCCGTTGAGTGTAAGCAGGGATATATTCAACCGAAAGTCAAACTAACGAGCAACTTCTTTCCCTCAGATCGCCAACAAAGCCAATGAAAAAAATCTCGTACCTGTGTGCATATAATTCCCAACTGGTTCTAACCTCCCCGGTATGAAGACACGGCCAAGTCGCAGGTGAACAATGTGACTTAGGGAGATTTTGGAGCGCGCCAAGCCGCTGTCGATCCGCCTGACTAATCCGAACGATCGTGGTGGAACTGAGCTCGGCCGTCGCCCAGTAGCACGCCGCTGACAAGGGCCAGGCTCCAACGGCGGTGACGCGAAAACTGCTGCCTACCATTGAAAATTTCTGGCCCAACATTGTGAGCGAAGTGCATGGGATCGCAGCAGCAGATCCAGCTCATCCAGCAGGTGGTGACGCCCACGGGCGAGCTGACGAATGTCCCGGTGAGTGTAAGCAGGGATATATTCAACCGAAAGTCAAACTAACGAGCAACTTCTTTCCCTCAGATCGCAATCAATGCCAATGAAAAAAATCTCGCACATGTGTGCATATAATTCCCAACTGGTTCTAACCTCCCCGGTATGAAGACACGGCCAAGTCGCAGGTGATCCGCCTTATTAATCCGAACGATCGTGGTGGAACTGAGCTCGGCCGTCGCCCAGGCGTACGCCGCTGACAAGGGCCAGGCTCCAGCTGCGGTGGCGCGAAAACCTTCGCCTACCATTGAAAATTTCTGGCCCAACATTGTGAGCGAAGTGCATGGGATCGCAGCAGCAGATCCAGCTCATCCAGCAGGTTGCGACGCCCACGGGCGAGCTGACGAAAGTCCCGTTGAGTGTAAGCAGGGATATATTCAACCGAAAGTCAAACTAACGAGCAACTTCTTTCCCTCAGATCGCCAACAAAGCCAATGAAAAAAATCTCGTACCTGTGTGCATATAATTCCCAACTGGTTCTAACCTCCCCGGTATGAAGACACGGCCAAGTCGCAGGTGAACAATGTGACTTAGGGAGATTTTGGAGCGCGCCAAGCCGCTGTCGATCCGCCTTATTAATCCGAACGATCGTGGTGGAACTGAGCTCGGCCGTCGCCCAGGCGTACGCCGCTGACAAGGGCCAGGCTCCAGCTGCGGTGGCGCGAAAACCTTCGCCTCCCATTGAAAATTTCTGGCCCAACATTGTGAGCGAAGTGCATGGGATCGCAGCAGCAGATCGAGCTCATCCAGCAGGTGGTGACGCCCACGGGCGAGCTGACGAATGTCCCGGTGAGTGTAAGCAGGGATATATTCAACCGAAAGTCAAACTAACGCGCAACTTCTTTCCCTCAGATCGCAATCAATGCCAATGAAAAAAATCTCGCACATGTGTGCATATAATTCCCAACTGGTTCTAACCTCCCCGGTATGAAGACACGGCCAAGTCGCAGGTGATCCGCCTTATTAATCCGAACGATCGTGGTGGAACTGAGCTCGGCCGTCGCCCAGGCGTACGCCGCTGACAAGGGCCAGGCTCCAGCTGCGGTGGCGCGAAAACCTTCGCCTACCATTGAAAATTTCTGGCCCAACATTGTGAGCGAAGTGCATGGGATCGCAGCAGCAGATCCAGCTCATCCAGCAGGTTGCGACGCCCACGGGCGAGCTGACGAAAGTCCCGTTGAGTGTAAGCAGGGATATATTCAACCGAAAGTCAAACTAACGAGCAACTTCTTTCCCTCAGATCGCCAACAATGCCAATGAAAAAAATCTCGTACCTGTGTGCATATAATTCCCAACTGGTTCTAACCTCCCCGGTATGAAGACACGGCCAAGTCGCAGGTGAACAATGTGACTTAGGGAGATTTTGGAGCGCGCCAAGCCGCTGTCGATCCGCCTGACTAATCCGAACGATCGTGGTGGAACTGAGCTCGGCCGTCGCCCAGGCGTACGCCGCTGACAAGGGCCAGGCTCCAACGGCGGTGGCGCGAAAACCTTCGCCTACCATTGAAAATTTCTGGCCCAACATTGTGAGCGAAGTGCATGGGATCGCAGCAGCAGATCCAGCTCATCCAGCAGGTTGCGACGCCCACGGGCGAGCTGACGAAAGTCCCGTTGAGTGTAAGCAGGGATATATTCAACCGAAAGTCAAACTAACGAGCAACTTCTTTCCCTCAGATCGCCAACAATGCCAATGAAAAAAATCTCGTACCTGTGTGCATATAATTCCCAACTGGTTCTAACCTCCCCGGTATGAAGACACGGCCAAGTCGCAGGTGAACAATGTGACTTAGGGAGATTTTGGAGCGCGCCAAGCCGCTGTCGATCCGCCTGACTAATCCGAACGATCGTGGTGGAACTGAGCTCGGCCGTCGCCCAGGCGTACGCCGCTGACAAGGGCCAGGCTCCAACGGCGGTGACGCGAAAACTGCTGCCTACCATTGAAAATTTCTGGCCCAACATTGTGACCGAAGTGCATCGGATTGCAGCAGCAGATCCAGCTCATCCAGCAGGTGGTGCCGCCCACGGGCGAGCTGACGAAAGTCCCGTTGAGTGTAAGCAGGGATATTCAACCGAAAGTCAAACTAACGAGCAACTTCTTTCCCTCAGATCGCCATCAATGCCAATGAACAAAATCTCGCACATGTGTGCATATAATTCCCAACTGGTTCTAACCTCCCCGGTATGAAGACACGGCCAAGTCGCAGGTGATCCGCCTTATTAATCCGAACGATCGTGGTGGAACTGAGCTCGGCCGTCGCCCAGGCGTACGCCGCTGACAAGGGCCAGGCTCCAGCTGCGGTGGCGCGAAAACCTTCGCCTACCATTGACAATTTCTGGCCCAACATTGTGACCGAAGTGCATCGGATTGCAGCAGCAGATCGAGCTCATCCAGCAGGTGGTGACGCCCACGGGCGAGCTGACGAAAGTCCCGTTGAGTGTAAGCAGGGATATATTCAACCGAAAGTCAAACTAACGAGCAACTTCTTTCCCTCAGATCGCCATCAATGCCAATGAACAAAATCTCGCACATGTGTGCATATAATTCCCAACTGGTTCTAACCTCCCCGGTATGAAGACACGGCCAAGTCGCAGGTGATCCGCCTTATTAATCCGAACGATCGTGGTGGAACTGAGCTCGGCCGTCGCCCAGGCGTACGCCGCTGACAAGGGCCAGGCTCCAGCTGCGGTGGCGCGAAAACCTTCGCCTACCATTGAAAATTTCTGGCCCAACATTGTGAGCGAAGTGCATGGGATCGCAGCAGCAGATCCAGCTCATCCAGCAGGTGGTGACGCCCACGGGCGAGCTGACGAAAGTCCCGTTGAGTGTAAGCAGGGATATATTCAACCGAAAGTCAAACTAACGAGCAACTTCTTTCCCTCAGATCGCCAACAATGCCAATGAAAAAAATCTCGTACCTGTGTGCATATAATTCCCAACTAGTTCTAACCTCCCCGGTATGAAGACACGGCCAAGTCGCAGGTGAACAATGTGACTTAGGGAGATTTTGGAGCGCGCCAAGCCGCTGTCGATCCGCCTGACTAATCCGAACGATCGTGGTGGAACTGAGCTCGGCCGTCGCCCAGTAGCACGCCGCTGACAAGGGCCAGGCTCCAACGGCGGTGACGCGAAAACTGCTGCCTACCATTGAAAATTTCTGGCCCAACATTGTGAGCGAAGTGCATGGGATCGCAGCAGCAGATCCAGCTCATCCAGCAGGTGGTGACGCCCACGGGCGAGCTGACGAATGTCCCGGTGAGTGTAAGCAGGGATATATTCAACCGAAAGTCAAACTAACGAGCAACTTCTTTCCCTCAGATCGCCAACAATGCCAATGAAAAAAATCTCGCACATGTGTGCATATAATTCCCAACTGGTTCTAACCTCCCCGGTATGAAGACACGGCCAAGTCGCAGGTGAACAATGCTAGGAGTTTTGGCGCGCGCCCTGTCGATCCGCCTGACTAATCCGAACGATCGTGGTGGAACTGAGCTCGGCCGTCGCCCAGGCGTACGCCGCTGACAAGGGCCAGGCTCCAACGGCGGTGGCGCGAAAACCTCGCCTACCATTGAAAATTTCTGGCCCAACATTGTGAGCGAAGTGCATGGGATCGCAGCAGCAGATCCAGCTCATCCAGCAGGTGGTGACGCCCACGGGCGAGCTGACGAAAGTCCCGTTGAGTGTAAGCAGGGATATATTCAACCGAAAGTCAAACTAACGAGCAACTTCTTTCCCTCAGATCGCCATCAATGCCAATGAAAAAAATCTCGCACATGTGTGCATATAATTCCCAACTGGTTCTAACCTCCCCGGTATGAAGACACGGCCAAGTCGCAGGTGAGTCCGCCTTATTAATCCGAACGATCGTGGTGGAACTGAGCTCGGCCGTCGCCCAGGCGTACGCCGCTGACAAGGGCCAGGCTCCAGCTGCGGTGGCGCGAAAACCTTCGCCTACCATTGAAAATTTCTGGCCCAACATTGTGAGCGAAGTGCATGGGATCGCAGCAGCAGATCGAGCTCATCCAGCAGGTGGTGACGCCCACGGGCGAGCTGACGAAAGTCCCGTTGAGTGTAAGCAGGGATATATTCAACCGAAAGTCAAACTAACGAGCAACTTCTTTCCCTCAGATCGCCATCAATGCCAATGAAAAAATCTCGCACATGTGTGCATATAATTCCCAACTGGTTCTAACCTCCCCGGTATGAAGACACGGCCAAGTCGCAGGTGAAATTTTTGGAGGTTTTTGGCGCGCCAAGCCGCTGTCGATCCGCCTTATTAATCCGAACGATCGTGGTGGAACTGAGCTCGGCCGTCGCCCAGGCGTACGCCGCTGACAAGGGCCAGGCTCCAGCTGCGGTGGCGCGAAAACCTTCGCCTACCATTGAAAATTTCTGGCCCAACATTGTGAGCGAAGTGCATGGGATCGCAGCAGCAGATCGAGCTCATCCAGCAGGTGGTGACGCCCACGGGCGAGCTGACGAAAGTCCCGTTGAGTGTAAGCAGGGATATATTCAACCGAAAGTCAAACTAACGAGCAACTTCTTTCCCTCAGATCGCAATCAATGCCAATGAAAAAAATCTCGCACATGTGTGCATATAATTCCCAACTGGTTCTAACCTCCCCGGTATGAAGACACGGCCAAGTCGCAGGTGATCCGCCTTATTAATCCGAACGATCGTGGTGGAACTGAGCTCGGCCGTCGCCCAGGCGTACGCCGCTGACAAGGGCCAGGCTCCAGCTGCGGTGGCGCGAAAACCTTCGCCTACCATTGAAAATTTCTGGCCCAACATTGTGAGCGAAGTGCATGGGATCGCAGCAGCAGATCCAGCTCATCCAGCAGGTTGTGACGCCCACGGGCGAGCTGACGAAAGTCCCGTTGAGTGTAAGCAGGGATATATTCAACCGAAAGTCAAACTAACGAGCAACTTCTTTCCCTCAGATCGCCAACAATGCCAATGAAAAAAATCTCGTACCTGTGTGCATATAATTCCCAACTAGTTCTAACCTCCCCGGTATGAAGACACGGCCAAGTCGCAGGTGAACAATGTGACTTAGGGAGATTTTGGAGCGCGCCAAGCCGCTGTCGATCCGCCTGACTAATCCGAACGATCGTGGTGGAACTGAGCTCGGCCGTCGCCCAGTAGCACGCCGCTGACAAGGGCCAGGCTCCAACGGCGGTGACGCGAAAACTGCTGCCTACCATTGAAAATTTCTGGCCCAACATTGTGAGCGAAGTGCATGGGATCGCAGCAGCAGATCGAGCTCATCCAGCAGGTGGTGACGCCCACGGGCGAGCTGACGAATGTCCCGGTGAGTGTAAGCAGGGATATATTCAACCGAAAGTCAAACTAACGAGCAACTTCTTTCCCTCAGATCGCCAACAAAGCCAATGAAAAAAATCTCGTACCTGTGTGCATATAATTCCCAACTGGTTCTAACCTCCCCGGTATGAAGACACGGCCAAGTCGCAGGTGAACAATGTGACTTAGGGAGATTTTGGAGCGCGCCAAGCCGCTGTCGATCCGCCTGACTAATCCGAACGATCGTGGTGGAACTGAGCTCGGCCGTCGCCCAGTAGCACGCCGCTGACAAGGGCCAGGCTCCAACGGCGGTGACGCGAAAACTGCTGCCTACCATTGAAAATTTCTGGCCCAACATTGTGACCGAAGTGCATCGGATTGCAGCAGCAGATCCAGCTCATCCAGCAGGTGGTGACGCCCACGGGCGAGCTGACGAAAGTCCCGTTGAGTGTAAGCAGGGATATATTCAACCGAAAGTCAAACTAACGAGCAACTTCTTTCCCTCAGATCGCAATCAATGCCAATGAAAAAAATCTCGCACATGTGTGCATATAATTCCCAACTGGTTCTAACCTCCCCGGTATGAAGACACGGCCAAGTCGCAGGTGATCCGCCTTATTAATCCGAACGATCGTGGTGGAACTGAGCTCGGCCGTCGCCCAGGCGTACGCCGCTGACAAGGGCCAGGCTCCAGCTGCGGTGGCGCGAAAACCTTCGCCTACCATTGAAAATTTCTGGCCCAACATTGTGAGCGAAGTGCATGGGATCGCAGCAGCAGATCCAGCTCATCCAGCAGGTTGTGACGCCCACGGGCGAGCTGACGAAAGTCCCGTTGAGTGTAAGCAGGGATATATTCAACCGAAAGTCAAACTAACGAGCAACTTCTTTCCCTCAGATCGCCAACAATGCCAATGAAAAAAATCTCGTACCTGTGTGCATATAATTCCCAACTAGTTCTAACCTCCCCGGTATGAAGACACGGCCAAGTCGCAGGTGAACAATGTGACTTAGGGAGATTTTGGAGCGCGCCAAGCCGCTGTCGATCCGCCTGACTAATCCGAACGATCGTGGTGGAACTGAGCTCGGCCGTCGCCCAGTAGCACGCCGCTGACAAGGGCCAGGCTCCAACGGCGGTGACGCGAAAACTGCTGCCTACCATTGAAAATTTCTGGCCCAACATTGTGACCGAAGTGCATCGGATTGCAGCAGCAGATCCAGCTCATCCAGCAGGTGGTGCCGCCCACGGGCGAGCTGACGAAAGTCCCGTTGAGTGTAAGCAGGGATATTCAACCGAAAGTCAAACTAACGAGCAACTTCTTTCCCTCAGATCGCCATCAATGCCAATGAACAAAATCTCGCACATGTGTGCATATAATTCACAACTGGTTCTAACCTCCCCGGTATGAAGACACGGCCAAGTCGCAGGTGATCCGCCTTATTAATCCGAACGATCGTGGTGGAACTGAGCTCGGCCGTCGCCCAGGCGTACGCCGCTGACAAGGGCCAGGCTCCAGCTGCGGTGGCGCGAAAACCTTCGCCTCCCATTGAAAATTTCTGGCCCAACATTGTGAGCGAAGTGCATGGGATCGCAGCAGCAGATCGAGCTCATCCAGCAGGTGGTGACGCCCACGGGCGAGCTGACGAATGTCCCGGTGAGTGTAAGCAGGGATATATTCAACCGAAAGTCAAACTAACGAGCAACTTCTTTCCCTCAGATCGCAATCAATGCCAATGAAAAAATCTCGCACATGTGTGCATATAATTCCCAACTGGTTCTAACCTCCCCGGTATGAAGACACGGCCAAGTCGCAGGTGATCCGCCTTATTAATCCGAACGATCGTGGTGGAACTGAGCTCGGCCGTCGCCCAGGCGTACGCCGCTGACAAGGGCCAGGCTCCATCGGCGGTGAGCCGTTTGTTCAGGCTTGTGCTTTTGCAGACGGACTTCCGAGAAGGCTCTCAAAACCTGCATCGGTTCGGAAAAGCACTGTATGCGAGCCTGATTGCGTAGCGCTGGTGTCGGAATTCCCTCGATAATGTTTTCCAGGAGTTCCTCCACATCGATGTTGATGCCGTTGGCCAGCATCATCTTGTCCTCGAAATAAGCCGCAAATTTCTCCTCTGAACGCCATTCCCGCTTTTGGAATGCGCTCCTTAGTTCTCCTTTGAACATTTTAACCCCAAATGACATAATAAACTGCTCACACAGCTGATCGGTTGACTCCAGAATTCGCGTGGTGTTTGCGTGCAGCATCCACTAGCGATAACTGCTCCAAATCCAGACTTTCTATGGTTTCTGACGCCGCTGAATGCGCGTCTAACGGGGTCGCTGGCATGTCTCCCTCTTGCAGTTCTCGTTGTGCTAGCAGCGATGCAGCTCCATCCGTTGCTTCCGTTGCTGATCCGTTGTTTGACGGTGGATCGCCACGTATTTCCGGAGAAATGGCTTGGAGACGCCCTATCAATTCCGCTTTAGTGCCGGAAGTTTGGCGTCCAAGGGCTCCCAACCATTTTTTTAGTTGTTGTACCGAGAATTGATTTAATATGGTGTCAGGCATAGTGAGTAATGACCACTTCTGATGTTGTAAACGCTTGAAATAACTCCGGTGCGACGCTTTGCTTAATTACGTTTTTCTTTATTTCGACTTTACTCTTCAAGAACCACCGACCGAATGCCGCGCTTTGCTTCTTAGTTTTTCTTATGCTCTCTCATGTGTGTCTGTATGCGTGAGAGCTAGGTATATGTACATTGTTATCTCTTAAAGCTAGCTTATAAGTCAGAGCGAGACCACAGTATTGTTCTTACTTATAACGGGGATATGATCGTATACTTCTCTCTGCCACCATGGGCTTCATACATTAACCTAAGCTACTACATGATACATACATGGTACTGTGGGCCTAAAGGGTATCTATCCTACTACAAATATTATATCAAACATTTTGTCTTTACCTATGTGTCCGATCTCATTGTGATATTTATATAAAATATGATCTTCCATGTCTGTGGGAACATAAAATAACAGTCTGCCGTCGTTATATTTTCTATAAATTAGTCCGTTTCTCATTTCGTATAACTTGTGTTCATTTTTCTCTAACAGTTTCGTAATTTCTTGCATTTTTTTATCTTTGGCAAATTACTACATTATCTTTAAACGTATTTGATTCTACTATCAGAATATTCGTACATCTACTAAGAGCATCTACATGCTCCATCCTTTTACCTTCTCTATGTATGAGTTCATAGTCGTAGTTCTGGAGCTCTAACGCCCATCTAGCTATTCGTGGATTAAGTTCAATCTTATTAAGTCTTAAAGTAAGTGAATTACAATCAGTAATAATTTTAAAGCGTTTTCCATACAAGTATATTCTAAATCGTCTCAGTGCGTGAATAATTGCCATCGTCTCCAGTTCGAAACTGTGATATTTTGCCTCAGCGACGGTTGTACGTTTTTAAAAATAAAATATGGGGTGCAATTTTCCATCCTCTTTCTTTTGACATAATACGGCACCGAAACCAAGAGCGCTCGTATCACAGTGCAGCTCTATCTAGTCTTTGAAATTATAAATGGCTAAAACCGGCGCCTGCACTAACTTTTCCTTAAGCGTAGAAAAACAGCACATTTCTTTTTCTCCAAATTTAAATTTCTCATCTTTTCTCAAGAGGTCGTATAACGGTTTCACTAATGTTGAAAAATCTTTTATGAATCTACGAAAGTATGAACATAAACCTAGGAAACTTTGAACGGATTGTATCTTGTCTGGAACTGGAAAATGTTGTATGGCATCTATACCTTTATCATCTGCCCTAATGCCTTCGCCATTTATAATGAACCCTAAATACTTAATATTTGTCTGCAGGAACTCACATTTATCCATTCTTAATTCTAATTTATTTTGAGCTAATCTGAGAAACACTTCCTTTAAGGTTTTTAAGTGTTCCTCCGTGTCTTTGCTGGGGATCATGATGTCGTCCATGTATACAATTACTTTGTTGTCCCTAATGAGATCCTCGAAAATTTTGTTTACAAATCTTTGAAACACTGCCGATGCAGTTTTTAGACCCATTGGCATTCTGAGAAATTCGAATTGACCTAACGGTGTAACAAATGAGGTGCATCTAACCGAATCCTTGTTAACAAATACATGAAAATAACCGTTTTTTAAATCAAGTTTCGAAAAAATTGTCTTGTTTACTAGTTTGTCTAAGAGGTCATCGATAAGCGGTATCGGATAATTGTCCTTGATTAATACCTTGTTTAGTTTTCTAAAGTCTATGCATAGTCCCATGTCTCCTGTTTTCTTTTTAACTAAAACTATCGGTGAAGCATATTCGGATTCACTAGGTCGAATAATCCCTTCTTTCATATATTCATCTAACAATTTCTGTAATTTTTCCTTTTCTGAGTAGGCAAGTCTTTTTGGTGCGCAGCTAAATGGTTTCGACGTTTCTAGACACAGTTTTATTTCACATCTGACTAAAGGGTGTGGGTGTTCCTACCCACATCCTATCCCCAACATCTCACAAGGGCAGTGGTGACGTCCTGAGGCAATGGTGCCACCTCACCCCCCTAAGCCAGGGTGTCATGCGTTTCCGTGCCCATTGGCTGGTTTGCAGTCAGGGGTAACCGACTGTATTCGGACGGAGCCTCACCGATACCTGGCCGCCTCGGTGAGTAAACCTGGCCCCAGCGTGTTAATGGGGGCTATGACACGCTGGTAATACCTTCCCCTACACTCGTGGGACCAATTTATGGAATCTAAAAGTATAAACATTTTAACACGCGGGACTTAACCGCAACTCAGGTGGCAGAGCGGATAGAGGAGGCGGCTCTGGACGACGGTGGTAAGCTGTCGCTGCGTAGGGGCTTGGCCCCTCACCCTAAGAGTGCTGCAAAGCCGAAGGGCCTGGCCCTGACGCAGAGCGCCTCGAAGAGTGCTGCAAAGCCGAAGGGCTCGACCCCGACGCAGAGCGCCTCGAAGGGTGTAGAGACCTTCAAGTCTCAAGTGCCAGTCCCAGCGGCAGGGCAGCCCGGAGGAGCCGGTGATCCCCTGAGGCAAGGACTCAGCGGAGCCGGCCGTAAATGGTACCTCCGGTACCTCGAGCGAGGCTTGAGGCCGGAGGAGGCCCGAAATAGAGCACTAGAGCACCGTGCACCGAACGGCCAGGCCGTTGCGGGGACGAACGTGTCTCCTGTTGAGAGAGTCGGCGGCCAGGCCGTTGCGGGGAGGAAGAGGCTGCTGCAACAAACGTCGCCGCTTGACCTCCCCAAGACCGAGTCCAAACGGACCAAGAGAAGAAACGTCGCAGCGCTGGAGGGATCTAGGACCTCGCAAGTCGGGAAGCGTCCGAAGGCGGCCTCGTACGCCAGTGTAGCCAAGGGCACGAACCTTGCGATACTGGCGGAGGACTACCCGAGGAGGCTCCTGACGAAGGATGAGCTGTCGTCGGTGGAGCAGGCCCTCGTCGAAGAGATGAGGAAGGGCTGGACCGCGGCTCTAAACTTTAACGGCATCCAGTTCCGTGATGGTCTACTACTAGTGGACTGCATGGACTGCGATGCCAAGAAGTGGCTGGAGCTGACGGTCCCCAGCATCAGCACCAAGGTGGGTGTGCAGCTCCGCACCTGCCTGCAGGATGATGTGCCGGCGATGAACATCGTCACGGTGTACCTGCCCCGTACGGCTGGGGAGACGATGGAGAGGTCCCTCGGGCTGCTCAATGAGCAGAACAGGGGCCTTCTCACTCAGAACTGGCGGGTCATCCGGCACCTTGAGTCCAAGGGCGGCAAGGTGCTGATGCTCGGCCTGGATGAGGAGGCGTTGACACTCCTTAAGAAGCGCGAAATGCTGGTGAGCTACAGGTTCGGCCAGCTGAAGTGCCGCCTGCACAAGAAGCAGGAACCTGTGGGGGCGGAGGTGCCCACTAAGGCGAACACCGACGATGTGCCTGGCACGTCAATGGCGACAGCCAAGGAGGCACCCTCCTGCCCCTCGGGCGAAGCAGCTGAGGCCCCGGACTTAGCAGCAGTGGACGCCGAGTTGGACTCGGTTTCGCTACAGGGGCTGGACCTGGCGCGCCTGCACATGGGCGGCGAGGAGGAGCAAACCAGCATTGAGGAGCCATCCGATGATGAGCGGACACCCACCGGGATGCTGTCAGAGGCCTATCTGACGCTCTCGGAGGGTGAAGAAGAGCTCTAAGGATGGGGGTCACCAGCGTGGCACAGATCAACCTGCATCACGCGAAGGCAGCTTCGGCTGTCATCGGCAGGTTGGTCTCCAGGTCGGACCTGGGGCTGGTGCTCATCCAGGAGCCTTGGGTCGTCAGAGGCAGGATCTGCGGCCTAAGTAAAGTGAGTATGCAGACTATTGCAGATGTAAGGGAGGCATCACCAAAAGCTTGTATCTTGGTGCGAAAGGACATTAACTTTCTTTGTCTCTCTCAATTTCTCAACAGAGATCTAGTAGCGGTGATGATCACTAGCGAGCACGGGAGTATTGTGGTGGCAACGGCATACTTCCCGGGAGACGTGACGGATGCCCCCCCACCAGAGGTGCAGCAGCAAAAGGCTACCGCTACTGCTAGGGTGTGATGCCAATGCGCACAGTGTTGCATGGGGCAGCACGGACAACAACGGTAGAGGTGAGTGTTTACTAGATTATCTTTTGTCTAGGGATCTCACTATTTTCAATGTGGGGGCCGAACCCACTTTCATTACTAGGACCAGGGCAGAAGTACTGGACATCACTTTCGGGAATGAGGGGGGCTCCCGGTTAATTCGCAACTGGAAGGTCTCCTCAGAACCGTCAATGTCGGATCACAGGATTATCCTGTTCGACATTCATAGTAGTCTTAGATTCAGCAAGGTTATCAGGAATCCACGACGGACTGACTGGCCAGCCTATCAGTCCTGCTTGGGATTAAATCTGAGCAGACTGAATCATAGTAGGAGAGAATCGTCTCCAGAGGATCTTGAGCAACTCTCAAGCGAAATAGGTTGTAATAAGAAGATACTTTGGTTTTGGTTTGATTAGATTTTTATTGATTGGAGCAGGTAAGGTCCCGCTCCAATGAAAGTGTTTTCTTAATTGTTGATTTAATTATTTCATATGTTCCTTAAATACATTTCGCCTAAGGCTAAACCGCGTAGCTGCGGCTACGCCAGCAGCGGAGCGGCTCACTTATGTATATCATATATCTATATATGCTGATCGGGAGAGAGAGTTATGCACTTATGTATTTGGCACTTGGTAAGCGTGGGAACGCTGACCGTGCAAATATATATTGGCCCCTTAAAGTGGATGATCATGTTACATCCGTCTGGGCCTTATTGATTGCATAAACGCAGTAACAACGTGCTGCTATGCGTTTGTATGCTTTAAGTACTATTGTACTTAAATGTTCTTAATGTTACATAGGCGCATACTACATCTCCCTCCTTTTGAAAAATAACGTAATTCTATGAAGTTATTTTATACGATTTTCTTAAGCGATTTATGTATTTATTTTTATTTATATTTATATCTATTTATTTATTTATTTATTTTTTTATTTTTATTTTTTTTTTATGTGTGTAAAATTACTTTCTTCACTATTTTTTTTTTTGTATTAATATTATTATACTTTTCATATTGGTTTTAACCTATCCTTATGAACTTTTTGTTCCTTATTTTTCTTATTTTTTATTATTATATTATTCCTTTCTTCTATTCTAATGACCTCAAATGGTCCTATATAGACTGGTTCTAACTTATGTGCTGTTTCATTTTTCAATAAAACTTTATCGCCTACGTCTATTTTAAAATCTGATACCCTATTGTCATATGCTAATTTTTGTCTTATTTTATTATTTTCTAACATTATACGGGCCCTCTTATACGCGTTTTCTAATCTAAATTTAACTTCTTTAGCGTAGTCATCTATATTATATATAGGTTCTATTCTATCTATTTTATTAAAATGTATTGGCAAGTTACTTGGCTTACCAAATACTAGTTCATATGGGCAGTAATTATGGGTTACTGATGGTGTAGTATTAAAACAATACACAAAATATTGTAACCATATGTCCCAATCAGTTTTGTCAACTGATATATATGAACGAATGTACTCGTTGAAGGTTCTATGACTTCTTTCAACGGTACCCAAAGTCTGGTGATGATATGCAGTAGACGTTATGTTGTCTATTTTCATATAACTGCATAAATCATTTATAATTGAATTTTTGTATTCTGTTCCCATGTCCGTAATGAACGTCTTCATTGGACCGTACTTCAGAATAAAATTTTCAAAAATTGCTTTTGCGACGGTGTTTGCACTTTTATTTGCAATTGGAATGGCAACTAAATATTTAGTTAGGTCACATATTAAGGTGACTGCATATTCATTGCCATTTTCTGACTTAGGTAGTGGACCAATAGTGTCTACTATCACTCTGTCGAACGCTTTAGTTGGTGTGTCAGTTAGGGTCATAGTTGTTTTTGTGTGCGTCGTTGTTTTCGACGTCAGGCATTTTTGACATCTACGTATGTACTCCTTGACATCACGTGTCATGTTTTTCCAATAGTAGTGTCTTTTTATTTTGGCCAATGTTTTTGAAATGCCTGTATGACCACCTTGTATGGGATCGTCATGGTTTGTAAACAGAATCGCTTCTTGATCTTTTGTATTTTTTATTAGGGTCACCGGCTTGAGTAGCGCTACTCGTAATGTTTTTAGTTTTTTATTGCCCATTTTGATAAAAGATTCTATTGAAGTTAATTCAAAGATCTTTTCGCTCGGTGCCACTTTGAGTCGGCTGATCTTAAGTATACCGGCTTGCGTTTCAAGCCTTTGGAAGAACTGACCTAAGTCTAGAATTCCATTGGTGTACAGATCGCTAACATCAATTCTTGCAACAACTTTATTTCCATGCTTTAATGAGCATTTGGATTCGGTTATTCGCAAGGTCACTACTTTACGTACTTCGTCATTTGTTATGACTTCATATACGTTGGGCTTAGAAGCGTTGACAATAGATTGCTTTGGCAATTCTAATTGTTCATGTCCTGCGCAGGATTTATTCTGTTTACTTTGATTTCGCGTAGTGACTTTTAATATGGTTGCATTCATGTGTTTTAGTTCGTCGATGGTTATTCTTGATAACGCATCCGCTACATGATTGTCCTTGCCCTTTAGGTACTCTACAGTGAAGTCATATTCTTCTAATTCTAGCCTCATTCGGGTTAGTTTAGAGCTGGGATTTACCATCGAAAACAGATACGTGAGTGGTCTGTGATCTGTTTTGACAGTGAAGTGCTTGCCATAAATATATGGTCTGAAATGCACTATTGCCCAATGAATAGCTGCTAACTCTTGTTCCGTTGTACTCTTGTTACTTTCTCCTTTTGTAAAGGCTCTTGAAGCGTATGCAACTGGAAGTTGGAGTTCATTGTGCTTTTGAGTTAACACCGCTCCACACGCTTGTTTGCTTGCATCTGTGATTATGCAAAATTCTTTACTAAAATCTGGATATTGTAACAGAATTGGTTGCATAAGGTGATGTTTTAGGTGCTCGAATGCAGTTTGGCATTCGATTGACCATTCAAAAGGAACATTCTTTTTACATAATCTTGTTATGTGCCGTGAATAGTCGGCGAAATTCTTTATAAAACGTCGGTAATAATTGCAAAATGCAATGAATCTTCTAGCGCTGTCCGCATCATGTGGGACTGGATAATTTTTGATGACGTCATATTTCTTGTCATCTGGCAAGATTCCTTTATCTGTGCATTTGTGACCTAGGAAAGTCACTTCACGCATGAAAAATTAGCATTTTTCTGGATGTAATTTCAAGTTATTTTTTCTGCACAGTTCAAACACGTTGGTCAAGTTTTTGATCATGTGTCGTTCTGAGCATCCAATAACTATTAAGTCATCCATATAAAGGAAGGCTTGGGAAGGTTCAAGTCCTGAGAATGCTATAGTCATCATCCTCTGAAATGAATTTGGCGCTATTTTTTAAGCCGAAAGGTAATCGCGTAAAGCGATATGAGCCATTGCTCGTTGAAAACGACGTTATATCTCTTGAATTTTCATCAAGTTCAATTTGATGAAATCCTGACATTAAATCAAGACACGAAAAATATTTTGCTCGGCCAAGTTGATCTAGAATATCTTCGATTCTTGGCAGAGGAAACTTATCAGCCAAAAGTTTTTTATTAATTTGACGATAGTCGATTACTAATCGCCATTTTTTATCTATTGAGCCCGGAAGGGCTTTTTTCGGAACTAACAAGAGTGGACTATTATATTCTGATACGGATGGTTCGACTATACGATCCGTAATCAGTTTCCCTACTTGCTTCTGGATCTCTTCCAGATGGCTATGTGGACTTCTATAGTTTTTAATATAAACCGGTTCTGTATCTTTCAGTCTCAATTTTTGTTTATAAAAGTTGTTGGTTGTGATCGCCTCTGTTTCAAGACCGAACACATCACTATACATGGTGCATATTTCCACCAGTTTTGTTTTGAACTGGGGTGGAAAATTCTTAGTTAGTTGAGCTAGGACAGTTTTTTCCCTATTGCTTGGAGGAGTTTGAACTATTTCATAGTTCGAAAGTGATTCGTATTGCAAGTTGTTGATGTTAATTAACTGGTCGGTACTGGTTGTATTTAGTAAACGGACAAATGCATTTGATGCTGTGGCAATTGTGTTTGCAACATAAATGCCATTTTGAATTTCCTGATTTGGGATCAATATGCTATCCTCATTCGAGGTTAGCTCTATTTTTCGGACGACTTGCGTTCTTGCTGGTAAATATATTGAATTATTACCAGAGTTAAACTGTATGGGAACATTGATTGGAAAATGTTAGTTAGATGGTCTCAATGTAAACCAATCTTCTAACTCTTGAAAATCTAAAACGCAATTAAATCGTTTTATAAAATCTAAACCTATAATTCCATCGCTTGGTAGTGGTAAATTAAAATCTACCAAGTGAAAATTGTGCGGGATTATATAATTTCCTGTCTGTAGCTCTACGGAGGCTTGGCCTTTCGAGTATATTACTCCTTTGCCTATGCCTTCGATACTAATTATTTTATCCCTGTTGATGTCATGAAAGACATCGGAATCAGTTTTTAATAGGGATATATCTGCACCAGTATCAATTAAAAATGTTAGTTTTTTACTGGTTGCTACATTTGTTAGTGTTATAAATATATTGAGACTGAGGTTTACTTTATGAACCTTGGCATATATTAGGTTTTTGCACCTAAAGGTCACTGCTGGTTTTCCGGGTTGCTTTGAACAACTCGGACTTGTCCATTATTGGCATTATTGTTGGAGTTGCTCCTTTGGCCTCCTCGATAATTACCTCTGTTATTGTAGCGCCGGTTATTGTTATTATAACCTCCCCGGATTTGGCCGTCTCGGCTATATCCACCTCGGTGTTGTCCACCTCGGTTTCGATAACCTCCGCGGTTCGCTACATTATTGTAATAGAGTACGGCATTTGAATGCCCAGTTGCGTCAGTGCAACTGTTTACGAATTTCGAGATTGCATCGTTCATGTTGTTGAACGTGCCTGCCTGCATGATAAGTTTTACCTTATCTATTGAGCAATTTTTAGTCATTGCCTTTACAGCGTGTGTTACACTGTATTTGGCTGCCAGTTCTTGGGGTAGCCCATCACTAATATAGGCTCCTTCTAAAGCTTTAGTTAATAGCTCCACCTCTTGGGTGTAAACGTTCGCTGTTTTGCTTTTTTGTTGTAGGTTCATCAATTTTGCTGATAACACCTCAACTGATTCACCTTTAACAGCGGACTGAAGCTTGTTTATGACCTCAATTATTGTTGTCTCACTGTTAATTAGGTTTCTGGCTGACCCTTTTAGTTTTGTCTTAATTATCGACACAGCCAGTTGCTCATGTTCACCTTTTATGGTGTCGACTATATTGAGAGCATCCAAAAAACTTCTCAAGTTTTCCGCTTTACCATCAAAAACTGGTATAAGCTTAGATGCTGTGTTTATAAAATCAGTATTGGTCTGAGCCATTGTTAAATTTGTACTTGGCTGGATGCCTTCTGGTTGTTCGGGCACGTTACGTGTTGATAGCAACACAGATGGATCAAATGACGAAGGTTGTGTGGACACGTTAATAGTCTCTTCCGACTCTTTAACTTCCCTTGACAACAACACAGATGGGTCAAGTGATGCAGGTTGTACGGACACGTTAATAGTCTCTTCTGACTCCTTAATGTCCGGTGACAGCAACACTGATGGATCAAATGATGCCGGTGTACTTAATATAGATGGGCAAAATAAAAATAATTTATGCCTATCTGATACACAAATCAATTGTTCCCGCAAGCGTTTTAAGATGTCTGAAGCTTGCACCCAGTTTAGGCCGCTGAGCCTGTTTTTATTAGCTGAGATTAATTCACGTATTTTATTGTATTTTTCAATAAGAATCTCAACGTGTTTTATCTTGGTCTGATTTGATATTACAGCGCTTTTATTTAAGCACTTAAATGATTTATCAAATTCTACTCGTACCTCTTTGATTTCTGAGGAGAGTCTGGACCATTCCATTTGTTAGTAAGGGGAAACAAAAAAAATTCATAAGGTGTTGGGAGTCTCCTTTTGTAGAAATGGGAGTAGTTAAAATTTTGTTTGAAATAGTGAAAAATGAATTTTATTCAGCTGTATATGTCTTTGTGTTTTTTTTTTTTTTTTTTACGCTTGTCATTGTACCAAAACCCTTTTTTTTTTTTTGAGTGTGAAAAAGGTAGTGTGTGAGTTAATGTGGTTGGCTTACAGATTTAATTACAATTTAAAAAAAAAATTAAAAATCCAACCACATTTGTTAGTAAAAGCCTAACAGAGATTAGTATTTTTCAAGCAGCGGTTTCCCGCATCGGCTTGAATTTAGAAGTTAAAAACTAAGGCAAATTGGGGCATTGGCAAAATTTTGCAGCCCGTTTGCGTTACTTCGCACCAGTGCGAAGTTTTTCTTCAATTTGTTCCAAACGCTCTTTGTAGCGTTGCCGGCTCTCTTCATCTTTGGCGAGCTGGGTCATTTCTTTGACCAGCCGCCGTTGTTGGAGAAGCTTGACCCGACGGCCACTTCTTTTATGTTTTTTAATTGTTTTCTTTTGCTGTCGAGCCCGATACTCAGATATTGTGAGTGGGCGTGGTCCGTCTGTTGGGTTTTCTAAAGCTTCTTTTAATGTTGGCGGATCTTTCTGCCTTCTTGGCTCCGCTTTTCCGAATTCTGGCTCATCCGCCATTCATTTACACGGTATTTATCGTTTCAAGCCATGTAATTAATATAATATAGCTCAGCCAAGTATTTCACTCTCGGGGCGCGCGGATTAATTAATTAATTAGTGCCCAACCTCACAAGTCGAAAATTCACGAGTCACAAGTCACTATATGTCGAAAAATCACGTGGAGTGTCGCTGGCAGCGACGAGGACTGAGCATCCGACTCTGCCGGCAATTGGTTTCGAAGTCGCATGTCACGGTCGCCATGTAATAAGAAGATACTTTGGTTTTGGTTTGATTAGGTTTTTATTGATTGGAGCAGGTAAGGTCCCGCTCCAATGAAAGTGTTTTCTTAATTGTTGATTTAATTATTTCATATGTTCCTTAAATACATTTCGCCTAAGGCTAAACCGCGTAGCTGCGGCTACGCCAGCAGCGGAGCGGCTCACTTATGTATATCATATATCTATATATGCTGATCGGGAGAGAGAGTTATGCACTTATGTATTTGGCACTTGGTAAGCGTGGGAACGCTGACCGTGCAAATATATATTGGCCCCTTAAAGTGGATGATCATGTTACATCCGTCTGGGCCTTATTGATTGCATAAACGCAGTAACAACGTGCTGCTATGCGTTTGTATGCTTTAAGTACTATTGTACTTAAATGTTCTTAATGTTACATAGGCGCATACTACAAGGTGACACAATCTTGGATGCATATCATGCAAGCTGTCCCGAAAAGGCCATAGAGTCCAGCAGGGACAATCCCTGGTGGAATAGGAAACTAGGACTACTTCGTGCAGAAGTCAGGAAGCTGTTTAACACAGCTAAAAGGAACAGCGCAAGTTGGGAATCTTACACCAAAAAGCTGACAGAATATAACAAAGAAATCCGGTACAGTAAGCGTGCTCACTTTCGGAAATTTTGTTCCACCATAGAGCAAGCCGCACCTGCGGCCAGAGTGTTTAGGGCAATCTCGAAAGGTAAAGTACTTTCTGAACTTTGTCTGAAGAGGGCGGATGGATCATTCACCGGGGACGAGGAGGAGAAAGCGGAACTTCTCCTGCAAACTCACTTCCCCATGTGTAGAACCATCTCCGATATAGACAAGAGCTACGAAAGGATCCCCAACGGGAGACCCAACTGGAGCCTGGCTGCAGCGATCGTAACTGAACAAAAGATTAGGTGGGCGTTGAGTACACTCAGCCCCTACAAGGCTCCGGGGGTGGATGGAATTATACCCATCCATCTTCAGAAGGGTGTCGAACAGCTAATGCTGTTCCTCATAAGTATTTTCCGAGGGAGCCTAGCAATGGGTTACATTCCTAGGGCATGGAGAATGGCTAGGGTGATCTTTATCCCGAAGGATGGGAAGAAAGACCCTTTTCATCCCAAATCCTTCAGGCCAATCAGCCTTACCTCCTTCCTGCTGAAAACCCAGAGCTTTCGCATACGAGCTTTGTGTCGGACGTGTTTTTCTACCGCTCTTCCTTTTTCAAAGTTTTCATAGTGAACATTTATTCAACTCAGCCCAAATTTTTGGCAAGTTGTCAGCGTTTCTGTGATATTTATTATCCATAAACAGCTTGTTCAGTTTAAACAAAGACAGTGACTTTATTTACGTAAAACTAATTTGGTTTTACACTTCATCAGATTGCTCTGCCTTTCTCTTCTTGCGCTCAGTGTTTACCGCTTATCGCTGCATCGCCTAGTGTTTGTTGTTGTGCAAGGGTTTTGCATACGCGAAATCAATCACACAAACTTATTACTTCTCTGCGCTCAGAAAAAGCTTTTATTCTCGCGCTTTTCGGTCTTTTGTTTTGATCGGTTCCTTCGCCGCGATATTTGTTAAATTTTATTGCCTGATTTGACTGCTCCTGTGCAAATTATTTTAAAATAATGGCAACCTGTTACATCAATCCGTGTCCGAGCGGCGGTGCAATTACCGCGCGGCAGGCTACTGTTTATTGTTGGCTCTGCGACAATATCGCTCACCCTGCATGCGCCGATCTTGGACAAATTGGCCCGCGTATTGCTGATCGCATACGGAGCAATTCTGGATTGGATTGGACCTGCCCGAGCTGCCTGCATATCAAATCGGACATGAGAGCTTTTATGAGGCAAACTCACCTCGAGTTTCAGTCCTTGGCTGCCGGCTTCAGGGACTTATCCAGCAGTTTCCAGAAGGCGGAGCAGCACTTTAAATCACTTAAGCTGCTAAGTGACTCCGCAAATCAACAAATGAGCAACCTTACTAACAGCTTCCTATTTGTTCCAGACCCTGCGAGCCCCCTTATGCGGTTTAGCCCTCGATCTAAGCCCGCTGATAACACCGCGGCCGTGGTCAACGGCCCAGGTGAAGTTGCTGTTCTTGCCCCCTTATCTGGCGGGAATAGTGACGACATGGTTTTGGGTCTGCAACCAGCCAACTTCAACGTGCCTTTGGATCTACATCCCGTCAACGCCGACCAACCATCCACGTCGGCTGCCGCTGACTGCGCGTCGTTGGACTTGGATGCCCATCCTGGGGTGCCTCCGGCGGTCTCAACTTTAGCGCTACCAATCACCAGCCGAGCACCCCAAGTTTCTACAATTTATGGAGTTGCCCAACGAAGACCAGCCCCTTTAGCTGGCGTTGCTCCTAAGAAACTAATCTTTGTTTCCCGCCTCAATCCAGGGGCCTCTGAGGTCGATGTAAGGACCCATTTGAGTAGCAAGTTGAATGTTTCTGTTACCGAATTTACTGTCACTAAATTCAGTTTTAAGCAGAGACGTGATATATCTTCGTTTAAGATTGGAATTTCTGATGTACTATTTCCTAGAGTTCTTGATACTTCCGTATGGCCTGAACACGCAATTGTTCATGAATTTGTCAATAAGAGTGACCCTCGGGCTCGCTTGCCACGGTCTCCCTTGGCTAGAACTCAAAAAAACTAAAAGACTCCTTTATCCTACACTACCAGAATGTTCGCAGCTTACTAGGCAAACTTAGTAAACTACACGTCAACAGTGTCTCCTTTGATGCCAATGTTATTGCCTTCACTGAAACGTGGCTCAACTCCTCTGTCTCTGATAGTGAATTATTTGCAGGAAACTATGTCGTTTATAGATGTGATCGTCTTATGCGTATCGGCGGTGGTGTCCTTATCGCTGTTAAGTCTAATCTAGTTTCAAACTTGCTTCCGATAACTGACATAAATTGTAATTTAGAGTTTGTTGCAGTTCGCATCCGTGTTCATGATTATTTTGTTTACGTCTCATGCTCCTACATCCCACCTCGGTCTGATACTGATTTATATTTGCAGCATTTAATGCTAATCCAAAATATTCATTCGTCCCTTGGCATTAATGATCACCTCATTGTTATGGGTGATTTTAACCTGCCTTCCATATCCTGGGTGCCCTCTCCTGAGTCGAATTTTCTAGTTCCCACCGCTCCTCATAATTTTATTCATGGTCTTATCGACCTTTCATTGGGACAATTGAATTTTATTAAGAACTGTGGAGACAAAGTCTTAGACTTAATTTTTTCGTCGGAGTTTGCCAATGCTTACGTCTCTAGAATCGACCCTCTCTCCAGCCCTGAAGATGCTTATCATCCCACATTGGAGATAATTCTAGAGGCCTCGTCTCCACTACTGCAGTGTCCTTTAGCTGAACCAGCAACTTTTCGCTGCTTTCGCAAAGCTAATTTCACTGACATGATTTCTTATTTATCTTCAATCGACTGGACTTTTCTTGACTCCACTGACGATCCCTTGCACATGGTTGAACGGTTTTATGACATACTGTACTCTAGTTTTGATATGTTTGTTCCATCGTTTCCCTCTCCTGACGTTTCGCATAAGCCTCCCTGGTTTTCCCGTCGACTCTCCTATTTAAAAAACGTGAAGTCCAGACTTTTTAAAAAATTCAGACTAACCGGGCTGCAAGTAGATCGTGCTAGATATTTAATAGCCCGCTCTGACTTTCTGACTCACAACTCTGAATGTTACAAGAATCACCTAAATCGTTGTAGAACTGAGTTTCAGGCTAATCCCAAGCAGTTTTACGCCTTTGTTAACTCTAAACGAAAGTCACACATTTATCCATCCAGTCTTCACCTCCATAATGAGTCAGCCTCGAACGAGCACGATATTGCGAACTTATTCGCAAAATTTTTCCGGACTACTTATACATCTATATGTTTTGACTCTACTTCACCATATCCATATTCTCTTCCGCACTCTGACAATATTTTTTTGCCCTCAATCAGCGAAAATGATGTTTTTCAGCATCTCAAAACACTCAAGCTATCGTTCTCTTCTGGTCCTGATCTTGTTCCTAGCTGTGTCTTGAGATATTGTGCCAGTGCATTATGTAGTCCTTTGTCTAAACTTTTTAAGATATCCCTACAGCTCTCATTTTTTCCTGAAAGCTGGAAGGAATCTTTTATAATTCCCCTTCACAAAAAGGGTAGCAAATCTAACATTGAAAACTATAGAGGGATTGCAAAACTTAGTGCTATTCCTAAGCTTTTGAATCGCTTGTTACTGCTCAACTTCAACACCAATGTCGCTCTATAATGTCCCCCTACCAGCATGGCTTTATGAAACACAGGTCAACTTCCACAAACCTTCTGGAGTTTTGTACTGTTATTAGAAACGCCTTTAAAAATAACACCCAAACTGACGTCGTCTTTACGGACTTCAGCAAAGCCTTTGACTGCGTGAATCACCAGCTGCTGCTGAAAAAACTTACACTCTTGGGTTTCCCTGTCTTGTTGACTAATTGGATTGCCACCTACTTATCCAACCGGACTCAACGAGTAGCCTTCAAGGGTTCTTTTTCAGACTGTGTCCACGTAACCTCGGGTGTTCCGCAACGGAGTCATCTTGGGCCACTTCTTTTTGGAATTTTTATTAATGATTTGCCTAATGTCGTTCTAAATTCCAAAATTATGATGTACGCTGACGACGTCAAACTGTGCTTGCCACTGACAAAATCTGACTCTTATATGCTCTTACAATCTGACTTAAACAACGTGCAGTCCTGGTGCTGTAACAATTTGCTGTTTCTTAACAATTCTAAATGTAAATTTATGTCATTTTTTCGTAAAAACTGTTTCTCTGCAAGTAATTCTTTAGGGCTGAGTGATCTTGAGCGCATACACTCTGTTACCGATCTTGGAGTTCTTTTTACCCACAATTTGAACTTTTCCGACCACATTGGCATAATTGTTGGGAAAGCTAAAGGTGTTTTTGCCTTTGTCAAGCGTTGGTCTAAGGAGTTTGACGATCCTTACACCACAAAACTCCTTAATGTCTCTCTTGTTCGTCCCATTCTCGAATACTGTTCGTGTGTATGGTCACCTCAATACGCGAAGTATCAAGACCTTATTGAATCGGTTCAGAAGCAATTCCTTTTGTTCGCTCTTCGGGGTTTGCACTGGGACACACATCGCCGCCTCCCGTCTTACATCGACAGGCTGCGTCTTCTTAGCCTGCCCACTCTAAAGGATCGTCGGACCTGCCACGGAGTGATGTTTCTATTTAAATTAATTAATGGTCATGTTTGTTCGTCCTATCTTCTTAGTCAATTGTATTTCTCTGTTCCTGTTAGACCTTCTCGTCACTTTCGTCCAATTACTCTTGATTTTTGTAAGACTAACTTCGAGCAGCATGACCCTTTTCGTGTTTTATGTTCTTTTTATAATGAGCTTTACTTCTTGTTACATGTTGAATTGTCTTTAGATTTTAATACACAAAATGTATTAAGACACCTGTCCTTGCCTCAGCCCACATGATGTGAGTCGGAGCACATCTTTAAAAAACACTCCTTAATTCGGCTGAGGTAAGAATATGGTCTAAAATAGCAGAAATTTGCTATATTTTCTAATAAATAAAAAAAAATTGTGGACAACCACATCAGAAACTCGCAATTGGTGCGAAGGCCTCTGCATGCGAATCAGCATGCCTATAGAGAAGGAAAGTCTACTGAATCGGCTCTCTTGAGCCTGGTTGACAGTATACAGCGCTCCGTAAAAGCCAAAGGGGTAGCCCTTTGTGCCTTTATGGACATAGAGGGTGCTTTTGATAACACATCTCATGACGTTGTGGTAAGAGCACTGTGTAGACGGGGAGTTGAGACGGGTCTCACGACCTGGCTGGGCAAACTCCTTGATAGCAGAATAGCAGAGGTCACTGTCAACAGTGTGACTGTTAAAGCTCAAACCACCAGAGGCTGTCCGCAGGGGGGTGTCCTATCACCACTACTCTGGAGCCTCGTGGTGGACGAGCTGCTAGTTAGGTTTGAATGTCAAGGCTATGCCGATGATATCACTCTAGTATGTAAAGGAAATTTTGAGAGCACATTGTGCGACAGGATCACACTGGGTCTAAGACTTAGCTTAGACTGGTGCAGAGACGTGGGGCTGAATATCAATCCAGCTACCAATCGCTACAAGCTGAAATCCATTCGGCCCATAGCCATTGGGGGCGCAGAGACTCTGATCTCCACTGAAGTCAAATATCTGGGAGTCATCCTAGACAAGAGACTAATGTGGAGACAACATGTGGAACACGCCGTTCGCAAGGCCACTATGGCCTTAATGAGCTGTAGATCTCTTGCAGGGAAAAATTGGGGAGTGTCTCCAAAGATCCTACTGTGGATGTATGTTGCTATGGTGAGGCCAATAGTCAGCTACGGGGCAGCGGTCTGAGCGAATCGCGCTGACCTTGATATCACAAAAAGGCAACTGGGCAAACTCCAGAGACTTGCCTGCACGTGCATCTCGGGCGCTATGCGCACTTGCCCGTCCACTGCTCTGGATGTGCTACTCGGGCTTCCACCACTGCACTTGCATATCAAGCACAGTACGCGCAGATCTACCATGAGGATAACAGGGGCAAGACCAGCTGACTCGGCCGCGACTGCAATTGACCTGTTATTAGAATATCCGCAGGATGGTCAGTTGGCCAAGTTTAGCTTTGATAAGCTCTTTAAAACAGAGCTTAGCAACAAGTCGGAGTGGACCAGTATGTCTACCACCTATGATGTGAAACCACATGCTATTAGGTGGTACACTGACGGCTCACTAACAGAGGATGGTGCGGGTGCAGGTGTCTGTGGACCCCGACTCAAATATCACGAACCTCTAGGGAAGTTCGCCAGTATCTTCCAAGCGGAGGTACACGCGATAGAGAGATGTGCCTCGTTCAATATTGAGCGGGGTTACAATCGAAGGGACATAGCCATTTTCTCAGATAGTCAGGCAGCAATCAGAGCACTCAGTGCCCATAAGATTGTTTCCAGACTAGTATGGCAATGTATAGAAACACTCAATGAGTTGGGTGTGAACAATAAAGTAACCATTTACTGGGTACCAGGGTATGCGGGGATCCTTGGCAATGAAGTGGCCGACATAATGGCTAGAAAGGGGGCGAGCACGCCTTTCTATGGTCCGGAGCCCTTCTGTGGACTAGGGCCAGGAGTCATTAGCCAGAGCAGTCGTGTGGATCTCATGACTGCCTGCGATGACTTCTGGCAGTCGTCGAAAGGGGCAAGGCAGAGTAAACGCCTGCTAGGTAGTTACAACAGTAAGAGGACCAAGGACTGTTTGGAGTTGAGCAAAGGATCTCTCCGAATAGTCACGGGTTTCCTGACCGGGCACTGCAGACTGCGCAAGCATCTGCACAATCTCAAAATAGGGGAGGACAGCCTTTGCAGACTTTGTCTGGAAGGAGAAGAGACTCCGGAGCACCTACTTGAGGAGTGCCCGGCTATCAGTCGGTTGAGGTTGGCCCACTTTGGGGGCCTTACACTCACCACAAAGGATATGAGGGCTCTTCGACCAGGCGACATCATCGCATTCTTGCGATCGATTGAACTGTTCGAGGAGCTATAGTTCATACACTAGGACGAGGGCACAATAGACCCTAGTGGTCGCAGTGCACTTACCTCTAGAAAATTATATTATTATTAAAGGTTCGGTAGGCTTTCTAACATCTAAGTATTTTCTTTTGATAATCTCTTCCAATTGACAGTTTAAGGCTCGGTCATTTTCTGCGCCGCATATGTAATTCATTTGCTCATCCTCTTCGTAATCAATGCTAAAGATTTCTCTAACTGCTTTTTCATAACTGGGCATAACTGTATTATAACATTTCTGACTAAGTGCGGAATCCGTTGTTTCGTTTATTGAGTTACTAACTGCAGGATTTACTATTTTACAACTCGCTTCGATATCTGTTTTACGAACTGTTTCATAACCTGCCTCACTACCTGTTTTACTAACCGTTTCACTACCTGTTTCACAAACTGTCGCAGTGTTTCACTAACTGTTTCACTAACTGTTTCACTAACTGTTTTACTAACTGCCTCATTAACTGTTTCACTAACAATAGAACTGACTGTTTCACTAATTGCTTTTCTATCTCTTTTACACTCTAATGGGTTAGCCGTAATCCTTCCCAAAGTATCTGGATCCAGTTTAAGGTGGCAAGCTTCCATAAAATTTCGTCCTAGAACTACATTATGACTCATAGACCCGTTTGGTACCACGTATAAATAAAAATAACATTTAATTCTCTCTTTTATAATGTAACATAAAACTTTTCCAAATATTGTCAGTTGGCTTCTTTCAGCCCGAAATAGTTTTCAGTAGCGGTTTCTAAATTAACTTCATTGGATATATTGTTCAATTTTGCAAATGATATTGGACTCCCGGTGTCTATGAAGCATTTTGTAACTAATGGGGTTTTATAATTATTGTGAAAAAAACCGTTGATATTGGCGCTCTTGCGCTCCGGACACTGTCCGACGAAGTGTCCAAATGCCCCACAGGCGTAGCAGGATCCGGACTCTCTCTTTGGCTTGCGGCACTCCTTGGCGAAGTTCCCTTTACAATTGCAATTGGCGCAACGCAAATCCTTATTGGTTGCACCTCCTGCATCCAGTTGCTTTGGTGAACTACCTTCTATCTTTTGCTTTGGCAGACGGACTTCTGAGAAAGCCCGCAAAATTTGAATCGGCTCTGAAAAGCACTGTATGCGAGCCTGACTGCGCAGCGCTGATGCTGGAATTCCCTCTATAATGTTTTCCAGGAGCTCCTCCAGATCGATGTTGATGTCTTTGGCCAGCATCATCTTGTCTTCGAAATAAACAGCAAATTTCTCCTCTGAACGCCATTCACGCTTTGGAATGCGCGTCTCAGTTCTCCTTTGGACATTTTGACGCCAAATGTCATAACTAATTGCTCACACAGCTGATCGGTTGACTCTCGAATGGGATCGCCCGCGCATCTTCACCTTGTGTCTGTCTCACCATAGACGCAGCTCCATCCATTTCCTCCACTGTTTCTGTTGCCGACCCGTTGTTTGGCGGTGGATCGCCAAGTATTTTCGGAGAAATGGCTTGGAGACGCCCTATCAACTCCGCTTTTGTGCCGGAAGTTTGGCGTCCAAGGGCTCCCAACCAGTTTTTTAGTTGGTGGACCGAGAATTGGTTTAATATAGTGTCAGGCATAGTGAGTTTTGACCACTTCTGATGTTGTAAACGCCAATTAAACTCCGGTGTGTCGCTAAATTATAATCTTCTCCTTTATTCAACTTGTCTCTTCTAACGCTTGCGACCGACTGACGCGCTTTGCTTCTTCGTTTTACTTATGCTCTCCCGTATGTGTCTGTATGCGTGAGAGCTAGGTATATGTACATTGTTATCTCTTAAAGCTAGCTAATAAGTAAGAGCGAGACAACAGTATTGTTCTTACTTATAACGGGGATATGATCGTATACTTCTCTCTGCCACCATGGGCTTCACACATTAAACTAAGCTACTACATGATACATACATGGTACTGTGGGCCTAAAGGGTATCTATCCTACTACAGAGTTAAACTGGATACGAAGATTTCATAGCAACGAAGCATAATTGCAATGGTCAGAATCTCGAATATACCAGTAAACTCTTTCAGGAAGATGTTTGGAAATAACTGGGCAACTTGATACTCCCCAAAATAATAATACGATATACGTAAGAAACTTACAGGTCACGCAAGAATCAAGGCTGAAAGCCAATCTGAATATATATGCTATATGTACCTGAACACAATCTGGTATCGAGAAACCTAACGAGCTGGAGATGAAAAATGCACGAGAAAGTTTAAATACAGAAAATATTCCACTTTCTCTGAACTCAGTCTTAGCGAAAATTCACGACCATTTTTAATTACTAGCCAAGAAGGAATGGTTGATAGATAAAAAGCACAGAAGATTGAAATTTTGCTAGTCATAGTAAAATAAGAGACGGACGAAGAGCTGGTCTGCAAGATTAAATGCTATGGTAGCAGAAAAAAAAGCAATACAGCAGACATCACCACTGTGCACTGGATTTGCCCTACAACTCAAGGTGCAGAAGGTGCAAGGAACCAAGTAATCGTACAACGTTCAGCCAATTCATGGAGCGTCACTTCGGATCACACTATTTCGTGTCTCAAGAAAAACTTAATTGAATGATAATTTTTATATTTTCAGAGGTAAAGTTACAAACCTATCCCTAAACTATCACCGTTTGTTTTGTGCAGTGACACCCGCGATATGAACACATAAACTCTGCTGGCCTATCGCTTCGGTAAGTACCACGAAAAATAGACTAATTAAAATAACTAAGTAACTTTTTAGTTAACTGTCATACAGATAGTTTCTAGGTAATTATTTTTAAATATTAAGAGGAGATTTTATTTTTGAAAATGGCTGGACCTGTGTTTTATACATTAATACGGTTTATAATACCACTGATATTAATTTTTGGTAAGCTCACTCCCTTTTCCGAAATGCTTAACAAATATTTTAATACTTAGTGTCACTGGCGCGACCGGTTGGAATATCTTTGTTATACCTTTTAATGTTTTTCATATCACCCTGGGTTCTAAAAAAAGAAAGTCATGCGCGGCTTGCTCTTTTAAATGTATTTATTATAGTTCTTTGTATTTTAAGTATCGTTTTCCTTATTGGACATGTTTTAATTAATTTAACAAATTTATTTTTTATGGATGCGAACTCTAAAACTACTAATACTGATATTGTTTTACGTCAATTTGGATTTTTATTCTTTAAAGGGCTAAGGTAAAATAAATGTAGCTCTGTTTATTAAAATTTAATTTATATTTTGTAGCCTGGGTTCAATAGCGCACTGGATACTGCCAGATATTATTGTATTTTTTGTTTCACTTGTCTCTTTGATTTTTTTAAAAATTTTCCATGAAAAACAAAAAAAACAAAATGTATTAAATAAAGGCAATATTAAAGAAAGTCAAGAACAAACTGGTACTTTAAAGCTATCTGAGATGAATCGCATTTTGATAATTGTATATATTCGATCTATTCTAAGGACATGTAAGTTTTAAAATACAATTTAAGATACAATTTTTAAGTTGGCTATTTTGTTCAATAGCTCCTATTTTTACTCTTATTATACTTTACTTTGCTGCAACTTTAAGGCCATCATTGCCAGGAAGTCTGTATTTTCTGATGTTTATCATAGCTGGCACATATTGGGCACTTTATCGTCAAGTCCACCGGTAATATATAAATGAAACTTATTATACCCTTGCAGGGTATTATGATTTTAATCAAAAACTTGCATAGCTGTTAAGGAGACATTTCCGATTCTATGAAATATGTTATATATATTTTTGATCAGCAATTCAATCTAGCCATGTCCGTCGTCTGTCCATTTCTTAGTCCCTATGTCCCTCAGTTTGGAAGCTATTAACGTATTGGCCCCGGGGCTCGAGCGCTGTATGAACTATTTACATGACCACGGAGATTAACTTCGGAAATGGCTACACGACTACATACCCAACAAGTGCTAAATGAAGAACCGTGTAACTGTGGCGGATATTGTATCCCTTTACACCGACGGCTTCAAAAGAGATTAAAAAGAAGCTCGGCTATAATGGGAAAGGCTATAAAGGAATCTGATTGAAACTGTAGAGATAGTCTATATATTCTCACTACCTTATATATCTTAATGGGCCAGATCGGACTATATCATATAACTACCAAAGAAACGATCGGAAAATAGTAAGAAGAAAAAGTATAGCTTCGAAAGTTTTCAACCATTGCCATTTTTATTTAAAAAAAAAAATGTTGTTTTTTTTGTCAACCTGAGTGACTTGACAAGTCTTCGAAGCGAAAACTTTTTTTTCTTCGCAATTTGTATAGACGAATTTGTAATTAGTTACTGCAAGGGTATTTAAACTTCGGCTTGCCCAAGTTTGCCTCCTTTCATGTTTACACTGACCTTTTATATTTGTTGTGTTTTAGGGGGATGTATTATCCCTTAATATTTATGGTTGTGGCACTCTTTTTACATATAATTTGCATAAGCTCATTTCAATTATCAATTTTACAAGAATCAATTAATATTAACTCAATATGGACAAGGTAAGTTCAAATAGAGTTAAACAAATATTATTACTAAATTGTTATTTATATAGAATTATGGGAATGGAAGTATTACTTAGCCTTTATAAAGAAAATAAGAATGGAAAAATTCTTGAATTTAACGCCAAGTTGCATTTGGATTCTTTTTTAAGCCCTATAGCTTTAATGCTGGCGTATTTTGCGTCTACGCTTAGCTTATTAGGGCGCTCGCAATATGAGCTAACATTTAATGCAATTCGTATGAATTTGGAACCACAGCCCAATAATGTAAATAAGAAAAACGAGGAAATTTATGCCGACGCTGTCCCATCAATGCTGGAACAATTTTTTTACATGGTCTTTGATGTAACTTCAATAATATATAAAAATTGCTATATATTGCTAAATATCATAATGATGGTAAATATCAAATATATTTATTGGTAATTTTTTATATTTATTAATTAAAATATTTAATATTTAATATATATAGACCTAAATTCTCGAATAATTCATAAGTATTTTTATACCCTTGCAGGGTATTATAATTTTAGTCGGGAGTTTGCAACGGAGTAAAGGAGACATTTCCGACCCAATAAAGTATATATATTCTTGATCAGCATAAACATGTTCGTCTGTCCGCCAGTCTGTCTGTCCTTCGGAAACTAGTCCCTCAGTTTTAAAGCTTCCTGAATGGGGTGGGTAGGGTGTTTGACGGGAGGATTACCCCCGGGCCCGTAGTTTTCAAAAGGGCTCAAGATTTTCAGATCATTAGTAAAAGCAAAATTTTTATACGTTGCATAAATTGGTTTGTTTTAAATTTTCGCGCCAGTAAAGCAACGACCGATCGCATTCGTAAAAATTTACCGTTCTCTAATTCGTATGGTTTTTTCTATTTGTAAATCGCGCAGCTGTGTCTATCGCCAAAAGTTATCGCCTGTCTGTAATACTATTGGTGAACAAAAAAACAGCCGGGTAAAAATATTCAAAAAATTTAAAAGAAGACATTTATAACTTTAAAGGAGGTCCAAAAATGGGTTTTATAATTAAAATTAATTACTTTAATGGTCAAAATGCAGTAAAAAAAAAGTAATTAGGACCATCGGAATTAAAACTGTGAAATTTGTGGCAGCCCTATTGTGGGGAAGAAGCAGTGCTAAGTTAAGTTCGTTTCTAAAAAAGGATGTGCATACTTTATTTGTTTATCTATTTTGTTTTACGATTAAATGTTAAGCTGTAGCATACCCTACCAATGCATTATAACTTAGGGTGTAACTTAGCGTTTATACATTGTGACATTTTGTCAGAATAAATATAAATATACAAATACCCAAAAGACCACCAACAACAACATAAGTATTCCAGCACCCAAGCAATAAGATCTAACGCTTATACATAAGCCGATAGTGGAGCGTGAGATTGCTGAGCATGCACTTTGCAGCTCAAGTGGTCAAGCCATACATAACATATGCATGCCTTCCGCATACAAATGTATATGTATAAATGTAATTGCAAAGAGATAGATATAAGCATTGTATGTGCGGGTTAGCTGAACCCAAAATCAGCTCATACAAATCATTCAATAAATGGAACTGAGAATGAACGGATCGTTCTTCTCTTATTACTACAATTATTTAATGCAGTTCTCTACTACAATTCTATATGGCGACCGTGACCAAGGATCAGAAACACAAAGTTAATAATTATGTGAAAATGATGATGTGAAAAAACATTCTGCGTTTTTCTAAGTGTGGACGGACGGTCAAAAAATCCAGCAACTAGCGACTTTCCCAGCAAAAAAAAAATAAAATAAAACTAAAGAATATGCAGCAGTCAGCACAAACCTATAAAATCTTCCATATAACTAAGTGACGATCTACTGCGAATCGTGATTTCCAGACCACATAATTTAACGTGTCTTCGTCATTCTCGGGAAGTAAAACCAACAGTAAATCAAAATGGCTGATGTGGCTGAGCAAAAGAACGAGACACCCGTTATGGAGAAAGTCGCCGCCTGACCGTCGGACTTCGTATTCAAAGATTCCATGCTCTACCTGGACCATCCAACTGAAACCCACTTAGGACATCCTAATCCCGGCATCACTGGCCGAGAACATCTGTGAGGCAGATGATAAATAGCCTGTGCGAGGACCAGCACTGGCGCCGCCTGAGCCCATAGGCCCAGGTCAGCAGCAGCAGAAACCGAGAGCGGGAGGCTACCCGCCGCCTGCACCTTCGAGGGAACGTCAGCTGGGCGTCGCCGGCCTGGCACGAAAAGAAACTTCGCAAAGGTGCGAAATAACGCAAACGGGCTGCTTAATTGCCAATGCCCCAATTTGCTTAAACATCCCGGCAACGCTACAAAGAGCATCTCCAAGAAATCGGCAACCAGTTTCGCGAGGTGCGAAACAACGCAAACGGGCTGCATAAATGCCAATACCCCAATTTGCCTTAACTTTTAATTTCTAAATTCAAGCCGATGCGGGAAACCGCTGCCTTAAAAAAAATCTAATATCTGTTAGGCTTTTACTAACAATGTGGTTGGATAATTTTTTTTTAACTGTAAACAAATATGTAACCACATTAACTAATAACTAATATTTCCACGTCTCTGATACTGGGTATCTATACTCAAAAAAAAGGAGGTTTTTGTGAAATGACAATAATTTTTATTATCTACATTTTTCTTCATTAAATATAAAAAAAAATTTTTTACTTTTATTTTTGATTTTCGGGAAGAAAATAGAACACCTCACTTTTCTTTTAATGTTTCGTTGAGCGTGAGTGTGAGCGGCCAGCGCTCGCGCTAAAGCTTTCGCTGCGGCTCTTCTCTTGCTCTCCTCGCGCTCTCCCTCCTTTCCACCAACGGCAAGTTCACCACTCCGCGTTCCCGCGGCTTTTCTCTTGTTAGGTATAAGTTAATCTTAAGCAACCATTGTCTAGTGCAAGAAGTGCAATAAAGTGAAGTTAAAACGAAGCTTCTCCCGACGCCTATTTACTTCGGGTCCCCAACAACAGCAACAACAGCAGCACTTCAGCACTTCTGCACATCCACCCAGCGACCAAGAATTACTCCAGCGGCCTTACGGACCTTTTGGCATCTATCCGCCCACTCCAGTTCATGGTCCTTCGACTCCGGATCTATCCTGATCCACCAGCGCCCACTGCGGAAAATCCAAAGATAAGTACGGTTTTTCGATTTCTAGTCCGTCCGTGGTCGCCATATTCTTTTTCCAAAGGCGTTTTGATTCTTTCCTTCCATCCGATTCCGAAAAGTGAAAAGTGAAAGTGATATATATATATTATGTGCATTCGCCCACCCGCAGTGAAGTTCTTCCTATTTTTTTAAAGTGCAACAAGTGCTTTGCCAATATCGGCCCCCTACTTCGTTTTCCACTGCGATCCGCTGGTGTCAAAAATACATATATATATATCACATACACCCATCCATATTCACAGAAAACGTCCGTCACTAAACTGCTGTTTTTTTGTTTTTAATAACAAATATATACACACAAAAGTTAAGTTCCAAAAAGTGCACGAAAATTAATAAATTTAAAGTTCTACAAATTCATCCGCAGAAACTGCAGTATATATTTAAAAATAAAATACATACATACATACATAAATACACAGCCCAATGTATACGAATAAATATCCGCAACATGTGACGGTTTGTCAGTATCCGGCTGGCTCAGGGATGGCCAGGGGTCGTCGCAGATATTTTATTTGGTTCAGGTGGGGTTGCTGGAAGTGAATCCGACCCGGGTCCCAGAGGAGAAGACGAGAGAATTACACAGTAATTATAAATGGGGTCTTTATTTTTAGGATCTGCAATCGGTTACAAACGATTAAGGAGTCGCGGTCTTTGCCACGCGTCCGGGTGGTCGTCCGGCTCGGAGTGGTCCTTTCTCGCTCCACGGGGTCACAGGGGAACGCCGAGGTTCCGACAGGGCGGCTCGCAGGTCCTCGGGAGCCCGCCCACGAACTTCTCCCACGCCTGGGGTGGCCGATCAGGTTCAGTATGGATGAGAGTGGGTTAGAGACCGGTGGGGTCTACTAATTAGTGTGGAGAGTTCAGAGTTTAGAGGACGGTCAGGGCTGCTAATTAGGAGCGGATCTAGAGGCCGGTGAGGTCTACTAAGTATGAGAAGTTTTAGAAGCCGGTGAGGTCTGCTAATTAGGTGAGAAGAGTTTTAAGAGGCCGATAAGGTCTACTAAGGCCCCATTTACCCTAGGCTGCGTTTTTGCGTTTTTGCGTCTCAGAGCAAACGTAGTTTTTTTTACATAGGTTTTGTATAGGGGCCTAGAGGTGGGAAAAAGTTGCGTCCAAGTTGCGTTCAAGTTACGTTTGTGTCGATAACACCTGAGTATTTCGATAACAACTCTATATTCGGACTATCGTACAAGTTTCACCACCAAATAAAAATCAAAACCTAGTAACTGACGGTTTGAGCAGTGCACTCTTGGGGACTTCTGGTCGGCACTTCTGTATCTGTGGACAAAGAATATGAGAGAATTCAGTGAGTTCTGAAGAACTCCCACATAAACAGAAAGATAAAATATAATTCAAATTGGGATCGATGCTAGCCGACCGCTTGGATGGACCTCTTTCAAGAATCGCAATATGGCGTTTTAAAAAACCGCGTAAAAAACCTTTTTTATAATTAAAAAATATTTTAAAATTAATGTACAAAATAATTATTTAATAATGGTTCCACAAAGAACATTTAGACCCAGGCGTGCCCAATGCGTTCAGCGCTTTCGTTTGTATTTCCTAACCAAGTTTTTTGAACAGGTTGCCTCCAATATCATCAAATTCTTTAACGGATATTGTTATTCACTTATTGGTGAGGGATCCTGGTGGATACTCGCAACCAAAATCCTGAATATTATTGGGTGCGCCAGAGACTCGCTATAGTGCGGTATTCCGTAGAAGATCCCAAGCAGTACGAGACAATCCCAATTCTCTTCTCCAAAGAAAAAGACACCGCAGACAAATCCATGGCCTTCGTCATGGTTACTTTATTTTACTCCATGGCTGATAAAATCAGGCTTTCGTCGTTGTTCAAAGTGCTCATTTTCGTCAATTTTTAAAAATTTTTCAGTAAATGCTGACAGCTGTCAAAAACAAACGCAATAACGCAATAGAAACACACATTCTACGTTATTGCGTTTCCTTCGATATCGATAGGTAACGCACGATAGTGTAAATAGACTATAAGTATGAGAAGAGTTTTTTGAGAGGCCGATAAGGTCTACTAAGTATGATAAGAGTTTTAGAGGCCGGTAAGGTCTACTAAATATTTAGAGGTCTACTAAGTATAAGGCGAGGTTTTAGAGGCCGGTCAGGTCTACTAATTAGTGAGAAGAGTTTAGAGGCCGATAAGGTCTACTAAGTATGAGAGAGTTTAGAGGCCGGTAAATATAAGACGAGGTTTTAGAGGCCGGTGAGGTCTACTAAATATGAGCCGAGTTTTAGAGGCCGGTGAGGTCTACTAAATATGAGACACGCGGGTCGGTAAACCGAACCGTATAAGGAGACGTACTATGCAAAGGCTACGAGGATTAGCTAACTACCACGCCGTTTACCCGTCTCCGGTGGTTTCCGATGTCGTCCTTACCGATGATCCTTGGTTGCTCGTCCTTGTCCGCTGGTCCTTGGCTGCTGATCGCTGGTTCTAGTCAGGAGACCTTTGCCATTTGCCGGCCGAAACTGAATGAGCTCCGTAGTGCTGGGGTGCGCTTTATATAGCGGTTCGGCGGGGCTAGTGTGCCCGCATCGCCGCCCGTATTTGGCCGCATTAGTGTGCCCTGCCTATCGCGGTCAGTGTGCCCAGTCGCGTGCGACCAGTGGCGCGGGCGCGCATCGGGTTTGAATTTGAATGCGGTTGTGTGTGGTTTTTCTCCCTTTATTTATTCTTCATTTCTTTCAGTTCTGTGTTGTACTTCATGTTTTCTCGTTTATCATTTATATTGGTTGTACATGTTTCTCCCCATGTTTATGACTTCATGTCTCTTATCTTATTCTTATGCTTATATTATTATATGCGCGTTTGGCGCGTCATAAACACACAAAATTATTTTAAATATATTTAAACTACATTCATAATATATGTATGTACATACATAAAATATATGTACATACAAAAATAAAATTTATACCCCACCAAAAAATTATCCAGCCACATAACCTATTTTGTGTAAAAATATACAACTTGTAGTGTGTAACGCGTAAGTTTGTCTGCTTTAGGAGGATCTGAGCTGCGGGGCACGCTGTATGTTTCCGGCTCTAGCTCGTCGGCTTTGGGGGTGGTGGTCTTGCTTACCCAGATCTCGGACACTGACTACACATTATTATCAACAAGTCAAGAAATTGAGCGTGCTGCGACAAAAAAATAGCTAGAACTAAACCGGAAGAAATGATAAACCAAATTCATTGAAGGGGAAAGGTTAGAAGGAAAAGCGGAAGCTTAGAGAACAGACAGAAGGACAGAGAGAAAACTAATTTCTCTGCGGAGACACAGATGGTGTTGTGCTCGCATAATGCCCGCCCTACCTACGATCACCTGCCGCAAGAGCATGACTCTGGTGATCCCTTTTGATCCTTACGACCGTGGAGTCATCAATTCGAGTCGGTAAAAACACAGGAATTTAAGGCTTCATGATTTCATTAGATACATAAGTTTAATATAAATGAACTAATTAAGGCTAACATTACGTTTAAATTCATTGGTCTCGTGATAGAAAGAGAGATAGATTATATATATATCATCTTAATAATAATTATAGAATTATAAATTAATATACTTTATTGTAGAGAATTACTTTAGATGCTTTAATCTTTGATCGCTCTTTAAAATTTAATTCATCCTTGCTTGGTTCAGTTTCTTGACTTCATGTCGTTCTAATTCATAAATTCCGTTAAATTAAGTTTAAATTTTTTTTTTTGAAGCGATAGTTTACTAATTTAATCTCTTGTGATATTCAATTCTGGTTTAATTTTTAGCAAAGGGTAGAATTAATTTAATTTCTTTAGGCTTTCGTTTGTTTCTTCCAAAGATATAAAAATATGGTTTTATTATCAACACTCACACATTATGTCCGTCGGCGAAAGATCGATCTCCCTCGATGGTGGCTGAAAATTAATTGCGATTCTTGGGGCTGAACAAAAGCGAAAAGAGACATGTTCTTTTACCCTATTCTTTACCTCGAGCAAGAGAAAAAATTAAAAATATTTACTTAAACTTAATTGGGAATTCTTAAATATTTAAGAAGTAGGATTACAATTTCAAAACATCTTCTCATCATTTTTGGCTTTCAGCTTCAGCAAAAATGTTCATCAAAAATCGTAAAAGGGCTTACGTAAGAGTTACGCAACGCTGAGTAGGTTAGGCCGTTGGAAAAACTAGGAGAGAGGCATGTCAGCTTGTACTCGTCGAAGTTTAATTTAATTCGCGCATTTTTTATTCACAAATTTTGTTCACGCATTTATAGCTATCGGACGACGGACGTTGCCTATGCCCACAAATCGGGACTAATTAACTTCACCATCGAATATAGGTTAAAGCCGAAAGGGCACGAAGGTCAAAGCAGGGTCAAATGAGGTCAGCCGCCGATCACTGGCAAACTCCAAAAAACTCATCCGTAACTGCTGGCTATGCAGGCCGGCCCCTGAAGAATGCTGCGCAGCCGCGCTGGTGGCCGGTTTCACTGCACTAGGAATTCTGCTCGCTTCCTAGCCCGTCATGCCCCGCTTCGGGGATGCTCCTCGGGACAGGAACTCGATTTCTGCTTACTGGGTTCAACCTGTCGATTTTGAAATTTGCCACAGTAAGCAACCGATAACCGAAACACTCTTTCCAATAAATATTTACCCACTGAATATTTGATTCCAATGTAACTGAAGGGGACCTCCCAGGTCTAACGTCTCTTGGACTGGCCGACACCAGCCCGTGCTATTTTAGCGGACAGTTGCTTTTGAGACCTGGACAATAAAAGGGTTATGCACTGTACACAGACGCAAGCAGCTTAACTCTACTCACTTGAATTTGCACAAGCTTCGGCTTAACCTTTTATTTGAACCGACTTTAATATTGACCGCGTGGACTTAGCACTTATTCACAACTTTGGGTGCGGGACGCAATTTGAATGCTTGTGCACTCCACCGGATCTCGATTTCAAAAGAGATTTAGTACGGAAACGGATGGAGCAAATTAGGTTCAGGCGCAGCAGCAGCGAAAATTTCCTAATTGGAACACGAGCTTTCCAGATCTTCCCTGGCGCCGATATGAGCTATCTGTTATATTTGCCCTAAATTCTGTTCTGGCAAAACAATACAATAAAAAATGCAGCACACGAATTCTTATGCACATGCTTTAAAGCTCAGCTTAGCAATCGCGAAATGGCTGTCTGCTTTTAGGCCGAACTTCATATATCATTTTAATATGCTCCAAAGCTAAGCAGAAATAAATAAAAATATATTTTTATTCGACACAAAAATCACACAAACAAATATTGGGTTTTTATTCCGCTCTTCATACATACATATTTGCAGCGGAGCGCCAAACTCCAGCTTGCCCGCCTTCATACATATATATATTTGCCAGCTTTCCGCTATACAGCTTCATACATATATATGTACATACCTACATACATAGACTCGCCTTAGTTCGAGTTCTCTCGTCTCCTCTTTCTCCTCTTGTTCAGACAGCAGGTGCAAGCTATTCGGCACACATACAGACTGCACTGGCAAGAGCGGTGACACAGTGCCGACGAGAAAATACCCTCCACTCGAAACAAAAATATTTCCGAGAACAAAAATTTTGAAAGTTTACAAATAAATTCTAAACAATTCACAACTGTTTATAGCCATATTCCTTGGCTATTTTATAGCTACTCCAGAGAGTTTTGGCGGGTTTTCCCACAAAAATTTTTAAATATTTGTCGGGTTTCGGAAATACTAAACCGACAGTTGCAAACAATTATTTATTTTAATATCGCTAAATTTCCCCTTTTTTTCTAGCTACTTTTTGTAAATTTTTGGCGGGTTATTTCCCACAAATTTTAAACGAAATATTTTGGGGTTCCTAAACACTGAAGCGAAATTTTCAAATAATTATTAATTACCGCTAAATTTTCCTTATTGTTCCTAGCCATTTTTAGCTATTTTTTTTTCGTGTCAATTTTTGGCGGGTTTTTTTCAACAGAATTTGTTTACTTTTAATTTTTTTGTCCGTTTCCACACCACCCAAACAACCTAAATAATTTCCAATAATTATTTAATAATTCCCTCCGAATTTATTAGCTATTCGAGCTAGGTTTTTTGGCGTGTTTATATTTTGTGGTAGGATAGATACGCATAAGGCCCACTGTACCATGTATGTATCATGTATGTATTAGCTTAGTTTGGGGTATGAAGCCCATGGTGGCAAAGAGACGCGCACGATCAAATCCCCGTTAGAATAAGAACAATACTGTCGTCTCGCTCTTACTCATAAGCTAGCTTTAAGAGATAATATTGTATACCGTCTGCTCACGCATACACACATAGATGAGCGAGCAGAAGCAAAGGAGAAGAAGCAAAACGCGGCATTCGGTCGCTGGTTCTTGGAGAGTGAAGTTGGAATAAAGCAAAGCTAAATTAAACGAAGCGTCTCACCGGAGTTTTATCAAGCGTTTACAATTTATGTTTCGCATTTCTCCACTGGTCGGCGAGTCCCTTAATTCGATTTGAAATATTTACGCGCGCGCGCCAATCGATAAATCGCAATCCCGATTAAAGGGACGTGATCGTCTTCACGACCGGTTCCAAATTCTCGCCTTCCACCGAACAATCCTCTAGACCCTCTGGCAGGAATGCATCTGCCGGGTCTACAATTAGACACCACGGCGTACGTCCTTCCGGAACTGGCAGGCAAACTGCCCTCCTATCCAATTCCCCGCTCTCCGCTGGGCAGATCCTACCTTTTTTGAGAGCTCTCAAATTGACGTGTTGATCGGGGCTGACATTTTACCGTCCATAATGATGGATGGTACCCGTCAAAATATTTGCGGCTCGCTCCTGGGCCAAGAAACGATTTTCGGGTGGGTGCTAACGGGGCCGATTTCCAACGGTAGTCCGACACGGGTCGCATCCTTCACGACTCAGGTGCACCAAATAAGGGACCCTGATTCGCTCGACTCGCTTCTCAGCAAGTTCTGGGAGGTGGAGGATCTACCAGTTAAGATGGTAAAAGAGTCCGATTCCTATTGCGAAAGGAACTTCCTCCAAACCACGAAGAAAGACGCAAGCGGGAGATACGTGGTGACGCTCCCGTTCCGTGACCCCGAGAATTCCGGATCCGATTTAGGATATTCAAGGTCCATTGCGTTAGCTCAGTTTCTTAGAAACGAGAACCGTTTACGAAGAGACTTTCCCCTAAAAGAGCAATATGACAGCGTGATCCAAGAATATCTGGATCTGGGTCATATGAAAGAAGTTCCGCCGACTCATGATTCTCCGACTTACCATCTTCCACATCACGCGGTAGTTAAACCCGAAAGCACCACTACAAAACTTCGCGTTGTATTTAACGCTTCAAGTCCGTCAGCAAATGGGACCAGCTTAAATGATATCCTTCATGCTGGTCCGGTCCTACAATCCGATCTTACGATCCAGATCCTGAAGTGGCGATATTTCCAGTACGTCTTCAGTGCAAGCAGCCCTAAATTCCTCCAGGTTTCCGCTGAGAAAGTGGACCACAAGGACGTACTGAAAGACGTCCCGGCCGAACACCTCCTTCATTCCGAGTTCCTCGACATCGATGCCTAAAGCACAGCCAAGACGCTCGGTATTCGGTCCGACGAATTCTATTTCGTCCCTCCTGAAATAGCGTTGGAACCCTCCTATACTAAGCGAGAAGTTTTGTCCCAAATCGCGAGGTTGTTCGATCCTGCCGGGTGGCTCGCTCCGTTCATTATCCGTTCCCAAATATTTATGCAGGAGATATGGTTGCAGGACTTGGGCTGGGACGATAAGCTTCCCACCGAGATGAGTCTCAGGTGGCAATCGTTCTTAGATGAGTATTCCGACCTCAACCAGATCCGCGTCCCGAGATGGGTCTGGTATCAGCCTGAGGTAACCATAGAGCATCAGGGATTCTGCGATGCGTATCAAAAAGCCTATAGAGCGGCTATCTACGTCCGCGTCGAGTTAGGGCAAGAAGTCTTGACTCGTCTGCTCACAGCCAAGACACGAGTGGCTCCAGTGAAAACCGTGTCTCTTCCCCGGCTGGAGCTCTGTGGTGCCGTCTTGTTAACCGAAATGGTGACAGCAATCCTTCCGCATATGCCAACCGCCAGTTCAGATATCCGCTGCTGGACAGATTGCACTATTGTTCTAGCCTGGTTAAGGAAGCCTGCTTGCAACTGGACCACATTTGTGGCCAACAGAGTTGCCAAGATCACTCAGGCGACACCAGTCGACTGTTGGGCACACGTTCGATCTGAACAAAACTCCGCCGATCTAGCCAGTTGAGGCGTATCCCTAAATGAATTGGCAGGGAATCAACTCTGGTGGCACGGACCAGAGTGGCTGCAAGGACCACGAGAGCTATGGCCAGCGCAAAACGATACTCCTCCAGTTACAGAGCTGGAGCAGCGCGCGGTCAAAGCGCATTTTGTCAAGGCCCCTTCTGTCGACTTTCTCGAACAGTTTTCCAAACTGAACAAGGCGCTACGAGTTCTGGCCTATGTTCAGCGCTTCCTGAAAAGCTGCCGCAAGGGTTCGCTCTCGACCAACTCACAACCCACAAGTGAAGAAATCCGAGAGGCAGAAAGGACTCTGATCTCCATGGCGCAGCGCAAAGTATACGGTCAAGAGCTGCAGCATCTGGCAGAAAAAAGGCCTCTTCCAGTGTCGAGTCCGTTGCTGAACCTGTTTCCTTTCATTGACCGACACGGCCTTTTAAGGGCCTGTGGCCGCCTCACTGCCCTACAATATGATGAACGCCATCCGATCATTCTTCCCTACGACTGCAGACTGTCGCGCCTTCTCATCCAATTTACTCACCAGATTACTCTTCATGACGGTAGTCAATTAATCGTACGTCTGATCCGATCGAAGTATTGGATTCCTAAAATCAAGAATCTGGTGAAGGCTGTGGTCAATCAATGCAAGATTTGCACGATTTACAAGAAGAGACTTCAAACACAGCTGATGGGCGATCTTCCGACAGATAGAGTCTCTTTCTCGAGGGTTTTTACCTACACGGGCATCGACTATTCCGGCCCATTCGAGATAAAAAATTATACAGGGAGAGCGTGTCTCATAACGAAGGGGTATGTTTGTGTGTTTTTCCACGAAGGCTATCCATTTGGAACATACTTCCGACCTGACAACCGAAAAATTCCTAGCGGCCTTTGCTCGTTTCGTAGCGAGGCGCGATTGTCCTCAGCGGGTTCATTCTGATAATGACAAGACCTTTGTGGGGGCAGCGACTTTGATTTCCAGGGACTTCCTCCAAGCCATCAAAGAGTCTGTGACTGATGCATATAGCCATCAGGGACTCGTGTGGCGGTTCATCCCACCAGGGGCTCCACATATGGGGGGTCTATGGGAAGCGGGGGTGAAAAGTTTTAAAAGCCTTTTCTATAAATCGACGTCCGCCCGCAAATATACGTTTGAGGAGCTGGCGACGCTTCTCGCCAAGATCGAGGCCTGCCTCAATTCTAGACCCCTCTCCCCTATGTCCGAAGATCCCTCAGATTTACTGGCCCTCATACCAGGCCATTTCCTTATCGGAGGACCGTTGCTTTCCACGGCTGAGCCCGAGATCAAGGGCGAAGCCAAGTCGATATTAAATCGATGGCAACATCTCAAGGCTCAACATCAGCAGTTTAGTGCACGGTGGAAAGAGGAGTATCTCAAAGAACTCCACAAACGTAGCAAATGGCATTTTCCGACCCGGAATCTCCAAGTCGTCAAAGAGGACAATCTACCGTCAAACGAATGGCGGCTCGGCAGAATAGTTTCTGTCTTTCCTGGAGCCGATGACCGCATTCGTGTCGTCGAGATCCGTACGTCTCGCGGCACAATTAAGCGCCCTGTCCACAAGGTCATTCTCCTGCCTGCGGAAGACCAAGAGTCCTCCGTTCCGAGGGATTAGGGCTCCTCCCCCATTCCGGAGTCCAAAGTGTAGTCTGCCCATTCTAAACCCCGTTTCCTTTTTTTGTTTTATCGACAGACAGCATCCTCCTCGTCACCATGGCTCCTCGTCCTCGTGCCACCAACTCCGCGGAGCGCAGACGTACTCGAGGTATTCAATCCTACCGCTGCCGAGTCTGCCCGGGAATCCATCCTCTTCGGAAGTGCAAGAGGTTCCACAAACTGAGCGCTGAAAAGCGCATTCGAGCAGCGCTTATCAACAAGTAGTGCTCAAACTGCCTCGCCCATGAGCACTCAGGAGGAGACTGCCGCAGCCAAGAAGGATGCAAGAAGTGCGGGCAGAACCACCACACCCTCCTCCACATGCACGAGGAACCCCGCCCCTCTCAAAAAGGATCCGCGCTGCCACCGCCGACCCGCAAAGGGCGTCAGCCCGCTGCACCCCGTCCGCTGGGTGGATGTGCAGAAGTGCTGCAGTGCTGCTGTTGTTGGGGGCTCAAAGTAAATAGGCGGCGGGAGAAGCTTCGTTTTAACTTCACTTTATTGCACTTCTTGCACTAGACAATTGTTGCTTAAGATTAACTTATACCTAACAAGAGAAAAGCCGCGGGACCGCGGAGTGGTGAACTTGCCGTTGGTGGAAAGGAGGGAGAGCGCGAGGAGAGCAAGAGAAGAGCCGCAGCGAAAGCTTTAGCGCAAGCGCTGGCCGCTCACACTGCCGCTCAATCGTTCGCGCCCTTCTGGCGTGAACATTCTCCCCCCCTTGCGTAGGCAAAGAACTCATCGGCCGGATGGGCAGCAGGCTCGGTGTCATCCTTCCAAACAAGCTCCGCATACGGTCCATCCGAACACCGTGTTCTGAGCGACGGGCAACCCATCGTCGAGTTTCAGGAACCCCGGTTGGATCAGCTTGGCGTCAACATCTGACCCCAACACGAGGGAGATGGTTGCCTACCGGTGGAAGCGCTCGTCCGCGAGACGGAAATCGTCGAACTTGGCCCTTACTGCGTCGCTCAGCGCTCGAATGGGTGTCCGGATTCTGAGGCTGGGGTCAATCTTCAGGACGACCTTGACCTGGAAGTGGTTTGTTCGGGACCGGAGCGTCACCGAGCAAACCTCGTCGTCTCCCTGCCGGGTGGTAGGCAGCCGGAACGCAGCCGCCAACGTCCGATCAATGCTGCTCACTGCCATGCATGGGTCGATCATGGCGCCAGCCTCGAAGGTCTTCGAGCCCGTGTCTAGCACGACGACGGCTGTCGGCAATATTGCCACTGACGGAGACGGAACGGAGACTGTCGGATCCGGGCGATCGTTGGCGACTGGGGCTGGCAACGGAGACCGCGAAATGGACATCGCGTCCGGACGCGGTGCAGCGGGCTGACGCCCTTTGCGGGTCGGCGGTGGTAGCGCGGATCTCCAGCGGCCGTACGGACCTTTTGGCACCTATCCGCCCACTCCAGTTCAATATAAAATCATATAATGGGATGGTTTAGCGATAAAAGTGATGCAAAAGATAATACTGCCAATGTAGTTAATGAAGTAAAAATAATAGATCACAGTGATGACATAAATTCGCTGCGGATCTTATTATTGATCATAACAGTAGTGTTAGTTTTGCAATTTTTGCTTACAATTTAAGGTAAGCACAACAAAATCATTAAAAAGAGATATAGTAGAAATAGGGCAGATCAGATTTAAAAAAAAATAAATAAATTTGAATAGGAAATTCCATTATAAGAATTGAATGGAGCGAAATAGCGAAACGTATAGACGAATTTCGCTTCAAATTTGATAAATCTTATAAATGCATAAATAAATTTGCATTTATAAAAACAGAAACTTTAAAAAACCACACAGAAATTGTAGTAAGGGAATATAATAATATAGTTAACTTAGTTTACAACTATAAAAATAGGCTCACACCTGAGCACTGCAACAAATGTTCAAGGGTAATAAATAAGAGAATAAGATTTAAATAATAATAAAAAAAAAGACATATTCCGATTAACGTGTTAGAAAGTCTAAGTCAATTGGTGGAATTCGATCCCGACCATTTCAAAGGACTAGACGAATCTATTCAACCAAGTGACGCTGAATCCGATAGTGACATTGAAACACTAGAAGGAAGCGATCAAATATAAGCCAGAAACATTAACAATTTCCGAAATGGCACAGACAGTGACAGAATTTATCAAGCTAGCCACATCTCTGATGCCAGAGTTTGACGGTAGGCACGAAAATGTACAAAGTTTTTTAGATGCGCTAGGTTTATTAGACACCTTAAAAGGCATGCATGAAACAACAGCGATAAGCCTTATAAAAACTAAACTTAAATGCCATGCAAGGAACCTCATAAGTAATGAGCAGACAATTGGTGCAATTATTGCCCAGCTGTCAAGTGCAGTAAAAGGAGAATCGGTAGAAGTTATATCTGCCAAGATTCTCAATCTGCAATAGAGAAATAAAACGGCCAACCAATACACCCAAGAGGTGGAGAAACTGACGAAGGCCCTTGAAGGCGCCTTTATCAGTGAAGGTATCAGCCAATCCCTTGCCAATAAATGCAGCACTACAACAGCTGTAAAAGCCATGACACAAAATTGCTTCATTGATAAAACTTATCATGCAAGCAGGCACATTCACAAACATGAATGAAGCAATTTCCAAATTTGTCAACTGTTGCACGGAGATAACATGTCAAAGTAACACTGTACTCTATTATCGACGAGGTGCAAATAACAATAATAGAGGAGGCCGAGGTTATAATCGTGGCAGAAATAGCAACCACAACAATTACAACCGAGGCAGCAGTTACAACAATTATAATAACTATAATTACCGTGGAGGAAGACGAGGTCAAAACCAAGGAAGAGGTCAAGGTAACTCCAACCAGGGCAATAATAACAACAATGTGAGAATGTTGCAAAATACTTCGGAAAACTCACATAACCCTTTAGGAAACAATCAATAAATGCAAAAGTTCACTCCATCAATTACAGTCTTAATATATTCGTAACTTTCTATAATCACTCAACTGAAAATAAACTAACATTCCGCATAGATACTGGTGCAGATATCTCACTTTTAAAAGTAAATTCTGATAACTTCAAAATTCATGATGAAAAAATAATAAACATCGAAGGCATAGGCCAAGGCATAATGTAATAACTACAAGGTGATCTCGTTTTAAAAAGCCCGAGTGTTTCTCATGCTTACGGGGGCTGTTCTCACTCTGATTTTGACAGATGACAGGTTGTGCGCACGAATTTTTATTTTATTTGTTAACCCTTGGGCGTGTGTAAAAATTCATCCGTGTTCCCAAAGAAGATCGGAAAAGAAAATTGTGGTAAGAATCCTAAGGATGCAGTTTGGCTCATAATGCCAGGATTTGCGACACACATTTGAAGGGATCGGATTTTTATGGAGATACAAAGAGCAAAGTGGAACGAAAGAGAAGGCGTTTGATGCTAAACGCCTTGCAAAGACCGCCTACCCCTGGCCATAAAGAATCAAAAGCAGCGCATTGTAGGTTTCGTTTTAATCCTTGTCAAAGTTTTTTTTTAATATGTAATTTTGAATTCGCCACAATGCGCTGCTTTTGATTCTTTATGGCCTTAAGGAACAACCTCAATAGAACTTCGATCAGCAAAATATATTATTCCACATGAATTTCATTTGGTAGACTCAAATTTTTCAATACAATGTGATGGAATAATAGGCATTGAATTTATAAAAAAATTCAATTGTCAGCTAGATTTTAAACCAAGTGAAGACTGGTTTATAATTAGACCCCAAAATTTAAATTATCCAATATACGTTCCGAGAACATATAGCGCTGGCAACAATACAGTTCTTCTGCCAGCCAGATCACAAGTTATTAGGAAAATAGACATTAATACCGTAAATGATTACATATTTGTTCCTAATCAGGAAATACATAATGGAATGTATATTGCAAATACAATAGCAGCATCCAAACATTCGACTTCTAAATACAACTAATTTCGATCAGTTGGTCAAAGTAGACAAAATCCAATATGAAAACCTAAAAGATTATGACATTCATAACACCGATCCAGAAAAAAGAATCGAACAAGTACTTTCAAAACTAAAGAAAAATTTTCCAGAGCAATTTAAAAGTAGTGATGTGTTCGGACTGGAAACCGAACCAATATCAACAAACAATTTTATAAACAAACATTAAGACTTAAAGATGATGAACCCATTTATATAAAAAACTACAGAAGTCCGCATAGCCATATTGAAGAAATTCAAAACAAGTAGGAAAATTAATTAACGACAAAATCGTCGAACCGTCTGTATCTGAGTACAACAGCCCACTCTTGTTAGTTCCGAAAAAATCATTACCGAATTCAGAAGAGAAGAAATGGCGATTAGTAATTGACTATCGTCAAATCAATAAAAAACTACTTTCTGATAAATTTCCACTCCCAAGAATTGATGACATTTTAGATCTTTAGACCTTGACTTCATGTCAGGTTTTCATCAAATAGAACTCGAAGAAAACTCAAGAAATATAACATCTTTTTCAACAAGCAATAGCTCTTATCGCTTCACGCGATTACCATTTGGACTTAAAATAGCACCAAATTCATTTCAGAGAATGATGACTATATCATTATCTGGTTTAGAACCTTCTCAGGCATTCCTTTATATGGATGACTTAATAGTGATAGGATGTTCCGTAAAACACATGATTAAAAACCTAACTGATGCTTTTAATGTATGTAGGAAACATAACCTAAAATTGCATCCAGAAAAATGTTCTTTTTTCATGCATGAAGTGACATTCCTAGGTCATAAATGCACCGACAAAGGAGTATTGCCAGATGACAAGAAATTTGACGTCATCAGAAATTATCCTGTGCCTCATGATGCGGACAGCGCAAGACGATTTGTAGCATTCTGCAACTATTATCGTCGATTTATAAGAAACTTCGCCGATTATTCACGGCACATAACCAGATTATGTAAAAAGAATGTCCCTTTTGAATGGTCAAGCGAATGCCAAAACGCATTCGAATACCTTAAAGAAAAGCTTATGCACCCCACATAATTATAATATCCTGATTTTCGCAAAGAATTTTGCATTATAACGGATGCTAGTAACCAAGCTTGCGGAGCGGTTCTAACTTAGAGCCGTGACGGGATTCAGCTCCCAATAGCTTATGCATCTCTTTCATTTACAAAAGGGGAAAGCAACAAGAGTACAACGGGACAAGAACTCGCGGCAATTCATTGGGCAATTACCCATTTTAGACCATTCATTTATGGCATACATTTTACTATTAAAACGGACCATAGACCATTAACGTATCTATTTTCTATGACTAATCCCAGTTCTAAATTAACTCGCATGCGGCTAGAGCTTGAAGAACACGACTTCACTGTAGAATACCTAAAGGGAAAAGATAATTTCGTAGCAGACGCACTTTCGCGTATAAATATAAAAGAACTCAAAGAACTCATATACGTAAACGCATACGAGCTTTGTGTCGGACGTGTTTTTCTACCGCTCTTCCTTTTTCAAAGTTTTCATAGTGAACATTTATTCAACTCAGCCCAAATTTTTGGCAAGTTGTCAGCGTTTCTGTGATATTTATTATCCATAAATAGCTGGTTTAGTTTAAACAAAGACAGTGACTTTATTTATGTAAAACTAATTTTGTTTTACATTTTATCAGATTGCTCTGCCTTTCTGTTCTTGCGCTCTGTGTTTACCGCTTATCGCTGCATCGCCTAGTGCTTGTTGTTGTGCAAGTGTTTTGCATACGCGAAATCAATCACACAAACTCATTACTTCTCTGTGCTCAGAAAAAGCTTTTATTTTCGCGCTTTTCGATCTTTTGTTTTGATCGGTTCCTTCGCCGTGATATTTGCTAAATTTTATTGCTCGATATGACTGCTCCTGTGCGAATTATTTTAAAATAATGGCAACCTGTTGCATCAATTCGTGTCCGAGCGGCGGTGCAATTACCGCGCGGCAGGCCACTGTTTATTGTTGGCTCTGCGACAATATCGCTCACCCTGCATGCGCCGATCTTGGACAAATTGGCCCGCGTATTGCTGATCGCATACGGAGCAATTCTGGATTGGATTGGACCTGCCCGAGCTGCCTGCATATCAAATCGGACATGAGGGCTTTTATGAGGCAAACTCACCTCGAGTTTCAGTCCTTGGCTGCCGGCTTCAGGGACTTATCAAGCAGTTTCCAGAAGGCGGAGCAGCACTTTAAATCACTTAAGCTGCTAAGTGACTCCGCAAATCAACAAATGAGCAACCTAACTAATAGCTTCCTATTTGTTCCAGACCCTGCGAGCCCCCTTATGCGGTTTAGCCCTCGATCTAAGCCCGCTGATAACACCGCGGCCGTGGTCAACGGCCCTGGTGAAGTTACGGTTCTTGCCCCCATATCTGGCGGGAATAGTGTCGACACGGTTTTGGGTCTGCAACCAGCCAACTTCGACGTGCCTTTGGATCTACATCCCGTCAACGCCGACCAACCTTCCACGTCGGCTACCGCTGACTGCGCGTCGTTGGACTTTGATGCCCACCCTGGGGTGCCTCCGGCGGTCTCAACTTTAGCGCCACCAATCACCAGCCAAGCACCCCAAGTTTCTACAATTTCTGGAGTTGCCCAACGAAGACCAGCGCCTTTAGCTGGCGTTGCTCCTAAGAAGCTAATCTTTGTTTCCCGCCTCAATCCAGGGGCCTCTGAGGTCGATGTAAAGACCCATTTGAGCAACAAGTTGAATGTTTCTGGTACCGAATTTACTGTCACTAAATTCAGTTTTAAGCAAAGACGCGATATATCTTCGTTTAAAATTGGAATTTCTGATGTACTATTTCCTAGGGTTCTTGATACTTCCGTATGGCCTGAACACGCAATTGTTCATGAATTTATCAATAAGAGTGACCCTCGGGTTCGCGTGCCAAGATCTCCCTCGGCTAGAACTCCAAAAAACTAAAAGATTCCTTTATCCTACACTACCAGAATGTTCGCAGCTTACTAGGCAAACTTAGTAAACTGCACGTCAACAGTGTCTCCTTTGATGCCAATGTTATTGCCTTTACTGAAACGTGGCTCAACTCCTCTGTCTCTGATAGTGAATTATTTGCAGGAAACTATGTCGTTTATAGACGTGATCGTCTTATGCGTATCGGCGGTGGTGTTCTTATCGCTGTTAAGCCTAATCTTGTTTCAAACTTGCTTCCGATAACTGACATTAATTGTAATTTAGAGTTTGTTGCAGTTCGCATCCGTGTTCACGATTATTTTGTTTATGTCTCATGCTCGTACATCCCACCCCGGTCTGACACTGATATATATTTGCAGCATTTAATGCTAATACAAAATATACACTCGTCCCTCGGCATTAATGATCACCTCATTGTTATGGGTGATTTCAACCTGCCTTCCATATCTTGGGCGCCCTCTCCTGACTCGAATTTCCTAGTTCCCACTGCTCCTCACGATCTTATTCATGGCCTTATCGACCTTTCATTGGGACAATTAAATTTTATTAAGAACTGTGGAGACAAAGTCCTAGACTTAATTTTTTCGTCGGAGTTTGCCAACGCTTACGTCTCTAGAATCGATCCTCTCTCCAGCCCTGAAGATGCTTATCATCCCACATTGGAGTTAATTCTAGAAGCCTCGACTCCACTACTGCCGTGTCCTTTAGCTGAGCCAGCCTCTTTTCGCTGCTTTCGTAAAGCTAATTTCACTGACATGATTTCTTATTTATCATCAATCGATTGGACTTTTCTTGACTCCACTGACGATCCCTTGCACATGGTTGAGCGCTTTTATGACATACTATACTCCGGTTTTGACATGTTTGTTCCATCGTTTCCCTCTCCTGACATTTCGCATAAGCCTCCCTGGTTTTCTGGTCGACTTTCCTATTTAAAAAATGTGAAGTCCAGACTTTTTAAAAAATTCAGACGAAACGGGCTGCAAGTCGATCGTGCTAGATATTTAATAGCCCGCTCTGACTTTCTGACTCACAACTCTGAATGTTATAAGAACCACCTAAATCGATGTAGATTTGAGTTTCAGGCTAATCCCAAGCAGTTCTATGCTTTTGTTAATTCAAAACGAAAGTCGCACATTTTCCCATCCTGTCTTCACCTCCATAATGAGTCCGCCTCGAACGAGCATGACATCGCGAACTTATTCGCTAAATATTTCCAAACTACTTATACATCCATTAGTTCTGACTCGACCACACCATATCCATACTCCCTTCCGCACTCTGACAGTATTTTTTTGCCCACAATCAGCGAAAACGACGTTTTTCAGCAACTCAAATCACTTAAGCTATCCTTCTCTTCTGGTCCTGATCTTGTTCCTAGCTGTGTTTTGAGATATTGTGCCAGTGCATTATGTAGTCCTTTGTCTAAATTATTTAAGATATCCCTTCAGTTTTCATTTTTTCCCGATAGTTGGAAGGAATCTTTTATAATTCCCCTTCACAAAAAGGGTAGCAAGTCCAATATTGAAAACTATAGAGGGATTGCAAAACTTAGTGCGATTCCTAAGCTTTTCGAATCTCTAATTACTGCTCAACTTCAGCACCAATGTCGCTCAATAATGTCCCCCTACCAGCACGGCTTCATGAAACACAGGTCAACTTCCACAAACCTTCTGGAGTTTAGTACTGTTATCAGTAAAGCCTTTGACTGTGTGAATCACCAGCTGCTGCTGAAAAAACTTACGCTTTTGGGTTTCCCTGTCTTGCTGACTAATTGGATCGCCACCTACCTATCCAACCGAACTCAAAGAGTAGCCTTCAAGGGTTCTTTTTCAGACTGCGTCCGCGTAACTTCGGGTGTTCCGCAAGGGAGTCACCTTGGGCCACTTCTGTTTGGCATTTTTATTAACGACTTGCCCAATGTCGTTCTTCATTCCCAAGTTATGATGTACGCTGATGACGTCAAACTATGCTTACCACTGACAAACCCTGACTTTTATAGGCTTTTACAATCTGACCTAAACAACGTGCAGTCCTGGTGCATTAACAATTTGCTGTTTCTTAACAACGCTAAATGTAAATTTATGTCATTTTTTCGTAAAAACTGTTTCTCTGCAAGTTATTCCTTAGGGTTGAGTGAGCTTGAGCGCATCCATTCGGTTACCGATCTTGGAGTTCTTTTTACCCATAATTTGAATTTTTCCGACCACATTGGCATAATTGTTGGGAAAGCTAAAGGTGTTTTTGCCTTTGTCAAGCGTTGGTCTAAGGAGTTTGACGATCCTTACACCACAAAACTCCTTTATGTCTCTCTTGTTCGTCCTATTCTCGAATACTGTTCGTGTGTTTGGTCACCTCAATATGCGAAGTATCAAGACCTTATTGAATCGGTCCAGAAACAATTCCTTTTGTTCGCTCTTCGGGGATTTCATTGGGACCCACATCGCCGCCTCCCATCTTACATCGACAGGCTGCGTCTTCTCAGTCTTCCCACTCTGAAGGATCGTCGGACCTGCCACGGAGTGATCTTTCTATTTAAATTAATTAATGGTCATGTTTGTTCGTCCTATCTTCTAAGTCAATTGCATTTCTCAGTCCCTGTTAGACCTTCTCGTCACTTTCGTCCTATTGCTCTTGATTTGTGTAAAACAAACTTCGAGTTGCATGACCCTTTTCGTGTTTTATGTTCTTTTTATAATGAGTTATACTTTTTGTTACATGTTGAATTGTCGTTAGATTTAAATACACAAAATGTTTTAAGACACCTATCCTTGCCTCGGCCCACATGATGTGAGTCGGAGCACATCGTTAAAAAACACTCCTTACTTCGGCTGAGGTAAGGATACGGCCTACAATAGCAGTCACTTGCTATATTTTCTAATAAATAAAATAAAATAAACATGCAACATAAATTCCTGAAAGTCACTACCAGGCAACAAAGTAGACATGATAAAAACTGTACAGTAACAAACAAGGAACTATTGCCTAGGCAAAGTATCCAAAATGTATCTAAGCCCAACGTTCATGAAGTCATTACAAATGATGAAGTACGAAAAGTAGTGACTTTGCGAATAACTGAATCTATTTGTTCACTAAAACGAGGAAATAAAGTTATTGCAAGAATTGATGTTGACGATTTATATACCAATGGAATTCTAGCTTAAGATCAGTTCTTCCAAAGGCTTGAAATGCAAGCCGGTCTACTAAAGATCAGCCAACTCAAATTGGCTCCGAGTGAAAAAATCTTTGAATATATTTCAATAGATACTTTCAAACATATGGGCAACAAGAAATTAAAATCATTAAGAGTAGCGCTACTCCAGCCGATGACCATTATACAAACTGAAAAAGAGATACAATCAATACTGTCTACATTCCATGACGATCCAATTCAAGGAGGTCATACTGGCATTACAAGAACGCTAGCGAAAATAAAAAGACACTACTACTGGAAAAATATGACTCGTCATAGAAAAGAGTACATACGTAGATGTCATAAATGCCAAATGTCGAAAACAACGACACATACAAAGACCCCAATGACTAAGACAGAAACACCAACCAATGCTTTCGATATAGTGATAGTGGACACCGTTGGTCCACTACCGAAATCAGAATATGGCAATGAATACATCGTCACACTAATATGTGATTTAACAAAATATCTGGTAGCCATACCTGTCGCGAACAAGAGCGCAAATACAGTCGCGAAAGCTATATTCGAAAATTTTATACTAAAGTACGGTCCAATGAAGACGTTCATTTCGGACATGGGTACCGAGTATAAAAACAAAGTAATTTTAGATATGTGTAAGTATATGAAGATTGAAAATCTTACATCCACCGCATATCATCACCAGACTTTAGGGACAATAGAACGAAGTCATAGAACATTCAATGAATACATTCGTTCGTACATTTCTACAGACAAAACTGATTGGGACGTTTGGATACGATATTTTACCTATTGCTTCAACACAACACCATCAGTCATGCATGAATACTGTCCATATGAACTAGTCTTTGATAGATTACCAAGACAGTTCGCAGATTTTAATAAAATAAATAGAGTAGAACCACTATATAATGTAGAAGATTACTCTAAGGAAATACAATTTAGATTGGAAATAGCGTATAACAGAGCTAGACTTCTTTTGGAAAGCTAAGTCTTATAGGAAAAAAAATACGATAAGAAAACTTCAGATTTTGAATTAAAAATAGGAGATAAAGTTTCACTAAGAAACGAAACGGGTCATAAGTTAGATCCAGTATATTTAGGTCCTTATACAATAGAAACAAGTAAGAAAGCTACAGTCGTTCATGAACGACTGTTATATACCATGTACCAAAATATATATCGCCGCTCGAATTAGCTCCCGATTAAAATATAACCAGCGAACTTTTGCGACTTTTGCCTAAACAAACTCGCTCTTTGCAAAACCACCACCATATCATGCACGTGCGTGTGCAAGACAGAGAAAGAGATAACCCCTCTCTCTTTTTTGCGCACGGGAGTTAGTTTCTTGCGCTCATCAGTTTTGTTGTAGTTTTTTGGGATGCACCTGTTGCTAGCTGCCAAATAGATAGCACACTGATAAGTAAATAACTTTTGTGTTTTTCACCCGATCTTTACCAGATTTTCGGTATTGATACATGTTCTACATATGCATGCCTATGCACAAAAAGAAATATCTATGGTAATATTTGTGGCTGCAAAACGTTTTTATTGATTTGCGGGGGAGTGGAAGGGAAATTTTTAAATCTGAAACAAACTTGATCTGCGTGCAAAACATTCCGACCTACGTACCGAATTTGGTGGCTCTAGCTCTTTTAGTTGCTGAGATCTAGGCGTTCATACAGACGGACAGACGGACAGACAGACATGGCTATATCGACTTGGCTGTTGATGCTGATCAAGAATATATATACTTTATGGGGTCGGAAATGCTTCCTTCTGCCTGTTACATACATTTGCACAAACTTAATATACCTTTGTACCTACGGTACATGGTATATACATAGAAGATAGAGATAACATTATAATTAGAGATAAAAAGCAAAAGAAACAAAAAGTACATAAGGATAGGTTAAAAATATATAATCAATGAAACGTTTCATTTAAGAAAAGGTCTGATCAACCCAAGGAAAAAAAAACCAACAAAAAAAAATATATTCTTCTAAGAAATTTAAACATAAAACAAAACCATAACATAATTCAATATTAAAAAAAAAATGTTTTGTCATTACACACAAAAGCTTTGAGACACAGCATTGCTAATAATTAAGTATATGTAGGTAGGTTGTAGTGGTGAGGCCCCCTTCTGGAGCCTCCAATTAAAGCTGGGCTCCTTTTGGTCCACTTCCTCTGTTGTCATGTTGTGGTCGTAGTTGCCCTTTAGTACCATCCTGAGTCGCTAAAAAAGCTTAGGATCGCTGAGACTTTCAGCTCTCCTATGCCTTCTAGTGACTCCAGCTGGTAGGCACCGAAGGGACGTAGTCTGATGTGATTTAGGGCTGGACAAAAGCAGAGCAGGTGCTCTGGTTCCGTAAATTCCCTGCAGCTTCTACAGCTAGCGTTGTATGGCAGCCCCATCTTCATTGCGTGCGTTCCGATCGCCCAATGACCTGTTGCGACTGCTGTGAATCTTCTGATATCCCGCTTGCTGTTGGAAAGCAGCTCTCTAGTTCGATTCGATATGTCGGCCAACATTTCTTTGATCTCTTATGTTCACACTTACTTGACCATTCCTTGTTGGCTGTCTGTTTGAAGTGGTCATGGATCCTTGCCTGGACCGAGTTTAACGAGATCGGTGTCAGTACGTTGGTATCTTGCCCTTGCGAACCTGCTCGGGCTAATTCGTCCGCTTTCTCGTTCCCTGGGATGTCGCAATGACCCGGTACCCAGGTGACTTGTCCATCGTTTCTCTCTGCAAGTCTATTAAGGGCATTCTTGCATTCTGCCACCATCCGTGAATTAGTTCTCACGGCCGCTAGGGATTTTATAGCCGCTTGGCTATTAGAGTAAAACCGTACTTTGGTGTCGCTAAGATCTCGCCGTATCGAAAGCTTGGCTGCATTAAGTGCTGCTGCGGGGCACGATCGCATAGCCCCCGTCACGCCAGCACACGCTGCTCTCTGCATCCTCGTTAACTTTGAGATGTTATAAGCTCTAGTTAGCGCTGGCCACCATACTAGGGCTCCTTATGTTAAAATTGGCCGAACGACCGCCGTGTAAAGCCATATTATTATCTTTGGGTGCAGTCCCCAATTATCTCCGAACATTTTCCTGCAAGAGTAAAAAGCGATAGTTGCCTTCCTCACTCATTCAGTAATGTTTTCTATCCACGAGAGCTTCGGGTCTAGTATCACGCCAAGATACTTAGCCTGCTCTGATAGTTTGCCATCTTTTCTGGGCATATTATATACTGGTATCTTAGTCCTTCTAGTGAAGAGCATAAGTTCTGTTTTATTAGGCTTAATACCTAATCTGCAGGTCTTTGCCCATATGTTTAAGCGACCCAGCGCTCCTGTCATTATCTCACTAATAACGTCAGGGTAGGGTCCGGATACTAGCAGCACCACGTCGTCTGCGTAGGCCACTGCTTTGACGCCACCCATATTGAGCTCTTCCAATATGTTATTCATGTTTATGAGCCAAAGTAGAGGCGATAAGACGCCGCCCTGAGGTGTGCCTCTCTTCATTGACCGTCTGAGGTGAGTACTTGTTAGCATAACTCCGATCCATTCTCTGATGCCTCTCTCAATGACCATCGAGGTGAGGGAGCTCAGGATGGAGTCGGCGTTCACGTTATTGAACGCACCTTCGATTTCTAGGAAGGCGGCCATCGTGTATTGCTTGTATTGTAGTGTCTTCTCGACGTGGCCTACAACTACGTGTAGTGCTGTTTCTGTTGACCGACCCTTTCGGTATGCATGCTGCGCGTCCGATAGGTGGTGTCTCTCGATCCTTTCTCGAATGTGAACATCTAGTAGTCTTTCTAGGGTCTTCAGGACGAAGGATGTTAGGCTAATCGGCCTATAGTCCTTCGCTGGAATGTGCCCCCTTCTGGCTGGCTTTGGTATAAATATGACTTTGGCTTCCCTCCACCTGAGCGGGATGTGCCTTAGTCTTATACAAGATATGTATATGGCTTTAAGCCACCTACAGAGGCTTCCTTTGGCAGTTTGTAGCATTGCCGGTATTATGCCGTCCGGGCCCGGGCTTTTGTATTTGTCGAAAAGAATCTATTGCCCACTGGATTCGCTCCGTGGTGAAGATATCTTTCGTTTGTGTGTCTGTCTGTGCGCTTGTGCCTTCCTCGGGTGCCGAGTTCTCTTGTAGGTTCCCCCGGAGAGTGAGTGTCGACTAGTAGCTCTAGTGACTCCTCTATTGTCATTGTGGCCGAGCCGCCTGGTCTGTTGATTAGAGTGGGGCTTGTGTGCCCCTTGGCAAGGATTTTGCTTAATCTTGCCGTGTCTTTTATGCCTTCTAATGATTCACAGTAGCTCTTCCAAGATTCATTCTTGGCTTCGTTCACTGCTTTTTTGCTTTGGTGTTGGCTTACTTACCGATGCTGATAAGTCAAAGAAGTTGCATCTGTGGTCCGAAAAGGAGAGCTGAGTCGACACTCTCCAGTTCTCAACCTTATATTTTCCATATTCTATTTGAAGGGTGAGATCTAGCACCTCTTCCCAACCCTGAAAGTCCTCCGTACTGGGGAATATGAAGGTTGGCGTGTTGCCCTTGTTACAAATCGTAACCTTACGACTAATAATATTGTCAAAAAGAGACTCACCTCTCTCATTCGTTTCCGAGCTTCCCCATAGCGAGTGCCTCGCGTTCGCTTCGCATCCCAGCACTAGGGTCGTCTTTGAGTCTTCGGCCCATTGCAGTAGCTTGACTGGCTTAGGCGGTGCCGGATCGTCGTGGGCCATGTAGGCAGAGGCGATGATCACTCCGCTCCCATCCGCTGCCACGAATCTTGCTTCTGCTAGATCTGGTGTGCTGAGATTGGAACAGAGAAAAGCGTTAAAATGATTCTTAATTACTATGCGTGCTCTCGACCTACCCACCGAGTTGGTGCACAGTGCTGTGTATCCTGGGATCCTTAGGCCAGCAACTTGCTCGTCCCTGGTCCAAGGTTCCTGTATCAGTCCGATGTCGATATCCTTCTCTCTGAGAAGGATCGTGAGATTTGCTGAAGCATGGGTGCTGCGCTTCAGGTTAATCTGCACGAGTTTCGATTTCGGGGTTAGTTGGGGTTGTATCGGGGGACTTGTCATCGATGACCATGTCATCCAACAGCTTGTTGGTGTCATCGACCTCCTCAAGAAGCTCGTCCGGCTCAGCAAGGAAGACCTTGATCTTGGCCTTCCGTATGCCGTACCGGACCTTGTTGTCGTTGGCTTCGAGCTGCGCAGGCAGCGTTGGCTAATGAGGAGAAGGAACGGCTGGCTCGACTTCATCTCTCTTTCTGCCTTGAGGATGGTCCAGTCCTCTGTATGGACATCCGGATTCTGGGCCTTCAGACAGGCGATCACCCTTGCATGGTCAGTTTGCCCCTTCGGCAACCAGATGCGGGCTCTGGGCCTCCTTGGAATCTCCCTGGCGTGGACTAGCCTAATCTTAAGGCCAGCCCAGGTGTCGCTAATCTTAGCCACACACTCCGCCAGGAAGGTCCTCGAAAACCCATACCTGATGACCCCTGACCACGTCTGAGGAGTCGAAAGAGGGGATGGGGCCGGTCGGCACGGCAACCAACCTGTCAGTTACCATGTCGGCCAACTTGGCCTCGATCACCTCCCACTTCTCCGACAGCAGACGACCGTCGTCGTGAAGTTCATCCACCAGAGCCATAGCCAGACTGTCTCTGGCCACCTCGCTAAATTTCTTCGCCTTGCTGACGAAGTTTGTCGCCCTTGGCTTGCCCTGTGGGTCCTTCGCTCTCTTAGGTGCGCTCTCGCTCACTTCTTGCGAGCGATTGCGTTTCGCCTGAGAGGGCTGGAGTTCCGCCGGGTTCGCCTTTTGATACGCCTCAAACTCCGCGATCTCCGCAAGGAATTGGGCCTTATTCTCAGCGTCTCGGGAGTCTGTTTTGCCCTCAGCCTCATTCTTGGCAATCTTGCCGAGGATGAAGCGGGCTCTATTGACCCTCGCTCTTCGCTGCTGATGTGTGAGCTGTTTTAATTTGTTACCTACGGTGGTGCCCAGCTGAGCCCCACCTTTGTGTTTGGGTTGGGGACTGCTACTTGCTCTTCCCTCGGCTTCGCCCCAAAGCCGCGGCAAGGCATCTTACGACCCAGGGTTGCCCGGCCCAAAGAAGGCTTCGTTCAGCTGCGAACCAAAAGTCAGATGGCACGGGTCGCTTGACACCCCTGACTTAAGGGGAGGACGTTTTAAGACTTTCCCAGGTCTCGGTAGGGAGGAGGAGTCATAGGTGCTAAAGGGTTGGGATACACGGGAAATTGCCGCTCGTATTAGCCATACCGAGGTACATTTCCAGGAGGTACCGCGCGGAGGACCCTCTCCGAGGAGAAGGTGGTGTCTATCAGATTGATATACACCTACGAGTCGATTTGATGCACCAGTGGCCCAAGGAATATACATCAGCAAATACGATGCTCATCTTGCCTTGGTCTGATGCACCCTTACTACCCATTAAGTATCTAATAAGAAACAAATCAATATCATTTCAAAAATATATATTATAGCAACACAATATATTCACACTAAAACTAAATGACTAAATGTATTACGTCATTTCTTTAAAAAGGGAGGTGTAGCATATCTACTCTACCAATGCATTATAACTTAGGGTATAACTTAGCGTTTATACATTGTGACATTTTGTCAGAATAAATATAAATATACAAATACCCAAAAGACCACCAACAACAACATAAGTATTCCAGCACCCAAGCAATATGATCTAACGCTTATACATAAGCCGATAGTGGAGCGTGAGAATGCTGGGCATGCACATGTATATGTATAAATGTAATAAGCATTGTATGTGCGGGTTAGCTGAACCCGAAATCAGCTCATACAATTCATTCAATAAATGGAACTGAGAATGAACGGATCGTTCTTCTCTTATTAATACAATTATTTAATGCAGTTCTCTACTACAATTCAGGGAAAAGCAAATCAAGCTGTAATAAGGATAATCAAAAACTTTAAACAGATTTAGAACGTTGAACTGTAAGTTACTGAAAGCTACATTCAATTCAAAATAAGTCAAGAATTAATTTTAACAAAATATTTATTTAGCAAAGATGTTCCGAAACCGGAGCTCGCAAATAACTGTTAACCGTTTTTTTTTTCTTTCTCTCTTACTCGCACGAAATGCTGAAAAAATGGTGCAAATTAAAATTGTTGTTGTTAATTATTTAAAAAAAAAAATTATTTAATTTTATATTTTTTAATATTTCTTTATTGATGTAAAACTTTTCACCTAATACTTAGTTACAAGACACTAGCTTTTGGTTTGTTAAACCTTTATCGAACTCGTCCCGTATCAGACTCGAATCACACTCAGAATCAGACTCAGACTGATCTTCGAATTATTAATCCTAATCCAATCAACCTCGGCCAGAAGCTTTCTTAGGAAACTTCTTGAACTTTCAATTATGTTTAGAATAAAAGCTTTATGCTAAAATTATTCCACTGCATTGTGAAATTAAATTATGCTGACCGATGCAGTTTATGTGAAGCGCAATACGTTGACCATGGTTTGGTCTCTAAGCGGAAGCTGTGTTTACTTTACGTTTGGGTTGTTTACTTTAGCGGGTAGCTAGGCGTTGGCAAAGGCAATGACAAAAACAAAGACAAAGGAATTTTCGCCGAGATTGGAATGTGAAATTTGTTTATAAATTGGGAAGGAGTGCTGTGTTTACGGGCTGGATAACTCTCCCCCTTCTAAAATGACGCGTCCCGCTTCATTATGAATTTCGTTTAAACGATCTCTTAATTCTGTTTAAAATTCATCCTCTTTAATTGGGTTTTCTAGTTCTGGCCGTTTTTGTTTGGTTACAAATATAAAATGTCTAAATCTTATTATTCCAATTCAAAATTTCAATAAATGGGTTTAAAATATTAATGTTGTCAAGAGAAAGTTCTGAATTGTTGGATATTAAATATTCCGATATTTACAGGTTCTTAAAGTGATTAGTGGTTATGTATTCAAGAATTTTGTTATCTAAATTGGTGTATGAAATATTATTTATTGTAGTTGTACCGTTAAATGTTATTAAATATGAGCCATCTAAATGAGAATTGTTTACAATATTATTTCCGTTTATTAGAATGGCACCTTCTTGAATGCTATCTATTTTCTTATTTTTTTCTCGAATTTTAGTGCAAAGTGATTTTCCTCCATTAAGTAAGCGGGTAAAACAAGTTTTTTCTTTACTTATAATACAATAGTTATTAAAAAGTTCGTTCTTAAAATTAGATATTTCGAAAAAAGGTATTTTCGCATTTAGCGACCTGATTACTTATAAGTAATTTTCCATCATTCTGTGAAATGGATCTAGCATAGTGTTCGCAACTGTTTGTTATTACCGGGTATTTTATATAAATTATAATAATATAATAATAATAAAATTATAATAATAAATATCCATTAAATCTGCAATAATTACGGGATTTTGTTCGTGATTTAATATTTCCTTAAAATCTTCATTATTTAAAATTTTGGTGTTAAATATATCAATTTTTGCCAGTGTAATAGTGTCAATTGTGTTTTGCAAGTCGAATGTTATTAATCGTAAACGATGTCTTCGTAACGGCAATTCTTGATCAATAAAAATGTTTTTAAAATGATCGGAAAGTGGTTTTATCTCGCTAAACAATTTGGAATTGATAATAAATTGTTGGTTATTATTTTCAAATAAGTCATTTATTAACTCATTTATTCCCCTTTTTGATCAAGTTGATATCAGCTGTGACAAAATTAATTCGATTATTTGTAATTCATATCTAATTTGTCATTGTGACCTTTCATTTGTATCCTTTTTTATATATCCTGATTCTAGATTGATTATTTCCTTGTAATAACTTAAATTAGTTACGTGGAATAAGTCGGCATATGATTCATAAGTAAGAACATCCTTTTTGTCCTTGAACAGGAAAAATTCGTGATTGGTGTAATCAATTATTTCAGAAGTGGTTATCATTACGAATGGTATTAGAAGTAACAAGAAATGCATTTTCTGTAATTTAAAAAAAATATAATAGTTGTTAAAACGTTATATTGTCTTTGTGAATAGTTATGTTTCTATTATTGATTATTATTTTGTTAGGTAAGTTTTCTTTATCAACTTGTTTTTTATATCTGACTAAAAGTTTATTTCTTTCTCCGTGTTTCTTTTCATAAACAACTTGCCCTACATGATAGTCTTATTCTTTACATCCTTCATTATGTGTTTCTAACATTTTTTCTTGAGTGTTCTTCAGAATTTTGGAAATGTTTTCATGGTCAATTTTATTATAGAGAATATCAAAAGGTTTTTGGTTTGTTGTAGAATGAATGCTCTGATTGTATTCTTTTGCGGCTCTAATAACACAGTGTAACAAATTTTGAAAAAGTAAAAGAACTTTTGAAGTGACCTAACAGAGATCGTTAAGCAGGTCGTATATAACACAAAACAATGTTTGAAATTCTTCTAACACCCTCAAAATCTTGATTCATGGTCAAAAACCGTTTTTCGGCACTTTTTCACTTTGGGAAATTCCTGCTCGAAAAGTTGTTGACCAATTTGAAAAACTCTTGCAGTTTTTTATAGCTTAATGGAGTAGCTTATACGAACTTTTACTGTCTTTCTACTTTGAGTGCAAATTTTGAATATAAGAAATTCGAAAAGTGAGAAAAAATATGTTTACAGAACTATGGGATTAATAAAAATATATTCCATAATGTCAATTTGTTGTTTAAACTCTAATTTACCCTTTCATTGTCCTCATTCGTTCCCTTTACACATTGTTAGTATAGAGCGCTCTGAAAAATAATTTTTTTTTGAGGGGGAAAAATCGTCATAAGTTCGAAAATTTTAGTTATTTTTTCATAAAGTTGGTCTTGTTTCATTTTTAATTGACTAGGCAACAACAATAGGTGCGCATCATTGAGAAATATTGGTGATTTGTTAAAAAAATGGCATTAAAGTCGAAAAAACACGGGAAAAAAGTGCGAGTTGCATATTTCGAAGCAAAAATTTTGTCTTTCTCATTCAAAACAAACAATAAGTTATTTCATTTCTGTAAGCTACTCCATTAAGCTATAAAAAACTGCAAGAGTTTTTCAAATTGGTCAACAACTTTTCGAGCAGGAATTTTCCAAAGTGAAAAAGTGCCGAAAAACGGTTTTTTGATCATAAATCAAGATTTTGAGGGTGTTAGAAGAATTTCAAACATGGTTTTGTGTTATATACGACCTGCTTAACAATCTCTAATAAGTCACTTCAAAAGTTCAAAATCACTGTTACACTGTGTAATTATTTCAGAATAGTCAGTGAGATTAAATTCTTCCTTTATGCAACGAGCTAATTCTGTTAAGGTTAAATGTGCCCTTTCAACTTGTCCGTTGGAGGTACTGTGTCTGGGGTCAGCGAAATGTAGAGTTAAACCGCATCTTTGTGCAAAAGATTTAAATTAAGCAGAAGTAAAGCTCGGTTTATTATCAGTCATAATTACTTTGGCTCGAGGAAAATGCTAAAGTAATTCCATTACTTTATTCTCGATATTTAGTTTATTTTGGATTTCTTTTACTACTAGGAATTTAGAATACGCGTGAACACACGTGTTCGGAGGGGCGTGGCTTTATTCTGAAATGCAATCGATAAATAAAACACGGAAGATAACTTTTTCGGGGTGTTACGCGACGTGCGTCTTTATTTGTGGAATAGGAATTTTGTACTAACAAGAAGAAGCCTTAAAACTAACTTGGGGAGAGCGGACTAGGAGCTCGATGCACAAAAGTTCAGTGGGAGAGGGAGAGAGAGAGCGAGTGCACTGGATCACACTGCCTCCGGAAAATAAGCGCCGTTTTGGCGTGAACATTCTCCCCCCCTTGCGAGGATACGCAGCAAAAATATAAGAAGACCTTTGAGGCCCCCTTAGCGAGGATACGCTGTAGGAATACAAGAGGCCTTTGCTCGGGAAAGCGTTGTATACGCTGAGCGCTGGTGGATATGGAGAAGTGTGTGGTGATCCTGGCCACACGACTGGCATCGGTCGTCACTGCGGCAAGATCCCGTGGAATGATGGTGGGCCAGGCAATTGACGCAGTACTTCTTCTCGATGACTGCTCGGAGCCGTTTCTCAGCGCTTAGCTTAAGAAAACGGTGGCACTTCCGAAAAGGATGGTTCCCTTGGCAGACTCGGCATGGGTAGGATAAAATACCTCGGGAACGTCTGCATCTCACATCGTCGTATGGAACCCAGTAATTGGAGAAATCGGGAGTAGTAGTCACTCGTGTGGAGAACGAGGAAATCCTTTGGATCGGAGCAGAAGCAGTATCAGGAGCAGTCGGTTCACTGGAGGAGCAGTTGCTTGGATGCAACAAAGTGTGACACCGGCCGTGACACTTGAAGCACTTGTGGGCGCTTGTGCAATTACGGAGTTGATGACCGCTTGCAAAGCAATTTAAGCACAACCGCTTTTTCTGGATATAAGATGTACGATCCTCTGTCGTTATCTGAAGGAAGCGTGGACATAAACGCACTGGATGGTTCTCTTTGGAACATACATCGCATCTTTTATCGGAACGATATCGGAACGATCCTCGTACTGAAAGATTTCAGTATTCATGGCGACACGTCGGAGGGTGTCGGTTCTGATGGATGGAGGCGCAACTTAGGAGGTTGAATAGAATCTATAGTTTCTAGAGTTCTATGGCGCTCGGTCAGGAATGAATCAAGTTCTTGCCACATAGGAATTTCGGTTTTATTTGTTAAGGACTGCTCCCATAGTGAGAGCGTCAGCTTTGGAAGTTTCGTAGAACACAAATAAACCAGGAGACAATCCCAATTATCCGTAGGAAGGCCGGACCAATTTAGGGATGTGAGGCAGTTCTGGATTGTATTTTGCAGCTCCTTCAAGGCTGCCGAAGATTCTTGTGCGACGGACTGCATGTTTAGTAACTTCTTCAGTTGGCTGTTCACCAGCGCTCGCTTGTTTTCGAAACGCTCAGATAGGTTTTTCCAGGCTGAGCGGAAACCATCGTTGGTGAGTGGCGAATTGGAAACTACGGAATGAGCTTCACCACTAGTCTTGGCATTTAGATAGAACAACTTTTCAACAGGGGTCAGCGAACGATTGTCTATATAGACCGCTGTGAAAAGGTCTCGGAAAGTCGGCCAGCGAATATAATCGGCCGAGAAAACTTCCGAATCGCACAGAGGAAGCTGACAGCCAGACGGATAGAAATTTGGGGCGCAGAAGATTGGACTGGAGCTGCGGTAGAAGAGATCGTATCGATCTGTTCCATGAGCTGGGCGGCACACCGTTCGTAGATGAAATAGGAGTAATCGTACTTTGCCTTAACAGTAGGCAAGGTGTCCGCCGCGCCCTCTAAGCCAACTGAAATTAGCTCTGAACAAGCTTCGTACTCTTTCTCGACCTTGTCCCATAGCGCTCTGACTTGGTCGAGATGAATTTGGCAAGTATATTTGGATGGACTAGGTGCTGCTTGTTTATGGTTTTATTTGAAAGATCGAAAAACAACTTATATTTGGGACGCTGATAAAGCGCTCAACCAATTGGATCGAAAAAAAAACGTATATATATTATATATTTATATATTTAGAATTACCATAAATAATAATAATATAACTAGAATTAACCAATTGGAATATATTCGGAATTTAATTTATTAATTGTATTTTGTAGTGGCGGAGATGTACGAATTAACTGAATAAAATTCTCTCTGCTGTGAAACGGATACGGTCACACTAATGCGGATATGGAAGCGCACTTGAATTTCTAACTGACTTAGTTAGTTGGAATTTTATGAAAAATAATTTACAAATTATTTTGTGTGCCTGGACTTATTCAGTTGCCCGCTGCTGTATTTGCCGCGGTACTCTTCTTGGAAATAAGGCGTGCGTATGAATCTGTTTGTGCATTAGCCGTTGCGAATGCAAAATAGCGGAGAACGGGGGGAAAAAAATTTTAAATGTTTTAGTTTTGTTTTTTTTGTGTTTACTTTTTTTTTTTATTTTTTTTTTTTTTTTTTTTTTTTTTGTTTGGGGGTTGGTGGGTGGAAAAAGGGAAAAAATAATTATTTTTTTTTTTTTTTGGTTGGAGTCCGCCCGGGGAAGGGGGGGGAGGGGTAAATAAATACTTTTTGGGGGGGGATGGCTTTAACCTGAAAAAATGCACTCGATAAGAAAAACACGGTAGAACTTCGGGTATTACGCGACGTGCGTTTGAGGTCTTTATTGATGGAATCGTAAATTAGTACTAACAAGAAGAACCTTAAAACTAACTTGGGGAGAGCGGACTAGGAGCTCGATGCACAAAAGTGCAGTGGAAGAGGGAGAGAAGGAGCGAGTGTACGGGATCACACTGCCTCCGGAAAATAAGCGCCCTTTTGGCGTGAACATTCTCCCCCCCCTTGCGAGGACACGCAGCAAAATTATAAGAAGGCCTTCGAGGCCCCCTAGCGAGGATACGCTGTAGGAATATAGGAGGCCTTTGCTCGGGAAAGCGTTGGATACGCTGAGCGCTCGTGGACATGTAGAAGTGTGTGGTGATCCTGGCCACACGACTGGCATCGGTCGTCACTGCGGCAAGATCCCGTGGAATGATGGTGGGCCAGGCAATTGACGCAGTACTTCTTTTGTATGACGGCCTGGAGCCGTTTCTCAGCGCTAAGCCGAAGGAAACGGTGGCATTTCCGAAGAGGATGGTTCCCTTGGCAGACTCGGCATGGGTAGGATAAAATACCTCGGGAACGTCTGCATTTCATCTCGTTGTACGGAATCCAGTAATTGGAAGACTCAGGAGCTGTTGTCACTCGTGTGGAGAACGAGGAAATTCTTTGTATCGGATCAGAAGCAGTATCAGGAGCAGTCGGTTCACTGGAGGAGCAGTTGCTTGGATGCAACAAAGTGTGATGCCGACCGTGACACTTGAAGCACTTGTGGGCGCTTGTGCAATTACGGAGTTGATGACCGCTTGCAAAGCAATTTAAGCACAACCGCTTCTTCTGGATATAAGATGTACGATCCTCTGTCGTCATCTGAAGGAACCGTGGACATAAACGCACTGGATGGTTCTCTTTGGAACATACATCGCAACTTTTAGATATCGGAACGATCCTCGTACTGAAGGATTTCAGTATTCGTGGCGGCACGTCGGAGGGTGTCGGTTCTGACGGATGGAGGCGCAACTTAGGAGGTTGGATAGAATCTATAGTTTCTAGAGTTCTATGGCGCTCAGTCAGGAATGAATCAAGTTCTTGCCACGTTGGAATTTCGGTTTTATTTGTTAAGGACTGCTCCCATAGTGAGAGCGTCAGTTTTGGAAGTTTCGTAGAACACAAATAAACCAGGAGACAATCCCAATTATCCGTAGGAAGGCCGGACAAATTTAGGGATGTGAGGCAGTTCTGGATTGTATTTTGCAGCTCCTTCAAGGCTGCCGAAGATTCTTGTGCGACGGACTGCATGTTTAATAGCTTTTTCAGTTGGCTGTTCACCAGCGCTCGTTTATTTTCGAAACGCTCAGATAGGTTTTTCCAGGCTGAGCGGAAACCATCGTTGGTGAGTGGCGAATTGGAAACTACGGAATGAGCTTCACCACTAGTCTTGGCATTTAGATAGAACAACTTTTCAACAGGGGTCAGCGCAGGATTGTCTATATAGACCGCTGTGAAAAGGTCTCGGAAAGTCGGCCAGCGAATGTAATCGCCCGAGAAAACTTCTGTTTCGCACGGAGGAAGCTGACAGCCAGACGGATAGGAATTTTGGGGCGGAACGGGTTGGACTTGAGCTGTTGTAGAAGCGATCGTTTCGATCTGTTCCATGAGCTTTGCGGCACACCTTTCGTATATAAAATAGGCATACTCGTATTTTGCCTTTAGAGTAGTTAAGGTGTCCCCCGTGCCCTCTAAGCCAACTGAAATTTGCTCTGAACAAGCTTCGTACTCTTTCTCGACCTTATCCCATAGCGCTCGGACTTGGTCGAGATGGATTTGGCACGTGTACTTGGATGGACTTGGTGCTGCTGGATTGCAGATTTTGGAATCGAAGTGACTTAGACGGTCACAGATAGAAATAAATTTATTTAAACTGGAAGCAGTCATTTTGGATATTTAAAGAACAAACTGGATTGTTTCTTTATGTTTATATTTCGGATCGAATTAACTTATATTTTCGGGACGCTGGATAAAGCGTACAACCAGTTGAAAGATCGAAAGACAACTTATATTTGGGACGCTGGATAAAGCGTTCAACCAGTTGAATGATCGAAAACAACTTATATTCGGGACGCTGGATAAAGCGTACAACCAGTTAAGAAATCGAAAATCAACTTATTTTGCTGGACGATTTAGTTATACGTGTCGAAGCTGGAATTGGAATTTAGGAACCAATCGGAATGTATTAGGAATTTAATTTATTTGTAGAAGCAGGATTGGAATTTAGGAACCAATCGGAATATATAAAATTAAATTTAATTTAATTTAATAACGAATTAATTGAATAATATTCTCTCTGCTGCAAAACGGATACGGTCACACTAATGCGGATATGGAAGCGCACTTAAATTCCTAACTGATTCAGTTAGTTGGAATTTTTATAAAAAAATAATTTTAAAATTATTTTGTGTGCCTGGATTTATTCAGTTGACCGCTGCTGTATTTTCCGCGGTACTGTTCTTGGAGATAAGGCGTGCGTGTGAATATGTTTATGCATTAGCCGTTGCGAATGCAAAATAGCGGAGACAACGGAGGCGGAATAAATTGCCAAAAGTCGGAGCGTCGACTTGCCGACGATTACATATGTACATATGTATGTAATTGCAATGTTTGCCTATGTTTGCATGCAGCTGAGCTCAGGATAGAGCAAAGGAATGACAATAAATATTGTTTATTTGGATGAAGCTCCGCTCAGGATAGAGCAGGGACGAGCTGATAAATAAATGCACAAATTAAGTCGGCGTTTCTGTGCCGTGATTTTGGGGATATATTTATTTATTTATAGGAGCGGTGGACTGTATTTGTAGAATTAGAATTGTAGACTTTGTAGAATTATGTAGGTTAAAGTTTAGGAAATATTGCAACTATATTTATTTTAAGTTTAAATATTTATAAGTGTATATATTTATTTAATTTTGTTTGAAATGCTTTGGCGATCGTAGATCAGTGGAGTGGACTGTATTGCATATCGGAGAGTGTAAATATGTAAATGCAAGCGGAACACAGTGAAGGAAGAGAATTTCGGAACTAGAAGTTTCACTGTGGCTTATAGACGTACATATATTTAATTTACACTTTTGGATTTTTGAATGTTTATTTACTATTATTATCCAGGATAGGAATATTTATAGCGTAAATTGTTGGTGCCGATTGTAGATAAGTGGACATATGTATGTAGGTGTAGAAGTGGAAATAAATGCAAGCGGATCACAGTGAACGAAGAGAAATTCGAAATTGAAAGTTTCACTGTGGCTTATGGCATATATTTAAACACACACTTTTAGAATGTTGAATTCGCGGAAAATTAATATAAATTAATTGCGACACTAGGATTCTACAAATCGGATTCGGAATTGGAAGCTGCCGTTGTGTCGGATCAATCGGACTAGGATTTAGACACAAATCATAAAAATTAACGGCAGGGCAGCAAAGTAAAATGTTTACTTATCTTGTGCGGTGTTAAAGCCACCGGAACTGCTGGAGAGAAATTATCCGGCTCTGATGGACCAAATGTTCGGAGGGGGATGGCTTTAACCTGAAATGCACTCGATAAGAAAAACACGGTAGAACTTCGGGGTATTACGCGACGTGCGTTTGAGGTCTTTATTGATGGAATCGTAAATTAGTACTAACAAGAAGAACCTTAAAACTAACTTGGGGAGAGCGGACTAGGAGCTCGATGCACAAAAGTGCAGTGGAAGAGGGAGAGAAGGAGCGAGTGTACGGGATCACACTGCCTCCGGAAAATAAGCGCCCTTTTGGCGTGAACAAATACAATAAAATTAATTCGGCGTTTCTGTGCCGTGGTTTTTGGATATATTATATTTATTTGTTGGAACAGTGGACTGTATTTGTAGTGTTTTATTTTGTTTTGGAATGTTTATTTCTTATTATTATCCAGGATAGGAATATATATCAATATATTTTTTATAAGTTGTTGGGTAAATTATTTACCCTATTAAATAATACCCGTGCCGATATTTGTATGCCCTTGTATTAATTATATTTGGTGTAAATATATTAAATATAATTTTGCGGAGAATGTATATGTCAGTTGACAGTGGAGTTTTATAGAAATTAAGGAATTAAGGAACCATAATTCGGTACTCGGAATCGGAAATTATTAGCTGCCGTAGTGCCGGATTAATCGGACTTGGATTTAGGCAATAATCATGCAGAGAAGTTAGACGAACTGGGTTTCGAAAAACCTAACTGCATAACCGGCAGCAATAATGTAATGGTTACTTATCTTGTGCGGTGTTAAAGCCACCGTAGCTGCTGGACTAGAATTATCCGGCTCGAAGGACAAAATGTTCAGAGGGGGTGGCTTTATTCTGAAATGCACTCGATAAATAAAGACGTGCGTCTTTATTTGTGGAATAGAAATTTTGTACTAACAAGAAGAAGCCTTAAAACTAACTTGGGGAGAGCGAACTAGGAGCTCGATGCACAAAATTGCAGTGGGAGAGGGAGAGAGAAAGCGAGTACACTGGATCACACTGCCTCCGGAAAATAAGCGCCCTTTTGGCGTGAACAACACGTTAGAAAAATAAGACTTTGCGCGTAATAAATAGGGTAAAGGTGGCAGTTGTGGACACCCCTGTGTAATTTTTGACACAGGACAGATATATGGATCTGTCAAATGTCATGTGTGCGCTATTGAAGCTCGATTGTTTTGTGCCGAATACCAAACGGAACGGACTCATCTGCTTTGTGTCCAGGAAAAAGGAAATTTCCACCGTGAAAAAAATCACAAAAGTTGTATTGCACGTTTTTAAAAGTGTCACCGTGTGAAGTGTGTTAATTAAGAAGGTGGGTGCAATAGATTTTTTTGATGTGAAATTTAGTCATGTTTAAGATTCCACACCGGGTTTGGACAACATTTTCACCATAACAAATTTTTTCATATGATTTTAAAGCAACTGCTTGAGGCAGTTGTGGACACTTAAATGTCGGGGGTTGTGGACATCCAATTTTTTGTATGACAAATCTTAAAATATCGCCGTTGATTGAATTATAGGTACAGTTATATAAGTAAATAAAAATTGACCGCCTCCAACTCCGTTCACTGCAATGATTGTGATCGGCCAGTGCACTTGAAGTGAGCTGACATGCGTGCCAGCTATTTCACATGTGCGAATTGTGATTCTGATTTGGAATAATGTAATGCGTAGTATTTTTCTTTCTTTACAACTGAATAAACTTCAATTTTGTTCTTCATTTGATTGCGTTTTACTTGATACTTTCCTAACTTTAGCACATTCTAAAAAGGCGGTCCACAACCCCCTTAAAATCTAAAATTGGCAAAAATGTCTATTTTACAAAAACTTAAACATTTTTCTTTTAGTAATAGATATCACTGTAATTATTCAAAAACAAGTTAGCTAAGGGGTGTAGCTTTCCATTGATATGCACCTGTCCGCATAATATGCTCCAGTTAAAAATATATCAGTGAAAAAGAAACTGCCACCTTCCCCCTATCGATGTGTAAGTTTTCTCCTTCTTTAGTTGGAATAGGAGCTTCCCCAATAGGAATTTGTATTGGATGCCTGTTATATTTATTTTCGTTGCAGATTGTACAATTTTTAATGTACAATTTGTACAATTTTGTAATTTTCGTCTAGTCCTCTGTGAGCTCTACTACGTGTTTCTTCTATTATAATCGCTTTATCTTCATTGTTTTCTACGTCTTATAGAAATGTTCTAGTAAAAAGGAATTTGTTAGTAAAATTATTTTTCAATGTTAATTGAATATGATAAAGATCTTCTAAAGTGCATTAAATTCCTACCGTTATGTTTGGTGGTAGATACTCCTTTAATATTGTTATTAAGTTTTCTGGCGTATCATATTCGATTATATGTCGTGTTTTGTTAAAAACTTGTCGTTGAAACTGATTTAACGCTTTATGGGTCTATTGTAAGTAGTATAATAACCCTATTTTCGGGACCTTTGATGTCGGCAAGGGTAATAAATGCATTAAATGGGTTAGCTGTCAAAATTAAGTAATAAAAAATGCAATTAATGAGGGTTAGATGTCAACCTGTCAACCGAGGGGGTAATAAAGATGGAATAAGTTAGGGTCACACCATGTAAAAGGACACTTGAGAAACAAGTGTTCAAGGGTTCCCACGATCGCAAGTGATCCTGTCCCACACGTGTATGTTTATCAGGCGCATGTACTCGTTCACCCACGACAATTCATTTAAAAAAGGGACGGAGTGTAATGGAAAAGGGCGCACCGCAGCGATCCCGCGCCGCACACGAGCGATCCCGCGCCGCACCGATCCTGCCTCGCACGTGTACGTTCACGAGCAATCCTGAGTCAAAGGGAGGGTGTGTAATTGAAGAAGCGAGCTAAATTCCTATGAAGGACGCTCACCAACGACCCTTGAAAGGGTCAGTGTGTGATTTTCCCAACTCTCCCTCCACATACAACTGATCGAATGCACGAAACATCATGTTGAATTAGTCAACGCAACTAGGAGTGTGTGGGGTTGGGTAAATGGATACACTTGTAACGATTTCCCAACGAGCACGATCATCTAAGACCCTTTGTTCACGCCAGGAGGGCGTTTATTTTCCGAAGGCAGTGTGATCCCATACACTCGCTCTCTCTCTCCCTCTTCCACTGCACTTTCGTGCATAGAGCTGCTAATCCGCTCTTCTCAAGCTAGCTTTAAGATTTCTTGCAGTTAGTACAAAATTCCGATTCCACAAATAAAGACGCACGTCGCGTAACACCCCGAAAAAGTTATCTTCCGTGTTTTATTTATCGAGTGTGCAGGTTTAAGCCATCCCCCTCCGAACATTTGGTCCTTCGAGCCGGATAATTCTATCTCCAGCAGTTCCAGTGGCTTTAACACCGCACAAGATAAGTAAACACCGATTGATCCGATTGATCCGACACAACGGCAGCTTCCAATTCCGAATCCGATTTGTAGAATCCTAGTGTCACAATTAATTTATATTAATTTTTCGCGAATTCAACATTCTAAAAGTGTGTCTAAATATATGCCATAAGCCACAGTGAAACTTTCTATTTCGAATTTATCTTCGTTCAATGTGATCCGCTTGCATTTATTTCCACTTCTACACCTACATACATATGTCCAATACAGTCCACTCCACTTATCTACAATCGGCACCAACAATTTACGCTATAAATATACCTATCTTGGATAATAATAGGGTAAAGGTGGCAGTAGTGGACACGGGGGGGTTGTGGACACCCAGGTGTAACTTTTGACACAGGACAGATATAGGGATCTGTCAAATATCATTTGTGCGCTATTGAACCTCGATTGTTTTGTGCCTTATACCAAACGGAACGGACGCGTCTGCTTTGTGTCCCGGAAAAATGAATTTTTTCACCGTGAAAAAAATCACTAAAGTTTATTGCACGTTTTTAAAAGTGTCACCGTGTGAAGTGTGTCAATTAAAAAGTTGAGTGCAATAGATTTTTTGACGTGAAATTTAGTTATGTTTAAGATTCCACATCGGGTTTGGACAAAATTTTCACAATAAAAAATTTTTTCATATGATTTTAAAACGACTGCTTGAGGAAGTTGTGGACACTTAAATGTCGGGGGTTGTGGACACCCAATTTTTTGTTTGACAAATCTTAAAATATCGCCGTTGATTGAATTAAAAGTACAGCTATTTAATTAAATATATTTTAATGATGTTTATATTCTTTTCTTCGATGTTTGTTGCCAAAAAAATTGACCGCCTAAAACTCCGTTCACTGCAATGATTGTGATCGGCCAGTGCACTTGAAGTGTGCTGACATGCGTGCCAGCTATTTCACATGCGCGAATTGTGATTCTGATTGGGAATGATGTTAGGCGTAGTATTTTCTTTTTCTTTACAAATGAATAAACTTCCATTTTAACTTCATTTGATTACGTTTAACTTGATACTTTCCTAATTTTAGCACATTCTATAAAGGTGTCCACAACCCCCCTTAAAAACTGAAATTGGCAAAAATGACTATTTTACAAAAACTTAAAAATTGTTCTTTCAGCGATAGATATCACTGTAATTATTCAAAAACTAGTTAGCTAAGGTTTCTAGCTTTTTATTGATGTGCACATGTCCGCATAATATGCTCCAGTTAAAAAGATATCAGCGAAAAACAAAACTATGTCCACAACTGCCACCTTTCCCCTAGTAAATAAACATTCCAAAATCCACAAGTGTAAATTTAAATATATGTACGTATGCTATAAGCCACAGTGAAACTTCTAGTTCCGAAATTCTCTTTGTTCACTGTGTTCCGCTTGCATTTATGTACATATGTATTTACACTCTCCGATATACAATACAGTCCACTCCACTGATCTACGATCGCCACCAGCAATTTACACAAAATTAAATTAATACATACCTACTTTCAAATATTTCGGGTATTTTAACACATAATTTAAATAATTTAATCCACAACTAAAACTAAATATTTTATTTTATTTATTTTTATTTATTAGAAAATATAGCAAATTTCTGCTATTTTAGACCATATCCTTACCTCAGCCGAATTAAGGAGTGTTTTTTAAAGATGTGCTCCGACTCACATCATGTGGGCTGAGGCAAGGACAGGTGTCTTAATACATTTTGTGTATTAAAATCTAAAGACAATTCGACATGTAACAAGAAGTAAAGCTCATTATAAAAAGAACATAAAACACGAAAAGGGTCATGCTGCTCGAAGTTAGTCTTACAAAAATCAAGAGTAATTGGACGAAAGTGACGAGAAGGTCTAACAGGAACAGAGAAATACAATTGACTAAGAAGATAGGACGAACAAACATGACCATTAATTAATTTAAATAGAAACATCACTCCGTGGCAGGTCCGACGATCCTTTAGAGTGGGCAGGCTAAGAAGACGCAGCCTGTCGATGTAAGACGGGAGGCGGCGATGTGTGTCCCAGTGCAAACCCCGAAGAGCGAACAAAAGGAATTGCTTCTGAACCGATTCAATAAGGTCTTGATACTTCGCGTATTGAGGTGACCATACACACGAACAGTATTCGAGAATTGGACGAACAAGAGAGACATAAAGGAGTTTTGTGGTGTAAGGATCGTCAAACTCCTTAGACCAACGCTTGACAAAGGCAAAAACACCTTTAGCTTTCCCAACAATTATGCCAATGTGGTCGGAAAAGTTCAAATTGTGGGTAAAAAGAACTCCAAGATCGGTAACAGAGTGTATGCGCTCAAGATCACTCAGCCCTAAAGAATAAGTTGCAGAGAAACAGTTTTTACGAAAAAATGACATAAATTTACATTTAGAATTGTTGAGAAACAGCAAATTGTTACAGCACCAGGACTGCACGTTGTTTAAGTCAGATTGTAAGAACATATAAGAGTCAGAGTTTGTCAGTGGCAAGCACAGTTTGACGTCGTCAGCGTACATCATAATTTTGGAATTTAGAACGACATTAGGCAAATCATTAATAAAAATTCCAAAAAGAAGTGGCCCAAGATGACTCCCTTGCGGAACACCCGAGGTTACGTGGACACAGTCTGAAAAAGAACCCTTGAAGGCTACTCGTTGAGTCCGGTTGGATAAGTAGGTGGCAATCCAATTAGTCAACAAGACAGGGAAACCCAAGAGTGTAAGTTTTTTCAGCAGCAGCTGGTGATTCACGCAGTCAAAGGCTTTGCTGAAGTCCGTAAAGACGACGTCAGTTTGGGTGTTATTTTTAAAGGCGTTTCTAATAACAGTACAAAACTCCAGAAGGTTTGTGGAAGTTGACCTGTGTTTCATAAAGCCATGCTGGTAGGGGGACATTATAGAGCGACATTGGTGTTGAAGTTGAGCAGTAACAAGCGATTCAAAAAGCTTAGGAATCGCACTAAGTTTTGCAATCCCTCTATAGTTTTCAATGTTAGATTTGCTACCCTTTTTGTGAAGGGGAATTATAAAAGATTCCTTCCAGCTTTCAGGAAAAAATGAGAGCTGTAGGGATATCTTAAAAAGTTTAGACAAAGGACTACATAATGCACTGGCACAATATCTCAAGACACAGCTAGGAACAAGATCAGGACCAGAAGAGAACGATAGCTTGAGTGTTTTGAGATGCTGAAAAACATCATTTTCGCTGATTGAGGGCAAAAAAATATTGTCAGAGTGCGGAAGAGAATATGGATATGGTGAAGTAGAGTCAAAACATATAGATGTATAAGTAGTCCGGAAAAATTTTGCGAATAAGTTCGCAATATCGTGCTCGTTCGAGGCTGACTCATTATGGAGGTGAAGACTGGATGGATAAATGTGTGACTTTCGTTTAGAGTTAACAAAGGCGTAAAACTGCTTGGGATTAGCCTGAAACTCAGTTCTACAACGATTTAGGTGATTCTTGTAACATTCAGAGTTGTGAGTCAGAAAGTCAGAGCGGGCTATTAAATATCTAGCACGATCTACTTGCAGCCCGGTTAGTCTGAATTTTTTAAAAAGTCTGGACTTCACGTTTTTTAAATAGGAGAGTCGACGGGAAAACCAGGGAGGCTTATGCGAAACGTCAGGAGAGGGAAACGATGGAACAAACATATCAAAACTAGAGTACAGTATGTCATAAAACCGTTCAACCATGTGCAAGGGATCGTCAGTGGAGTCAAGAAAGGTCCAGTCAATTGAAGATAAATAAGAAATCATGTCAGTGAAATTAGCTTTGCGGAAGCAGCGAAAAGTTGCTGGTTCAGCTAAAGGACACGGCAGTAGTGGAGACGAGGCCTCTAGAATTATCTCCAATGTGGGATGATAAGCATCTTCAGGGCTGGAGAGAGGGTCGATTCTAGAGACGTACGCATTGGCAAACTCCGACGAAAAATTAAGTCTAAGACTTTGTCTCCACAGTTCTTAATAAAATTCAATTGTCCCAATGAAAGGTCGATAAGACCATGAATAAAATCATGAGGAGCGGTGGGAACTAGAAAATTCGACTCAGGAGAGGGCACCCAGGATATGGAAGGCAGGTTAAAATCACCCATAACAATGAGGTGATCATTAATGCCAAGGGACGAATGAATATTTTGGATTAGCATTAAATGCTGCAAATATAAATCAGTATCAGACCGAGGTGGGATGTAGGAGCATGAGACGTAAACAAAATAATCATGAACACGGATGCGAACTGCAACAAACTCTAAATTACAATTTATGTCAGTTATCGGAAGCAAGTTTGAAACTAGATTAGACTTAACAGCGATAAGGACACCACCGCCGATACGCATAAGACGATCACATCTATAAACGACATAGTTTCCTGCAAATAATTCACTATCAGAGACAGAGGAGTTGAGCCACGTTTCAGTAAAGGCAATAACATTGGCATCAAAGGAGACACTGTTGACGTGTAGTTTACTAAGTTTGCCTAGTAAGCTGCGAACATTCTGGTAGTGTAGGATAAAGGAGTCTTTTAGTTTTTTGGAGTTCTAGCCAAGGGAGACCGTGGCAAGCGAGCCCGAGGGTCACTCTTGTTGACAAACTCATGAACAATTGCGTGTTCAGGCCATACGGAAGTATCAAGAACTCTAGGAAATAGTACATCAGAAATTCCAATCTTAAACGAAGATATATCACGTCTCTGCTTAAAACTGAATTTAGTGACAGTAAATTCGGTAACAGAAACATTCAACTTGTTACTCAAATGGGTCCTTACATCGACCTCAGAGGCCCCTGGATTGAGGCGGGAAACAAAGATTAGCTTCTTAGGAGCAACGCCAGCTAAAGGGGCTGGTCTTCGTTGGGCAACTCCAGAAATTGTAGAAACTTGGGGTGCTCGGCTGGTGATTGGTAGCGCTAAAGTTGAGACCGCCGGAGGCACCCCAGGATGGGCATCCAAGTCCAACGACGCGCAGTCAGCGGCAGCCGACGTGGATGGTTGGTCGGCGTTGACGGGATGTAGATCCAAAGGCACGTTGAAGTTGGCTGGTTGCAGACCCAAAACCATGTCGTCACTATTCCCGCCAGATATGGGGGCAAGAACAGCAACTTCACCTGGGCCGTTGACCACGGCCGCGGTGTTATCAGCGGGCTTAGATCGAGGGCTAAACCGCATAAGGGGGCTCGCAGGGTCTGGAACAAATAGGAAGCTGTTAGTAAGGTTGCTCATTTGTTGATTTGCGGAGTCACTTAGCAGCTTAAGTGATTTAAAGTGCTGCTCCGCCTTCTGGAAACTGCAGGATAAGTCCCTGAAGCCGGCAGCCAAGGACTGAAACTCGAGGTGAGTTTGCCTCATAAAAGCTCTCATGTCCGATTTGATATGCAGGCAGCTCGGGCAGGTCCAATCCAATCCAGAATTGCTCCGTATGCGATCAGCAATACGCGGGCCAATTTGTCCAAGATCGGCGCATGCAGGGTGAGCGATATTGTCGCAGAGCCAACAATAAACAGTGGCCTGCCGCGCGGTAATTGCACCGCCGCTCGGACACGGATTGATGCAACAGGTTGCCATTATTTTAAAATAATTTGCACAGGAGCAGTCAAATCAGGCAATAAAATTTAACAAATATCGCGGCGAAGGAACCGATCAAAACAAAAGACCGAAAAGCGCGAGAATAAAAGCTTTTTCTGAGCGCAGAGAAGTAATAAGTTTGTGTGATTGATTTCGCGTATGCAAAACACTTGCACAACAACAAACACTAGGCGATGCAGCGATAAGCGGTAAACACTGAGCGCAAGAACAGAAAGGCAGAGCAGTCTGATGAAATGTAAAACCAAATTAGTTTTACGTAAATAGTCACTGTCTTTGTTTAAACTGAACAAGCTGTTTATGGGTAATAAATATCACAGAAACGCTGACAACTTGCCAAAAATTTGGACTGAGTTGAATAAATGTTCACTATGAAAACTTTGAAAAAGGAAGAGCGGTAGAAAAACACGTCCGACACAAAGCTCGTATGCGAATATATATGATTAATATATACTTATATTAATTTATTAACTTCAAACTCCAAATACAGTCCGCTGCTCTAATGAAAAAATATAAATATATCCCCAAAATCACGGCACAGAAACGCTGACTTAATTTGTGCACTCATTTATTTACTCCCCTGGTCTATCCTGTACAGGGCTAAATCAAACGAAACATATATTTATTGTTATTTTCTTTGCTCTATCCTGAGCTGAGGCGAACATATCCACATTACATACATAATCGACTGCAAGTCGGCGCTCCGTTTGTTGGCAATTTGTTCGCCTCTCGTTGTCTCCGCTCTTCTGCATTGGCAAACGGCGAATGCACAAACATATTCACACGCACACATTATCTCCGAAAACAGTACCGCCACAAATACAGCAGCGGTCAACAAAATAAGTCCATATACAAAAAATAATTTTAAAATTATTTTTCAAAACAATTCCAACTAACTAATTCAGTTAGAAATTTATTTGCGCTTCCATATCCGCATTAGTGTGACCGTATCTGTTTTCTGCTGAGTGAATATTATTTTATTAAAGTCGAATCTTCCGCAATCAAAAAAAATAAAATTCATAAATAAAATTCCAAATAATTTTTGGATTGGTTCCAAAATTTCAAATCAGCTTGGACACATAAATATTTCGAAATATACACAGATATATATACGAAAGTAAATTTTCCTAAAATATATCCAGAATCAATTCCTGCATTTTAACACGCATCCGTCCCTTGTGTCAATTTGACACAATTTTGATTTTTAAATCGATTTTTTGGTCATTAGTTGCAAAGATATTTTAACAAAATTTTGGCTCACTGAACGAATTTTGACGAAATTTCAAAATCAAGAAGAATTTTTTTTCTAGGAGGCTTGGGGGCGTGGCAACACGAAACGTAATTAATCTGTCCCTTGTGCCAATTTGACACAAGACAAAAATTGTCGAAAAACAGAACAAAAAAAATTTTTTTGGGTTTTTTTTGCTAAAATTATGTTTTATTATTATTATTTTATTTTTTAAAGTGTTTATTTTTTTTAACTTTTTTTTTTAATTAAAAAAAAATCAATTATTTTCACCATTTTGACAAAGATTGAATATGTGGTCTGGACAGACTTTTTTGGAACATTTATCGCATTCCACAGAGTGTACATTTGCATTAGATTTCCGTGGACACAAGTGGCACCGCGCCCGCTTCCTGGACGGGATGTGGTGCGTCACCAGGATGTTGACGGTGCTGTGAAATTCCCCACATTTCATTCACCACTGCCATGGCTCCTTCCTTCCGTCGGACAATAGTTGGTGAGACAAGTGCAGTGCCCAATTCCACTAAGAAAAGTCGCCTACGGAAGTTCTTCTTGTGAATATTCCACAGAGGATTCAGCTCCGTATACGCAATGTACGCATTCAATGCTGACATATCAAGCATATTGCAGAAATCTGCCACTTGTGTCCACGGAAATCTAATGCAAATGTACACTCTGTGGAATGCGATAAATGTTCCAAAAAAGGCTGTCCAGACCACAGATTCAATCTTTGTCAAAATGGTGCAAATAATTGATTTTTTTTTAAATTAAAAAAAAAAAAATTTTAAAAAAAATAAACACTTTAAAAAATAAAATAATAATAATTAAAAGATAATTATAGCAAAAAAACAAAAAAAAAAGTTTTTTTCTGTTGTTTTTCGACATTTTTCGTCTTGTGTCAAATTGACACAAAGGGACAGATTTGTTACTTTTTCTTAGGGACGGATGCGTGTTCAATAAATTCATTTCGATCTGTGACCGTCTAAGTCATTTCGATTCCACAGTCTGCAATCCGGCAGCATGCAGTCCATCCAAATACACTTGCCAAATCCATCTCGACCAAGTCAGAGAGCTATGGAATAATGTCAAAGAAGGATATGAAGCTTGTTCAGAGCTAATTTCAGGTGGCTTAAAGGGCGAGGCGGACACCTTACTCACTCTGAAGGCAAAATACGAGTATGGCTATTTTATTTACGGAAGGTGTGCCGCCCAGCTCATGGAACAGATCGATATGATCTCTTCTAACGCAGCTCTAGTCCAATCCCCTGCGCCCCAAAATTCCTTTCCGTCTGGCTGTCGGCTTCCTCCGTGCGATACCGAAATTTTCTCGGGCGATTATATTCGCTGGCCGACTTTCGAGACCTTTTCACAGCGGTCTATATAGACAATCCTGCGCTGACCCCTGCTCCTGATTCTTCCAATTACTGGGTTCCGTACAACGAGACGAAATGCAGACGTTCCCGAGGTATTTTATCCTACCCATGCCGAGTCTGCCAAGGGAACCATCTTCGGAAGTGCCACCGTTTTCTTCGGCTTAGCGCGGAGAAACGGCTCCAAGCAGTCATCGAGAAGAAATACTGCGTCAATTGCCTCGCCCATCACCATTCCACTGGATCGTGCCGCAGTGACGACCGATGCCAGTCGTGTGGCCAGGATCACCACACAGTTCTCCACGTCCACGAGCGCTCAGCGTATCCAACGCTTTCCCGAGCAAAGGCCTCTTGTATTCCTACAGCGTATCCTCGCTAAGGGGGCCTCGAAGGTTTTCTTCTTATATTTTTGCTGCGTATCCTCGCAAGGAGGGGGGGGGGGAGAATGTTCACGCCAGGAGGGCGTTTATTTTCTGAAGGCAGTGTGATCCCATACACTCGCTCTCTCTCTCCCTCTTCCACTGCACTTTCGTGCATAAAGCTGCTAATCCGCTCTCCCCACGCTAGCTTTAAGATTTCTTGCAGTTAGTACAAAATTCCGATTCCACAAATAAAGACGCACCTCGCGTAACACCCCGAAAAAGTTATCTTCCGTGTTTTATTTATCGAATGTGCAGGTTTAAGCCATCCCCCTCCGAACACTCTTGAAAAGGATAGTCTGTAATTTTCCCACACTCCCTTCACATACAACCGATCGAAGACTTGATACAACATCTTGAATTACTCAATGCAACTAGGAGTGCGTGGGAGTTGGGTAAATGGATACACGGTTTCTCAACGAACTAAGAACACGCTTCAAAAGGGATAAAAAAGGGTGGGATAAAATGTGAAGTGATTCCCAAATGTTTTTGTTTTTTCGGATTTTTGTGCCTCTCCGTATAGACTAACTGAGTCCTAAGAATCACTTCTAGTTTGCTATTCAAACAATTCGGAGTATTCGTCAGTTTCAGTGAAATTTCAAATCCACAAGTGCAAATAAAGTTTTTAAAATCAAAATAATTACAAATTTCAAAAGTTCACAAGCCCGAGCTTTAGTGAAAAACAAAAACTCAAATTTAAAACAAATTTGCTTTAGTGAAAAACAAAAACTCAAATTTAAAACAAATTTAAATAAACTAAAAAGAAAAACAAATCAAAAACCAAAATGTACGTTAACAACATTAACATCAACATCATCAAGAACGCGAATGGAATTTTCTGCGACTTCTGTCAGGAACAACTTCCTCCCAATACCAAATGGCATCACCATGTTCGGACGGATAAACATAAATATGCTGCAGTCAAACCTGTAAATGACCAAATTAAGCAAATTACCGACGGCTTCAAGGGACGTATTCTTCAATATATGTACATGAACGAGGGAGCAGCTCTTAGGATTCCGCGTGAATTCCTAAATGAAGCGGGTCAAGCGCTGCTCCCTCATATTGAAAGAGTCCTATCCACTCATATCTCATCAAAAATAAATTTCGAGCTATTTGCGGAATACATTTTGATGAAGGATGAGGAAATTCCTGTCGAAGTAAAATCGTTCCAGAGCAAGATGTCTCTGGCTACGATATCGACTGATTTAATGGAATTATACGATGCCCACACAACGGATATAATAACAAAAATGGATGAATTCCAAGAAGCAGGAAGTGGGTGGACACTAACTGAAATAATTAGAGTTGAATTGAACATGTTACAATGTGTTCCTCTAAAAGGATCAGAGTATTTCGAGCTACCCACACCCCTGAAAAACCGGAAAGCATGCATCAATGTTCAAAACAATGATGCTTACTGCATCAAGTTGGCGATTATCTCAGCACTTGACCCAAAAGAAAAGGGAGAACGCTGCAATGCATATGGAGTGGATATTAAATCTCCAATCATCCAAACCAGCAACGGGATCACAGTGGACTTCTCAGGAATATCGTTTCCAATCCAGCTGAAAGAAATAAATCGTTTCATAGAGAAAAATCAGAGAAAAATCAAAGAAGGACAATGTTACCGGGCCTCTTTTCTTAACTGGAGCGAAGAGGAAACACCATATAAATTTGTTGTACCTCAACCCCCCATACACCAATCTACATGGACATTATGTCTGGATTAAAAATATGTCCCGGTAAGCATCTATAAAATCAAAGAAACAACAACATAAAATAAAACAAAAATAATAATATATATTTATTTCTTATCAAATTTACTTATTAAATTTATTATCTTTTTATTGCAGCCTTTTATCGTCTCAATTGGGAAAAACTGGAAATAGCCGTTTGTTCTGTGACATATGCCTCGGTTATTCATCAAGTTTGGCAAGAGCCAAACGTCATGAAGAAAGATGCGGCAAGATCGTGATTCAGCTGCCCAAGGAAGGAGAAACAGAGCTGAAATTCAAAAATATTCATCGCCAGCTGGAGGTCCCATTTGCAGTGTATGCTGACTTCGAGTGCATACTTGAACGTGCATCGATAGATGTAAGTCAAAAAACCAAAATAGTAAATAAGCATAAACCAATAGCCTTTGCATATTATATCAAGTGTTCCTTTGACTCAACACTTGATAAATATGTAACAAAGACTGGGTTAGATGTCGGGCGCACTTTTGTTGATTCAATTATGTCCGATTTGTCTGCTATTTATGAAAAGTACATGACTCATGTAGTTCCGATTCAAATGAGTACACAGGACTCTTACGATTTTGATGAGGCACCTAATTGCCGTATATGTAAGGGAATTTTAGGTAATGACAGAGTGAGAGATCACTGTCATTTTACAGGTCAATTTCGTGGGGCAGCACATAGTGATTGCAATCTAAAATATAGAACAGGCGATTTTATACCCGTCTTCTTCCACAACCTCTCAAATTATGACCTCCACCTTTTCGCTAAAAATCTTGGGGACATTGATGGGGAAATTAAAATAAATCCTTTGAATAAGGAATTATATGTTTCATTCAGGGATTGCAAATAAGAGTTATGAGTAAAATAAAAGTTACGGCCAAAAAATTTTCTAAAAATATGGAAAAATTAGGTATACCATATTTATTTAGGAGGTTTTCAAAAACAAGATAAACTTGTATTACCAATTTTTATTTTATTAATTGCGATTTAACCATTATTTTCAATTTTTAAAATAAAAATTGACAAATAATTATTATTTTCAATTTTTATATAAAAGTTTGGTAATAACTATTATTTTCAATTTTTAAACAATTAATTGAAAATAACTGTTATTCCCCAATTTTTATTCATAAAAATTGAGAATAACAGTTATTTTTAAAATAAAAATTGAATCGCAACAACTTTTGAAAAATTGAAAATAATAATTATTTGTCAATTTTTATTTTAAAAATTGAAAATAATAGTTAAATCGCAATTAATAAAATAAAAATTGGTAATAACTCTTATTTTATGATTTTTATTTAAAAAATTGTAACTGTTACGATCCCTGGTTTCATTGTCTAAATATATCACTGTGGGAAAAAATAAGTTAGAAATTACATTTTTAGACACTTTTCGTTTCATGTCCTCTAGCTTAGACACTCTTGCAGAAAATTTAAATGAAGGGGATTTCAAGGTTCTTCGAAATCAATTTCCAAATACACTAGATTTCAGTTTACTTCGTAGGAAAGGAGTTTTCCTCTATGAATATCTAGATTCTGAAAAGAAGTTGTCAGAAACTTCTCTACCCTCAAGGAGTGCATTTTACAGTCATTTAACAGACACAGAATGTTCTGAGGCTGACTACCTGCATGCGGTTCAGGTTTGGAACCACTTCAAGTGTCAAACACTTAAGGATTACATGGAGTTATATCTGAAAACAGATGTTTTGCTGCTCACTGATATTTTCCAGAATTTTAGGGCTGTTTGTTCGTCTATTTATGAGCTCGACCCTGCCCACTATTACACAACTCCGGGTTTGTCATGGGATGCGATGCTAAAAACAACAGAAATATCCCTCGAATTGCTCACTGATATTGACATGATAACGTTTATTCAGTCTGGAATTCGAGGGGGTCTAGTTCAAAGTACTCATAGATATACAAAGGCAAACCTTAAATACCTTGAAGATTTTAATCCTTCAAAGGAATCAGAGTACTTAATGTATGTGGATGCCAATAATTTATATGGATGGGCAATGTCTGAAGCACTGCCTTATGGGGATTTTAAATGGTTAGAAGAACCAGAAATAGATTTGTTTGAAAGTAGCAAGTATGGATATATTCTAGAAGTAGATTTGAAATATCCATACTCACTTCATGATATACACAATGACTTGCCTTTTTGCCCCACAAACAGACTTCCTTCAAAAAACTCCAAAACTCCGAAACTAATAGCCGATTTGTGTGATAAAAAATTATATCATACACTATAAAGTTTTACAGCAGGCTATTACAAATGGGCTGGAGGTAGAAAAAATTCCTGCAATCATTCAACTTAAGCAAAAACAATGGCTTAAGAAGTATATTGATCTAAATACCGAGCATAGGACTAGGGCTAAAATTAATTTTGAGAAAGACTTTTTTAAGCTTTTAAACAACTCGGTCTACGGAAATACAATGGAGAATAGCTTTAAGCACAAAGATATTCGTCTAGTTACGGAATGGGAGGCCCCACCTGTTGGTCCGAAAGGTGGGCGCCCAAGATTATGTGGAAGGGACTTGATAGCCAGGTCAAATTTTCACAGTGCAACAAAGTTCACTGAAAATATGTATGCAATCCAAATTAAAAGATTACATAACGTTTGCAATAAACCAACATACTTGGGTTTCGTTGTGTTGGAGTTATCAAAATAGAAGATGTATGATTTCCATTATGCATACATGAAACCCAAATTCCAAGATACACTTAAATTAAATTACATGGATACAGATTCATTCATATATTCCATAAAGACAGAAGATTTGTATAGCGATATTCGCTCCGATGTTCCCTCAAAATTCGACACTTCTGAATATCCAATACAATTTTCAGCAGTGTAACAAAAAAAGATTAGGTTTCTTTAAAGATGAACTGCAGGGTAGGTCAATGCGTAAGTTTGTGGGTTCGCTCAAAAATGTATGCGTACACAGTGGCGGGTGCAGGTAGTCAGCCGGAGAAATGTGTAAAAAGGAATAAAGGCGTGAAACGAAGTGCTTTACAAAAAATTACGTTCAACAATTACAAAAATTGTTTATTTACAGGACAGCAAGAAAGTGATAGTATGTACATGTTTAGGTCTAGAGGACATTATAGAAATGTAGTAAAGAACTGCATGCATTTATTTGTTTTAATTAGAGAAGAACGATCCGTTCATTCTCGGTTCCATTTATTGAATGATTTGTATGAGCTGATTTTGGGTTCAGTTAACCCGCACATACAATGCTTATATCTATTTATTTTGCAATTACATTTATACATATACATGTGTATGCGTAAAGCATGCATATGTTATGTATGGCTTGACCACTTGAGCTGCAAAGTGCATGCTCAGCATTCTCACGCTCCACTATCGGCTTATGTATAAGCGTTGGATCGTATTGCTTGGGTGCTGGAATGCTTATGGTGTTGTTGGTGGTCTTTTTGGTATTTGTATATTTATATTTATTGTGACAGAATGTCACAATGTATAAAGGCGAAGTTATACTCTAATTTATAATGCATTGGTAGGGTAGATATGCTACACCTCCCTTTTTAAAGAAATGACGTAATACATGTAGTTAGTTTTAGTGTGAATATATTGTGTTGCTAAAATATATATTTTTGAAATGATATTGATTTGTTTCTTATTATATACTTAATTATTAGCAATGCTGTGTTTTTTTTTTTTTTAATTTCGTTTGTGAGGGACCGGATCGGTTCCCTCACAAGAATTTATTTAAATAGGTTAGATTTTTGGTAGATATATAGGTAGGTTAATATTTGTAGACATGTAGGTAGGTTAGGATTTGTAGATATATAGGTTAATATTTGTAGACATGTAGGTAGGCTAATATTTGTAGACATGTAGGTAGGTTAGGATTTGTAGATATGTAGGTAGATTAGGATTTGTAGACATAAAAGATAGAATAGGAACATAGTTTAATTTGTAGGTTTTAGGGGAAAGACAACCCAGAGGGGGGCATCTTTGTGTACATGGGGGTTAAACCCCCGTACATAGACATTGCGGCAGAGCCCATAGCGGCAGAGCCAACGTGTCACGGCAGAGCCCATACTAGCGGCAGAGCCAAGACACTTGGCAGAGCCCATAGCGGCAGAGCCATAACACTCGGCAGAGCCCGTAGCGGCAGAGCCACAACCTGGCAGAGCCCGTAGCGGCAGAGCCACAACCTGGCAGAGCCCGTAGCGGCAGAGCCACAACCTGGCAGAGCCCATGGCGGCAGAGCCCATTGCGGCAGAGCCCATGGCGGCAGAGCCCATTGCGGCAGAGCCCTTGCGGCAGAGCCCATGGCGGCAAAGCCCTTGCGGCAGAGCCCTTGGCGGCAGAGCCCATGGCGGCAGAGCCCTTGCGGCAGAGCCCTTGGCGGCAGAGCCCACCTCGGCAGAGCCGAAAGCCATCGACAGCAAGGCGAGCCGAAGCCCGACGACGCCACGTAAGCCACGACGGCTTACTAGCGGCCGAAGGCGATAACGCTCGGCCAACAGATCGTTTGCCGGACGAAACGCTGTCCGCCCAGCCGGGCAGAGCCAACACCCGGCGGCAGAGCCGATACACCTCGGCAGAGCCGAAGCCCGACGCCGCCACGTAAGCCACGACGGCTTACTAGCGGCCGACGGCGATAACGCTCGGGCAGCAGATCGGCGGCAGAAGAGGTTTCTTGGAGGCAGCGCTGGCCGCCGATCAGGGAGAAGCTGGACGGAAACGAGACCGACCGGGAGTGTCGCAACAGAAGGAGAACGACGACGGCACCTGGAGACAAGGAGGACTGCGAGCCTGGCGGTGGTCACCGCGCTGGATTAGCGGGCCATCGCCATGAAGGAGCCGGGTGAGCCGGGCCTCGGGCCAATACCTCCTGCCGGACGGGAGGAGCCTGCGTGAATAGGAACGACAAATAGGATACAACTCGAACCGAAATAAAAGACAAGTGAACAAAGACACCCGGACTTGTGCATTTCCTTTCCCCCCCACCAACCTTCCTCCTAAATCCCGCATTGGGAGCGGCCCCGCGATTACGCAGCCGTCTCCCATACCGGGAACCCTCCTCCTGACCCTCGCCTTGGAGTGGCCCCGCGATTACGCAGCCATCTCCCTGGCAGGTGATCCTTCTTCCTGACTCTTGCCCGGGAAACGGCCCCGCGATTACGCAGCCGTCTCCCTGGTAGGAGTACTTCCTCCTAAATCCCGCATTGGGAGCGGCCCCGCGATTACGCAGCCGTCTCCCATACCGGGAACCCTCCTCCTGACCCTCGCCTAGGAGTGGCCCTGCGATTACGCAGCCATCTCCCTGGCAGGTGATCCTTCATCCTGGCTCTTGCCCGGGAAACGGCCCCGCGATTACGCAGCCGTCTCCCTGGTAGGAGTATTTCCTCCTAAATCCCGCATTGGGAGCGGCCCCGCGATTACGCAGCCGTCTCCCATACCGGGAACCCTCCTCCTGACCCTCGCCTTGGAGTGGCCCCGCGATTACGCAGCCATCTCCCTGGCAGGTGACCCTGCATCCTGGCTCTTGCCCGGGAAACGGCCCCGCGATTACGCAGCCGTCTTCCTGGTAGGAGTACTTCCTCCTAAATCCCGCATTGGGAGCGGCCCCGCGATTACGCAGCCGTCTCCCATACCGGGAACCCTCCTCCTGACCCTCGCCTGGGAGTGGCCCCGCGATTACGCAGCCACCTCCCTGGCAGGTGACCCTGCTTCCTGACTCTTGCCCGGGAAACGGCCCCGCGATTACGCAGCCGTCTCCCTGGTAGGAGTACTTCCTCCTAACTCTCGCCTGGGAAGCGGCCCCGCGATTACGCAGCCGTCTCCCATACCGGGGACCCTCCTTCCTGATTCTCGCCTGGGAAGCGGCCCCGCGATTACGCACCCGCCCCCCTTGGGCCAAGGATCTCGCTTAGATACGAGACAAGCACTACAGCCTTTCTCCTGCCCCTACAGATTCCCAGATCCTTATTTTCCAAATCCTGGCCAGTAGGCCCCCTTTTATTCTGTCTGTCCCGCAAATAAATATTTTCTGTGGAGGATCCTGGCCTGGCTGAGTATTTATCCTGGCCCGTGATTAGAACACCCTTTAGGGATAACTATCAAGAATATCCTCAAGGATAACCATCCAGAATACCCTTCAGGGATAACTATCAAGAATATCCTCAAGGATAACCATCCCGAACACCCTTCAGGGGTACCTATCAAGAATATCCTCAAGGATAACCATCCCGAACACCCTTCAGGGGTAACTATCAAGAATATCCTCAAGGATAGCCAGCAGGATACCCTCAAGGGTAACCCACAAAAATATCCTCAAGGATAACCAGCAGAGCTCCCACCGCCTACTCCCAACAGGGCAGTGGATAATAGTTAAAGAATTTTGTGCACTACTAACACCAGGGTCTACTGGGCCCAACAGGATACCTCCAAAGAAAACGAACAATCAACCTAGCAAGGACACGGTTCCCAACCCTTCCAGAAAGGAGCATTCACAAACTATAGTCTGAATACCACTCTCAACCGCGGCGGAACTCATAAAGGAAGTGCAACCACGTTGACAGTGACATGGGGGTCACGTGGATATCGTATCGCAAGAAGCACGAACTGGAAGCTATCCTCCTCGAGTTTGGCCTAACCATTAACGGTACGGTCGAGGAACAAAGAGCCCGACTCTACGCGTTCGCTCGTCAACCGGGGCTCTCCGACGCCTTCCAGACACGCCTCACGGAGATGGAGACAAAATACGGTAGGTTTGTGGAACACGTCGAGGAACGGGCAGTTACCCACCGGCTTGACCGGAAGAATCTGGCCTTTGCCCTTCTCTTGACCGGCCGAGCCGAGAACTGGTTCCGTACCAGCGGTCTACAAGGAAAATCCTGGCCCGAAGTCCGCCAAGAATTCTTAGAATTCTTTCTACCGCCCCGATACTACCAACGCCTGGACGACGAGATCCGGGCGCACTACCAAAAGGCCCAAGAGCCCTTCAAGGAATACCTAATCGATCTAAGACTAAAAATGCGACGTGCCGGATTTTCACCGGCACAGGAACTGGAGCGCATATACGAAAACATGCTGCCAGAGTACCAAATGTTTACTCGACGACAGGACTTCCTAAGCTTATCCGAGCTCACCCAGCTCGTGGTGAATTACGAGGTCGCTCGTAGCCGCGGGGGCCGAGCCATAAGGGGTTATCCTACCGGCCGAGCCGAAATGGAAACCGTCGCGGGTAATCAGACTACACGGAACCGAGGGCACACGCCACCCGTGGTAACACAGCCCCCAAGACCCCGGAGCACCGGCACCGATAACACCCGCCGTTATCCGAGCGGGAGTCAGGGACAGGAGCCTCCCGCCCGACAAGCCACAGACCCAGGCAACGCTTGCCGATATTGTGGCCAGACCGGTCATTTCGCTGCAGAATGTCGCAACCCACGGACTCTGTTCTGCTGGGACTGTGGCCGGCAGGGTGTACGGACTATCGACTGCTGTCGGACCCCGGCTCAGGGAAACGATCAAGGGCCTCGAGCATCCGGGAACTGCCCGAGGACCCCTCCAAACCCCCAGAGGAACTAAGAACTGCTATCCAGCAGGACCACCACCGTATCTGCGCCTGGGTTACGGTCGAGGGACGACTCCTCCCCGCTACCCTGGATACGGGGGCCTCGAACAGCTTCATGAGCGAGCGCCTGGCGAAACAATTAAAAGACGGAAAGAATCTACGAGCCGTCAGATCCCAGGTCACACTGGCAGACGGATCCGACCGGGAAGTAACACAAGCACTCCGGGTAACAGTTCAGCTGGGCGAAGCACGAGTCAATCTCTCCGTCCTCATAATGACGGAGGTGTTGGACGAACTTCTCCTGGGGATGGACTTCTTATGCTACGGAGCAGCGACACTCCAGTGCGGGGGAATTGAGCTCACCCTCCGGCCACCCCTTGAAAATAAACACAAACGAAAAGCCACCTCTCCGGCGCCTCCTGGGCACAACCCCGGCTTGGCACCCAGACCGCCACCGATCACCTCACCACCAGCCGCGCCACGGATTCAAACACCACACGACGGTCCGGACACGGCCACATCAACGGGCATATCAGCCCGGGTCACTTACGAGGGTGAGCCCCGCACTTCAAGCTGGATCAAAGCATTGCCCGCCTCGGACGCAGCGGCTGTTCAGTGCAATCCTTTTCGCCGAGAAGCGAAACGAGTCCGATTCCAGGACCAAGAATCATCCACAAAAACACGCAGCCCCTCTTGCGGAACGGCCAACGCCGAGTACGACTCGGCGGAAGAACCACCACCCAACGACCACTCCGAGAGTTACCCAGAGCCATGGGTCGGGCCTTTCCTCGAACGGGAACTGTTCCGTTTTGACACTTTGGCCGGCGTATCACACATCGCCGAGCATACTATCACCATGAGGAGTAATAAACCCCTCAAACAAAGATACCACCCAAGAAATCCCGCCATGAGAGCCATCATCGATCAGCAGATTGACGAGCTACTTCACGATGGAAGGATCGAACCGTCAAAGAGCCCGCATAGTGCGCCAATCGTCATCGCCTCCAAAAAGAACGGTGACATCAGGATGTGCGTCGACTATAGGCAATTAAACGAGAACTCCGTCCCCGACGCGTACCCATTACCTAGGATTCACCACATACTAGAACGGCTACGGCATGCCCGCTACATCTCGACACTGGATCTGAAGAACGGATATTGGCAGATACCAGTGGCCGTCGCCAGCCGTGAATGCACAGCGTTCACCGTCCCCGGCCGGGGATTGTTCCACTGGAAGGTGATGCCCTTCGGCTTACATTCGGCCCCGGCAACCTTCCAGAGGGCCCTGGACACCGTCATTGGCCCAGACATGGAACCGCATGCCTTTGCCTATCTCGATGACATCATCGTGATCGGGGCTACGCTGCAGGAACACGTACGGAACCTACGAGAGGTGTTCCGGCGACTGAGGGAAGCCAACCTTCGTCTCAACAGGGACAAGTGTCAGTTCTTCCAACGAAGCATACGCTATTTGGGACATGTAATCAGCGAAGCAGGGATTCATACGGACCCGGAAAAGGTCGCCGCCATACGGGAACTAATACCGCCAACGAATCTGAAGGAACTTCGTCGCTGCCTCGGCATAGCGTCTTGGTATCGACGTTTCGTGCCAAACTTCGCCGACGTGGTCGAGCCAATGACCGCGCTCCTCAAAAAGGGTCGGAAATGGGACTGGACGACAACCCAGGAGCAAGCTTTTCAAACCTTGAAAAACCTCCTGACCAAAGCACCAATCCTCGCATGTCCCGATTTCGGGGAGAAATTTGTACTACAAACGGACGCCAGCGATTATGGTATTGGGGCTGTGCTCACCCAAACCATAGAACAACAGGAACGAGTTATCGCATACGCCAGCCGCCGGCTAAATACAGCCGAACGGAACTATTCAGTCACGGAAAAGGAATGTCTTGCAATAGTTTGGGCAGTGCGCAAGATGCGCTGCTACCTAGAGGGTTATAGATTTGAAGTCCTCACGGACCACCACTCGCTCAAGTGGCTAAACTCCATAGATAACCCAACGGGCCGGATAGCTCGGTGGGCACTGGAATTACAACAATTCCAATACGACATAAGCTATCGGCGCGGGGCGCAAAATTTGGTCGCCAACGCGCTATCGCGCCAACCCCTCGCCACCCTCCAGCAAGCACAGGTGCGGGAAAATTCCTGCAAATGGATAACCAAGATGTTGGGGAAAATCCATCAGGAACTGACGAAATATCCGGATTACAGGGAGGAAAACGGGCAACTGTATAGGCGCATAGGGCTGCGCCCGGAGGAGGAGGATTACACTCGGTGGAAACTGTGCGTGGGCACCAACTTTCGAGGACGTGTACTACAGGAATGCCATGATCATCCTACTGCTGGGCACCTGGGAGTGCGCAAGACATGCACGAGGGTGGCCCAGAAATACTACTGGCCCGGACTATTTCGGGAGGTAGCGATCTATGTCCGGCGATGTCCTAGTTGCCAGAAATTCAAAACAAGCCAGGAGAAACCAGCCGGGAAAATGTTCACTCGCCAAGTGGACGAGCCCTTTCAGATACTCTGCGCTGACTTCGTGGGACCACTCCCACGCTCGAAACAAGGGAATACCGTCCTCCTGGTATTCCTCAATTCCTTCAGCAAGTGGGTCGAGCTTATCCCCATGCGCCGGGCCACAGTACCACATTTGGAACGAGCCTTTCGGGAACGAATTCTCAGCCGGTTCGGAGTCCCAAAAACCCTGGTGTGCGACAATGGGACACAATTTACGAGTCAGGCGTTTTGCAAATCCCTGGGAATGGAGGTGCAACATACGGCGCCATACACGCCGCAACAAAACCCCACGGAACGGGCGAACCGGACCGTGAAAACCATGATAGCCCAATATATTGGCGACACGCCACAGAATACTTGGGACCAGCTACTCCCGGAGATATCGCTAGCTGTCAATAGTAGCGTATCGGATACAACCGGATTCAGCCCCGCCTTCCTTGTCCAAGGAAGGGAGCCACGTTTGCCCAACGCACTCTACGATGAGGTAACCCCAGGACGAGGGACAGCCTTGATTCCGCCGGAAGAAAAGAGCCAGCGGCTTCACAACATTTTTCAAATCGCTCGCGACAACGCCGAGCGAGCCTCCGCTGAGCAAGGCCGGCACTACAATCTCCGGCGGCGAGAATGGAGACCAGCAATAGGTTCTTCCGTTCTCGTGCGCCGGCACGCACTCTCCAACGCGGCCGAAGGATTTGCCGCTAAACTGGCGGCAAGATACGAGGGGCCCTATCGGGTCGTAAAATTCCTCTCGCCGAACGTAGTCAGGTTACAGGACACCAGGAGCCGCCGACGCCGTACGTCTGGCCTCCAGGACCTAAAACCCTATCATCAGGACAGCGATGACGCCCACACCGAGGACCAGGAGGCCAGCACATACACGGCACCCACGGGAACCCACGGAGCCGACGAGACTATGACAAACAAAGACCAGGAGCAGATCCCGTCCACCGACAATACCACCGCGGGCAAGGGTCATCATGATCGCCATGCTCCCGTCCTGGTCAAGGAGTCCAGGGGGTCAGGGGGGCCACTTGATGCTGGGTGCGCCCAGCCAACGTCCCCACCCCCCGCTGGGGGGAAGATCACACTCGCCTGGTGCTTCTCGGACCAGCGGCAGGAGTAAAAACCCCGCTGGGAATTAATACACCCCGCCTGGCGTTTCCTGGATCCGCGACAATAAGGAAACATCCCCAGGCCACCGGCTGATCACAAATTGCACATAAAAAAAAAAAATTGGCAAGCTTTCATAAGCTTTCTTCGCATGTGCAGCTTTCAAAGCTCGCACACTGAGTGGCCAGATCAGCAGAAAACAAAGGGGTCGATGACCGCGTTTCGCGGCAATCGAACGATCGATAACACGATAACACAAACTGCGCTATAGAAGCCACCTGCGGACGGAAGAACAAAATTTTGAAAAATAAAATAACGGAAGAAAACAGAACCACGCAATGGAGAGGGATCCGCGCCGCAACCGGACGCCATCTTCCCCACCCCCGCTGGTCCCCATCACGCGCCGGACCACGCCGGAGACGCCACCTTTGGTAAGGCTGCCCTCGCCGCCACCCCTCTTCACAGCCGGCTCTCCCCCGCTCAGCCCCTCCTGGTGCGAGGGCTTGACGCTGGACGATGTCTTGGACATATGTCTGGAGGAAGACGTGCCCATGGAAGCCCGCTTCGGCGAGTTCCACGCGGAACTCACCCCTCCGCGTCCCAAATCAGGGGCCACCGCCTCCCAGCCCGACAAATACCCACTGGGGGCGGTGTACGAGGACGTGTCGGAGGACGAGGCCGCCACTGACACGGACCCCTCCAGCGTCCGCGCTCCCGAACCGAATCGGACGGAGCATGCCCTCCTTGGAGGAGGAGCAGGCGGCGGCCCAGGAAAACGAGGCGCAGGATCTGGCACCGTCCGGCCGTGCGACGCCCACCAACCACGCCTGCTCCACCGAAGCCAGGCGTCACTCCACGGCGCTTCTGGCCTCGCCCGACGGACCAACCACGTCAGCGGCTGCCAGGCAGCGAGCCATAAGACGGGCCCAAATCAGCGGGCAGGCGGCGCCCCACCACTCAGGCTCCCCGCCTCACCAGCCGTTGGACACCGCCACCACGGCGCCAGTTACAATCCTGTGGCCGAGGGAGAAAGACTTTCAAAGAATTCAGCAGAATGACAAATCTTTATTTTTTCAATATATTCGTCAGAGCTCGTATTGGCACCTCCTCCTTGTTGCTAGGTCCGTCTCCAAGTGTGCCCAAAGAGATAGGGGGCATGTTGACCCTCGGTATTGGTTCCAGTGTGACCGGAGAGAGGAGGCATGTTAACTCTGGGTCGGTCCTGTCTCCAGTGTGGGCATGTTAACTCCTCCCCCCCCAGTCCGAAGAGAAGGCCATAAGGGGAAATGGCCGGATCGGAGAAGGGTGATTAGGCGACGTGTTGTTGGTGTATGCCACGAACTCCGACGACATTTTGAATTTAACAGTTTTTTTTATGGATATCTTAATATTAAACATGAGTGTTGTGTTTATAAACGTTACATCTAAAGCTAAAGTTACATTTTGTTTAATTATTATGTATTTTTGTATCGTAGATTGTTTCTTGTTAATATGGTTTTTAAGTTACTTGGTTTGATATATTTATTGAATAATGCTTGTCTATCTTATGTTTCTTCCATTGATTTCTTAACTATTTTTCTAATTTTTTGTTTGTGTAACTTTTGACCTTTAGTTGTTAGGAGAGTGACTGCTTTGTCTCTATCTACTTTGTGTATTGAAAATCTCGGTGTTATCTTGTTTCTACGGTTTTCTTTTCTAAATATTTTATCATTAGGATCGACTTGGACTGGTGTCTCCCTGTCCTTGTTTAATTTAGCCAATTTTTTTTCTGTGGTCGCGCTCAAATGTTCCTGTACTTTTGGGTATATGTCTTTTCTAAATTCGTTTAATTTCTTAAGGTAATAATGGTGATTGTCGAATGTTATTGTTTTGTTAAATATGTCTGTTCTTCCGTGGAAGAGCTCGAAAGGGGTATAGGAAGTGCTGGAGTGTATTGCATTGTTATATGTTGCTACTGCTTCTGCGAGTATTTGGGCATGATCGCGTTCTATGCGTGCTTCCTTTCTTTTGTTCAAGATTATCCTGTATAGTTCGGTTAAGGTGGAGTGCAGTCTCTCGACAGAAGCGTTGCCCGTTGATTGTTGAAATGAAGTTGTATGAGCCGTTATTTGGAATTGAGTTAGGAAGTCGTTGAATAGATTGCCCGAAAATTCCGCGCCCTGGTCGAAAATTATTTTCTTTGGTGCGCCATAGTGACTTATAAATTGTAATAGGGCATCGACGACTTTTATTGAATTCCTATTGCTAATGGGGTAGGCTTGTGCTAGTTTGGTGAATTTATCGATAATTGTGAGGTTACAAGTATTGTTAATGAAATATATGTCTATATGTACGACTGCCAATGGTCCATCTGGGGCGGTTGGGGTTTGCATCAATGGTTTATGGGGGTGTCTATCGTATTTTAGGGTTAGGCAGGTATCGCAATTTTTTATAATTTTTGTGATAATGTCTTTTAAATGCGGAAAATAAATGTCCCTTTTTAAATGGTTATATGTTTCATCTATGCCTCTATGATTGGTATTAAAGTGGTATGCACGAATTTCGTTTTCCTGATCATGAGGATTCGTAATTTCGGTTAACCATATATTGCAGCGGAAAATTTTATATAAGTCATTTTCAAAGAAATAGTTATTATAAGACTCTTCTATTATTTTGAAAATATCGTTTGGTGCAAATATTGCGAATGTTTTATTCGGTTTCAGGATTGTTTGAAGAGTGTTTGTAACAGAGTCGAAAGTATGTACGGGTTCCGTGATAATATGTCTTACTTTATGGATAAATGGTGTTTCTACTTGTCTTAAAGTTGTTGATCCGATACGGAATATTATTTGGCAATTGAAGTGATTTAGTGGTTGCGAAGCGATTGGTATAATTTGTGGGTCCTCGTTTATGTTCAAGTTTGGCTCAATTCTGCTGAGTGCGTCAGCAACTACGTTTTGCGACCCTTTTTTGTATACGATTTCGTAGTCTTAAGCGGCCAGGATTGTTTTCCATCGAAGTAGTTTTGGATTCTGACCTTTCAAATTTTCTAGCCAGATTAATGGCTTATGGTCTGTGACTATTTTGAATCTACGCCCGAAAAGGTATGGTCTGAAATGACCTACAGACCAAATGATAGATAGCATTTCTTTCTCTATCGTCGAATAGCGGATTTCCGTGTCCGAGAGTGTCCTGCTAGCGAAGGATATGGGTCTGTCATTAGTATCTGGGCCTTGTGACAACACAGAGCCTATAGCATAATTACTTGCGTCTGTGGTCAGCGTGAACGGTTTATTGAAATCAGGGTATATGAGTATGGGATCATTACAAAGAAGATCTTTCGACGTTTCGAATGCTTGTTTAAATTCATCGTCTATTATTATAGATTTCTTCCCTTTTAACTGTCTCGTTATGGGTTTAGTTATTTTCGCAAAGTCCTTTATGAATTTCCTGTAATACCCTAATAGTCCTAAAAATGATTTAATTTCCCTGGTTGTCTTTGGGCAGGGGAAGTCCTTGATGGTTTGAATTTTAAGTGGGTTTGGTTTGACTCCTTCCTGGGTTACGATATGTCCAGGAAGTCGATTTCCTTCCTTAAAAAGCTACATTTGCTTGGTTGGATTTTTAGATTTGCGTTTTGGAGTTTTGTGAAAACAGATTTAATATCTGCTATATCATCATCATCGGTCTCTCTTCCAAGTGAACGGTCGTGTTTTTTTTCTTGCGCTCTCGTTTTGTGTTAATTTTTGCATTAAAACAACCGGGGTTTTATTTAAATCTTCTACCTTGTGATTAATAAAGTTCCCGTTCACTTCGTGTGCATGCAGCTATTCTGTTTTGTGTATTTAATTGTTATTATTTTCACAATTTAGTTTGTGCTGTCGGTGTTTGCTTTGCATTTTTTGCATTCCTCTTTGTGCCTTCTCCGTTTAGTTTGCGCCGTCGCGACAGCTAAACGTTAAGCTCGCTCCCACGCTCACCCGTTTACCCGCTCTCTCGTTCTCCCACTCTCTCGGTGCAGCTGCACTCTTATCTCTTCTACGTAAAGGTACAGTGGTAAGTCTTTATAATGTCCGCAATTGTCTGCTTCGCCAAGACCTGTAAAAAGGCAATTACTACTAATGATCTTACAGTCGGCTGCTGGCTGTGTGACAACATTGTGCATGCCAAGTGCATTGGTGTTGTTGCTCGGACGGTGGACGATGTAAGAAGAAACATCGGTCTGCGTTACTGTTGTGAGGCCTGTCGCGAGGTTGAAAGAGAAATGATGTCTTTTATGCGGCAGACCAAGGGCGGTTTTAAAGACATATTATCGAGTTTTCGTAAAACTCATGATATGCTCTTGGCGCTGGACACTCAATTTAATAGCCTTAAACTATTAAATGAGTCTCCCTAGGCGCAAAAGAACCGCAACTGGTCTGCAGCATATAGGCGGATCTCAACAACCAGCGGCGGACTCCCAACAGCGGCCTCTCTCAACACAGCCCTCCACCTCTGAATTCAGTCAAAGAGTTCTGAGGTCGAGTGGCAAAAAGATTCGGCATCCGAATGTGTTGCGGGAGGGACCGCACCCCCGATAATTTCCGTTGTGTCCCCTGGGGGTCTCAAATACTGACCCCTCAAAGCCCCGTAAATTTACCTGCTCAGGGTATCAGGCCCGGACTACCGGCCGATATCGGCAATGCAGACAATCAGTCTGCAGCGCCGAAAGCCCTTGTAGTAGTACCACCTACGAAACAGATATTTGTTTCGCGGCTCTCCCCCTGGTCAGACATCGGAAGATGTCATCGCCTTTATCCAAGGCAAAACTAGAGCCGAAAAAATACAAATAAAGGTGGAAAAATTTAAATTTTCTTATGCTAGGAATATTTCATCTTTCAAAATAAATGTCCCGAATGAACTCTTTGAAACAATATGCGCTACCAACTTCTGGCCGGAGTATATTGTCGTCAAAGAGTTTGAAGCTAAGAAAAAGAAACGGCGGCCTGTAGGAATAAGTCTTCCCAGGCCCGACCAGACCACTGCGCCCTCTACGACATCCGCTCCAAAAAACTAATCAATTCCCTCTCTATCTCCTATCAGAATGCAAGAGGCCTACGTAGTAAGCTTCCCAAATTGTATTCTGATAGTCTCTCGTTTGCATCCCAGGTTATTGTGTTCACAGAAACCTGGTTAAAGCCGGAGATTCTGAGCTCCGAAGTTTTCCCAGCTGTGTTCACAATATATCGGCTGGATCGGCCTATCAGACGTGGGGGTGGTGTCCTCATAGCGGTTGACTCCACTCTCGCGTCGGAATTAATAACTTTCGAGGAGTTTGATGTTGAATTCCTCTGTGTGAAGCTAAACATCAATGGTAGCTCTATTTTCATTACCTGTTCTTACATTCCTCCTTTGTCCGAACTTCCTATTTATTGGAACCACCTTTCCGCTATCCAAACGGTTTTCAACCGACTTTCTAATAAGGATCATTTAATAGTTCTTGGTGATTTTAATATCCCAGGGGCTATTTGGTCCTCAAATACTTCCTCTAATGTACTTTTCACCTCCACACAGCATGATTTTATTGCTGGCTTGCTCGACATTTCGCTGTCTCAAGTCAACCATGTACGAAATTCCCTAGAGCGCTTGCTTGATCTCTGTTTTGTCTCAGACCCGGCAAGAGTCAGTTTAGCCAGGGTGGCGCCGTTGACGCTTCCCGAAGATCCCTATCATCCGACTTTCGACGTGACTCTCGACATTGGGACGGACTTACAGAATATATCTGACTGTCCAGCCAGGAAAGTCCTTTGTTTTCGCAAAACGGACTTCGAACGGCTGAATAACTTTATTTTAGATTTTAATTGGTCCGATTTATACATGTGCACTGACATGTCAGCAGCCGTGGATATTTTTTACAGTGCCATAAATTCCTTTTTTACTGAATGTGTTCCGTTATACTATCCATCAACATCGAATAAGCCTCCTTGGTTTACTAAAGAGTTGAGTCATCTTAAAAACAAAAAATCTAGGCTGTATACTAAATATAAATGTACCGGTTCTAACTCTGCCCTATCTCTTTATTTATCTGCTCGGTCAAGATTTACCGTGTTGAACGCGCAGTGTTACAACAATTATTTGACTCGTTGTAGTGTCCAGATCTCTCTGGACCCAAAACAGTTTTATAATTTTGTTAACACTAAACGTAAGCCAGTTACGCATCCTTCCTCGCTTTTGTTTGAAAATACAACCGTAAAAAATGATCGGGCTATTGCCGATCTGTTTGCGCAGTTTTTTCAAACCACTTACTCAACTTCAACTGACTGTAATCAGACTTATTCCTACATCATGCCCAAATTGAACCTTATTTTCAGTCCTACTTTAGACGAAAGCACTATTCTTTCTGATCTTCATCGCGTTAAGCCCATTTATTCGCCAGGTCCCGACGGTATACCTGGCTGTGTGCTTAGGTATTGTGCCGACGCCCTGTGCAATCCCCTTCTAAAATTGTTTACCTTGTCCCTAGAAACCTCCCACTTTCCCCTTATTTGGAAGGAATCATTTGTTATTCCTCTCCACAAAAAAGGTAGCAAATCGGTTGCCAGCAACTATAGAGGAATCTCTAAGTTGTCGGCCATTCCAAAACTTTTCGAGAAAATCATTACTCCACATTTGCAACACCTGTGTAGATCAATTATTTCTCCATGTCAGCATGGTTTTTTAAAGCGTAGATCAACGACAACCAATCTTTTTAGAGTTCACTTCCTTCTTAGTTAGGGGCTTCCATAAGGGCTTTCAGACAGACGTAATCTATACTGATTTCAGTAAAGCATTTGATTCTGTCAACCATTCTCTTCTTGTTCGGAAACTCGATCTAATGGGATTTCCGGTTGATCTTCTTAGTTGGATCTCAAGTTATCTGAATGGCAGAACGCAAAAGGTCCTCTTTAAAAATTCTTTATCTAATGTTCTCAGGGTTACTTCTGGCGTCCCGCAAGGGAGCCATTTGGGTCCCCTGTTGTTTACATTATTTATCAACGACCTGCCGAAAGTTCTGACTAACTCCAGAGTACTTATGTACGCGGACGACGTCAAACTTTGCGTGCAATATAAGGACGCTTCCTGCCAGTCTGATTTACAAACAGATCTCAATAACTTCCAAACATGGTGCCGCATAAACTTATTGAACCTAAACGGCTCTAAATGCAAGCTAATGATTTTCTCTCGTGTCACTCCCAAGCTCGCGACTTACACGCTTAACGGCTGCTCTTTGGAAAGAATTAATATAGTCGATGATTTGGGTGTCCGACTGGACCCTAAACTTGACTTTATCGATCATATTTCGTGCATGGTGAATAAAGCCAGAGGTGTGCTTGGTTTCATTAAACGGTGGTCGAAAGAATTCAATGACCCCTATGTTACAAAATCCTTATATATTTCGTTAGTTCGTCCTATCTTAGAATATGGAGCTTGCGTCTGGAGCCCTCAGTATGGGGTTCACAGTACACGCATTGAGTCAGTTCAGAAGAACTTTCTGCTTTTCGCTTTACGCGGTTTGAACTGGGATCCAAACCAGAGGTTACCCTCGTACTCTAGTAGACTTCTCCTAATTAACTTACCTTCTTTAGCTAACCGTAGAACCATGCTTGGCATTACGTTCATTTTCAATCTTATCCACGGTGACGTGGAAAGTGCTGACTTGCTGGGTCAGCTTAACTTTCACGTACCGAGTAGAAATACTAGATCCTATATTCCTTTAGTTTTGAGTCAATGTAGAACGTCTTTTGAATTGCATGAACCCTTTAGAGTCTTATGTGCAAATTATAATGATTTGTACATGATAACATCAAACGTAGATAGCCTTCCCCAACTAAAAACCTTAATATTAACCCACTTAGTACGCATGCAGGCAAACAGTCTGGCAGCACGCCAGTAGTCACTTCCTCGTATTCCTGTTCTATACTTTCATTTGTCGCGCCTACTAACACCTAACACGAACAGGCACGTGCTTGGTGTCAGATGGGCCACTTGAATGTACTGATCGTAGTGCATCAACGTCCAATAATAAAAAAAAAAAAAAAAAAAAATGTTTTTGGAGTGAGGGTGAGAATACTATTATATCGTCGAGATAGACGAGACAGACGTTACCGACTAGTCACCTAAAACGTTGTCCATAACGCGTTGGAACGTGGCAGGGGCGTTCTTGAGACCGAAGGGCATTCTCGTGAATTCATAATGCCCATTTTCGACGGTGAACGCCGTCTTGCTCGCATCGCGTGGGTTCATTTGAATTTGGTGAAAGCCACTTGCTAAGTCTATCGTTGTGAAATACATGGTCTTCCCTAGACTATCTAGTATATCCGCAATGTTCGGGATAGGGTATCTATCAGAGACAGTCTTCTCATTTAATTTCCGAAAATCGATTACCAAGCGCCACTTTTTTTCGCCTATGACGTCACTTTTCTTAGGTACGACCCAGACGGGTGCACTCCATGGGGAATGGCTGTTTTTTATGATGTTTTGCTCGAGCATTTTTGAAATTTGCTTTTTTACTTCGTCTTTATGTACAAATGGGTAACGGTAAGATTTTGTGTGTATCGGTATATTATCTGTTGTTGGTATAGAGTGTTTGACGGCGTTAGAGAACGTTAGTTGGTTGTTTTCGTTGTGGAAAAGTCTTTTGAATGACTTGCATAGTTTGAGTATTTGTTGTTTTTCATCGCTGTTAAGGTGTTCCGTTTGAATTTTTAATTGTTGGTCATCCGGTTGTTCTGTATCTGTTCCCGCGGACATACAGTTTAAGTATTGGTGGGTTTGTGGAGAGAACTCTTCTGCTTGTAACGGTTCCTCGAGGTAAAGTGTTTGGATCTGGTCTGAGTTATTGCAGACTTCGAAATAGGCGGATCCTGCGTTTGCGGTGTATAAACCGCCTGTTATGGATATTTGATTATCCAAATTCATAGTTTCAAATATAAAGTCTCCCTGCATGAAGTTTACTGGGAGCGGAAGTAGCATTTTGGTATTTTGTGGCAGGTTATGTAATGTGTCTACAGGGTTTGCCCTTGTGAGGATTGGGATGGCGGTTTCTGGTGTTTCTAGTATGGACTCGGCAAAGTTTATTCTTGCATTTAGGCTAGATAGGATATCCATGCCTAGGAGACCATTGAAGTGGGGGTGGAAATTAAATAATAAGAACTTAAAATTGGGAATTTTTTTGAATTGTTTGAAATTTATTTTATCTGTATATTCCCGAATTTTGAATGTACTGAGAACAGTGTGGATATTGATATCTGAGGTTAGTTTTTTGATGTGATCTTCATTAATAAGTGCCGGGTTTATGAAAGAGTAAGTAGATCCAGTGTCTATTAGGAATTTTAGAGGATTTGACACCATGGAGTTTGGTGATAATAAAACAAATGGCAAGGAAGATCCGTGAGTCTTCTTGCTTATGTAACCGACTGGCTTCCCGAGGCTTCTATTTGAAAATTTGCATCATCGTTGATGTTACATAGGGGAGCTCTTGAATTACGGTTGTTTCTGTTTTGGTGACTTAGGGATTGATTTGGTTGGTCGTTATTGTGGAAGGGGTTTCTGCCAAGAGTTTCTTTATCTTGTCGACCATTACTATTGTTATGGGAATTATTATATGTTGACGTGTGAAGCGTCTATTATTATTGTTGTTAAAATTTTGTTGTCTCTGTATAAAGCGGCCATTATTGTCATTGTTGGTGTTATCGTATCGTGGTACATGACGAGCGTTGTTGCCATTATTATAGTTCTGTTGTCGTGGTATGTAGCGACTGTTGTAGTCACTATTTGTTGGTTGTCCTCTCACGTATGGGTGATTCCTGTATATTGTGCTGTCGCGTCGTCGGTTTTCTTGTTGTTTGTTCAGGCTTCTAGAGAAGTTTAATTCAATCTGTCCGTACTCGTATGCTTTCTCGATTGTCTCTGGCCTTTGATTCCTAATGGCTGACCTAAGTGGGTCCTTTAATCCAGCTAAGAATGTATTTAGGCAGAATCTGTCGTATTGGTCACGTTTGGCCGCAAGAGAGTGTCCACTAGAGTCTGCTTCTCTGGCGAGTGATATTAATTCGCTTCTTATTTTTGCGGCTGAGTAATACAATTTTCCCATACTGAGTCCGTCCGGAAGATTATGTAGCTCTCTAACAAGCATTTCTTCTGTTTTCTTGCTAGAGTATAGTCGCTTGAGGTTTGCTTTGATATCATCCCAACTAAGGAGTGCATCGCAGACATTCAGCGCTTCGTCTGCTCTGCCTTTAATTTTGTCACGGATAGTTCCAAGTAAGTACTGTCCGCATGTTGCTTGGTCCACCGATGAGGCTAACAAAAGAAGCTGATCTACTCTGTCTATAAATCTATCAAGATTGTCAGGTGGGCCTTCGTAGGTTGGTAGTTGATGTACAAGGGTTAGTAGTTGTTGTAGATTTAGGTTGGTGGTGGAATTTAGTGGCCCTGTGTCGTTACCGGAATCCATAGCGTTGGTGAGATTAGGATTATTGTTTTGCGATTGAACCGACTGGTCTTCCTCTTCTGTTCCTGTCGCTTCCCTTATCTCTGATAGTCTAGATCCGCTTCTTAGCCCTGATCTGCCCCTCACTGTGTTAGTAGTATTCTTTAACATTTACGTTTGTTAGGAATAAATCTGTATTTTTGTTTGCAAATAATCGCGATTAATTATATATTGGGGTATGGTTATTGTTGGGATTTTCTCCCCAACGCAGGTACATAGGTATCCAAAATGATAAGCACACGTTTATCCGTTTAGGATTAATATATAATGTTTTTATTAATAACTCAATTTTGTGAACAAATAAGTATGCGCGATCGTTCTTTCCTTGCTTACGTTCGGCGAGAGAGGGCCACGAGAGACTTAAGTGTGGCCAAGAATACAAGTAATAGATGCCCGAAAGGGAGTTACCAGATTGGTACTTTGGATACGGCGCTAAATTCGAACACACCCCCTCAAAGTAGCAATCGTAAACTTAAATACTAGTTATACCCAAAGAAAAGATACAATTATTGTGCTTGCTACTTGCTAAACCTTTGGTCAGGACATCAGCGGGCATCTTCTCAGTGGGCATGTATGCCACCGTGATATCACCACTCTTTTCCTTCTCTTGTATAAAGTGGTGGCGGACATCTATGTGCTTAGTCCGTGGATGGAAGCCGAAACCCTTTACCAGCTGTTGTGCGCTCTGGTTGTCGTTGAAGATTTGGACCGATTCACATGTCAATCCAATCCGGTTAAGAAGAGCCTTCAGATATAGCGCTTCTTTTACAGCTTCCGACATCGCCAAGTACTCTGACTCAGTACTCGACAAAGCCACGGTGCGTTGCTTGCGCGCCTCCCAAGATATGGAAGCGCCTGCCAGGATGAATGCTTGCCCTGAATAAGAGCGGCGGTCGGATTGGTTTGACCCCCAATCTGCATCCACAAGGCCGTAGAGGTCATCTCCAGTCTTCTTGAAGGATAACCCCAGCTTCTTCGTACCTTTTAAGTACCTTAAGATACGTTTCGACGCCTTCCAGTGCTCGGCTGAGTAGTTAGAGTTGAACTGACTCAGAAAATTGACTGCAAACGCGATATCTGGTCGCGTTGAAACTGCAAGAAACATAAGAGAACCAATTAAGCTTTGATAAGGATACCGTTTCATCTCCTCCTCGTCTGGGTTCTCTGGCCGCTTTAGTGTTGACTTCGCCTCGATCGGTGTGATGGCTTGCTTGCAGTCTTCCATTCCGAATTTTCGAAGAATAGCGTCAATGTATTTCTCCTGGCTCATGAAAACTGTCTGCTTCCTCGCATCCTGTTTGAATTCGATGCCCAAACATGTCTTGACTGGTCCAAAATCTTTCATCTTGAATGATGCTCCCAGGTGCGATTTGGTTTCATCCAACCATTTAGGATGATTTGACGCCAAAAGCAAATCGTCTACGTATATGGTGACCAGTAGACATTTTCCATCTCCTCGTTTGACGAACAAGCACGGATCTTGCTCAGTTGGAATAAGTCCGATTTCCTTGAGCTTCTCTGTAAGCTTGCAATACCAACGGAGTCCTGATTGACGAAGTCCATAAAGTGCCTTTCGTAGTAGACATACAGGATCCTTCAATTGTTTTAAGGATTTTCTCCAAAAACATGCCGCCTTTCTAAATTCTGCCGATGGTATATCCTGCTTCGATCCCATTTTTGCTCCCGATTCCAGTTTTGCCATGAAATCGCTAAAACTCTCAGGTATATCCATAAATACCTGCTCCTCCAGCTCACCGTTGAGGTAGGCGGTGACGACGTCCATTTGATGAATTTCCATTTGAAATTCCGCCGATAGAGCAACCAACAGTCTCACCGACGTAAATCTCGCTACAGGTGAGTAGGATTCAAAGAAATCTTCTCCTGGTTTCTGAGCATATCCCTTGGCAACCAAACGGGCTTTCTTTTTTCCCAAAGCGCTGCCGTCATCTTTGCTTTGGAAAACCACCTTGTTTCCAATAGTCTTTCGGTTTTCCGGGCGTTCTGTAACCTCCCAAGTTTTGTTGAGAACTTGGGCCATAAACTCGTCTTCCACTGCGCGTGTCCAGTTAACTGACTCCTTCGATTGAAACGCTTCTGCTAAAGTTAAAGGATCTCCTGACACAGCTAAAAATGCCATTTCGCATTCCTCAAATTCGTCCTCAATTGACGTGTCATTTTCTGCAGGATCATTGCTTATCGCCTCTTGTATCTCCTGGTAAATTTTACGCGGCCTCCCACGCAGTCCAGTTCTCAGCAATTTTGGGCGTCCTCTGCCTCGTCTCTCCACAACAGGAGTCTCTTCTTCGACATCGCTGCTGCTAGACTCAACTTGTTCGTCCGGTGTAGGAATTTTCATCTGGATGTTAAATTCTTCTTCAGGCTCGTAAAACTCTTCGTAATTACTTTCAAATCCTGATGTATTCAAAAACTTTACATCGTTACTCACCACGATAGATTTTCTCTGAGGAGAGTATAGGCGATACGCTTTGATTCAGCTGCATATCCTACTAATATGCATTCCTCTGATCTGGATTCAAATTTGCCCTTGTTGGTGCCTTTTATTAATGCATACGCCTTTGTCCCAAATGTGCGTAAATACATTACCGTGGGAATTTTACCTGTCCAAAAGGTGTAGGGTAGCTCCCCAAATAGAGCCTTTGTTGGGCATCTATTTCGCAGATAGCAAGCAGTGCTAATGGCTTCTGCCCAAAATGATGCTGGAGCTCCCGCCTGTTTCATCATACACCTGGCCATTTCTACCAGTGTACGGTTCTGCCGCTCAGCCACGCCGTTTTGTTGTGGAGTATGTGGAGCAGACAGTCGTCGACTAATTCCGTTTTGCCGCAGGAATTCATTGGATTCCTTATTCAGGAACTCGGTCCCATTATCGCTTTGTAATTGTATAATTTTATTTCCGGTTACGTTTTCAGCTAATGCTTTGAATGATTTAAAGGCATTTAGCACTTCTGATTTTTGTTTCAGAAAATAGACCGAACTATAACGCGAATAGTCGTCTATAAATGTAACGAAATATTTGCACCCACTTTTGGACTGTGTACGCATAGGTCCACACACGTCACTGTGCACAATTTCCAGAGTTTTCTGCGATCTCTTTTCCGTAGCACTTTTATATGTATTTGCTGTTTGCTTTTCGCTTATACAAATTTCACACGGCGATAGACTTTCATTTTCTTTTATCTTCATTCCGTGAACTTTTCCACACAAAGCCATTTTCTTTAAATCCTTTTCGTTCAGATGGCCCAACCGACGATGCCATGTTTCTATTTCGCTTTGCTCTTCATTCACTTTGTTTGCTTCATTCTTGTCTGTATTCAAATAATACAAATTCCCGTATTTCTTCGCACGAAGCCAAACTTCACCTTTATTTTTCATTATTAGCGCTTCATCTTTACGAAAACGCACTTCGTAACCTTTTTCCGTTATTTTTGAAACAGAAAGTAAATTCTGGCGAAGATCCGATACGTATAAGACTTCTTTCAAAGTAATCTTCTCACTTCTTTTCCCTTTTATGTCGATCTTGACATCACCAACACCATTAACCTTTGTGGTGTTGCTATCGGCCAAATGCAATGTTTTTTCAACACTCTTTATCTCTCCGAATAAAGTCTTATTGGAACTCATATGTGCCGAACAACCGCTGTCCAGGCACCACATACCATTATGCCCTTCGGCTATGTATGCGTGTTCATTTACGTTCATTGTCATTTCCTTTTTGTACCGATTTACACTAGCGTTTTCTTTCGGTTTCACTCGGCAGTTTCGCGCGATATGTCCGATTTTGTTGCACACAAAACATTTTCTGGTTTCTTTTTGAGCCTTGGAGTCTTTGGAGTTTCCTTTCACGATCACTTTTCGTTTTCCTTCCCTCCGATTCTTCTAAAATTTTGACACGAAGCACGTCTGGACTTGGTAAATCGTCTCGCGTTTCCATTGCGCACCTAAATGTTTCATATGAATCGGGCAAACTATACAGTAAGAGAATCGCGAGCAAATCGTCTCCTATTGTTACTCCGATCTCTTTGAGTTTCTTTACTGCATCGAAAAAAACCGTTGATATGGAGACGTGCGTCGTCTCCTTCACTCATTCGCGACAATGCAACACGTTTTAACAAGCTGGCCTTTCTCACTGGCCCTTTTGATTGAAATGTATCTTGCAATTTTAACCAATATTCTCTCGATGTGGTACAATCTTCTATTAGACCTAACTCAGATGTACTTATTGACAAAAGTATATCTGCTCGAGCTTTCTCGTCTTTTATGGTCCATTCTGCCAACTCTGCATCATCACTGGGACACTTTACTGTACCATTTACATATGGCCATAGATCGTTTTTCACGAGTATAGCACACATTTGCAATATCCACGTATCATAGTTCTCCGCGTTTAGCGGCTCGATGCGCATAAATGCACCCGCCATTTTTCACAGCGTCTCTTATTTCACCACTTCTGCACTTATTCAATTTTGTCTTTTTGATACTACGCGTCCTGGGCCCATAACCTGTTGGGATTTTCTCCCCAACGCAGGTACATAGGTATCCAAAATGATAAGCACACGTTTATCCGTTTAGGATTAATATATAATGTTTTTATTAATAACTCAATTTTGTGAACAAATAAGTATGCGCGATCGTTCTTTCCTTGCTTACGTTCGGCGAGAGAGAGCCACGAGAGACTTAAGTGTGGCCAAGAATACAAGTAATAGATGCCCGAAAGGGAGTTACCAGATTGGTACTTTGGATACGGCGCTAAATTCGAACAGTTATGGTATTTGTATATGGAAAGTTTTGGGTGTTTGTTTGGTTTGTTTTGTTTTCGTTTGTATATTAATGTAGTAAACTATTGTATTATATTTTATGATACTATGTTTATGCTTCTATTTTTTAGTGTGTATTATTTCCAAAATAAAAGAAAACCTGTATGTGTGTGTCCGTTACGCCGTTTTCTCTTTTCCTTGTTTCGAGTTGTTTATTGTTAGTTGTATGTTTTCCGTGCAGTGCTGCTGTGCTTCCTTCCACCTTTGTAGTTTTCTACTGTTTTTGGCTTTGACTGTAATGCATAAATTAAATTAGTATTCAATAGAGCGTATTTTAGAGGTTAGTGAACATGTGACACCAGTAGACGTTAAGTTGTTTGTGGATTGTTTCGTCGTTTTCTCTTATTTTTCTTATTTCTTTTTATATACATATGTTTAATATATTTCTAGAATTTATTTTATTGCTTTTTTTTTGTTTTAAGTGGTTCTATTCTCGCAGTGCGTGGTGTGCAAAAAGAATTCAATAGAATTCAACAGTGTAGAAGCGAACTCAGCGTCAAGCGTCGCAAGGGTTTTACAAGCGGCGTAACACAAACACATTCATGCTTACTTGTTTTTGCCGTATCACTGTTTATTAATTTTTTTTAAATAAATTTGCGTTCATGTAAATTGATAAATGAAAACGATCCCGGTGCCTTAACAGCGATTGTTGTACACATATTCGGTCGTTAATCACACAACTCACATTTATTTCTATAAACCACTGTGCGGATATCCCGTTGTCTTGGCGGCGATTGATGTACATTCGCTTCTTGCGCAGCGAGTTCTGATTACAACTCAGCGCCAGTCTATCGTCACGGCAAAACTACAAAACTACAACAAATATAGGCTGCAATATTACCATAGTGATGAAATTGCTATTCTTTTGAAATGACCAAAAAGCATACCTATGGTGGTGTTCACGCAGCTAACAACATGCGTTCCTTGCACTTAGGACATCCAGTGACCAAGTCCCACAATTATTTATTTGTTTTCTTTGATGATTAGCGTTTTTTGTTTAGATATAATTTGAATTTCACAATAGGAAAACTAGCGTCGCAGAAAGTGAAGTCAAGACTAAGAAAAAGTAGCGATGGTAAAAAAAAAGGACGCTATAGAGACTCGATAGTTGTACATAACTTATAAATCGATAAATCATGACTTGTGATATTTCATAAAAATATTTGTGTTGCCGGATGTCAGAATCAAGTGTGGCCAGATCACCATATACCAATACTCTCCCAAATACGCACACCAAGTGCTCTCCGACACACACAAACGGTCACCACACAGCAGTTTTATGTCAAAATAAAAAATTTTTTTTTGATTCATTTTCCACTTTTAATTGGTAATATTTTATGATTTAGGGTGTATGGATGATCTCGGTGCCTTATCAGCGATTGATGTACACATATACGGTCATCACACACAGCATTTTTTTTTATATTGTTGTAAATTAACCCGCACAAGCGATCCCGGTGCCTTATCAGCGGTTGATGTACACATATACGGTCGCTTGTGAAGCAATTTTGACTTGATTTTGTTTGTTTCTTTTGTTTTATTTGCACTTGCACGTCATTATGTTTCAATACCTTTTTACTTAATTTACTGTTTTACCACTCACAACCACTGCTGTCACATGTTCATTACCTCTTTTAGAATTTCAACGAAAAGCGTAGTGGGCATTGTTAATCCCTTGTCCGTAGTCCGGCTGCGCCAGTTACAATCCTGTGGCCGAGGGAGAAAGACTTTCAAAGAATTCAGCAGAATGACAAATCTTTATTTTTTCAATATATTCGTCAGAGCTCGTATTGGCACCTCCTCCTTGTTGCTAGGTCCGTCTCCAAGTGTGCCCAAAGAGATAGGGGGCATGTTGACCCTCGGTATTGGTTCCAGTGTGACCGGAGAGAGGAGGCATGTTAACTCTGGGTCGGTCCTGTCTCCAGTGTGGGCATGTTAACTCGCCTCCCTCGCCAGACGCTCCAGACGCCACGGACGCTCCAGCCCCACCAAAACGCGTCATCCTCGGCCGCACCGTGGTAGACCGCCCCGTGGCCAGAGTTCGGCCCATGCCCGCCACGGACGCTTGGCGGTGGCGGTTCCGGGGAGGAGTCGCGCCCCCACTACTCGCTCCGTCCGGGCGCGTCCTGTGCCTTCGAAACCCACTACGTCGGCCGGCACCCTGGCCCGCAGCGGAGGCTCCGTCGCCGAGCACCTCCTCCGACGAGGACGAGGGCGTCGCCGAGGAAGTCTATATCCTCGACGAGGAGAGTGACGACGACGTGGAAATCGTCGAGGGCGACAGCGACGGCAGCAGCGACGACGACGTCGAGATGGTCGACGACGGCAGCGACGACGACGTCGAGATGGTCGACGACGGCAACGACGACGGCGAGGAGGACGACGAAGTCCCACCGCCCCTGGTCCGAGCACCCGCCGGATGGGCTACGCCGGAAGGCTGGCTCCCCGCCGCCCTCGTCAACCGGGTGCAGGAAAGGGCACGCCGAAACGCAGGGCGAAGCCTGCGTTACCTCGACGAGGAGGGGGAGCAGCAATACCAAGTACAGGTATCCCGGAACGGACAACACGTCCGGATCACCCTGCCACCCCGAAGAAGGGATGGAGTGTGAGGGACCGGATCGGTTCCCTCACAAGAATTTATTTAAATAGGTTAGATTTTTGGTAGATATATAGGTAGGTTAATATTTGTAGACATGTAGGTAGGTTAGGATTTGTAGATATATAGGTTAATATTTGTAGACATGTAGGTAGGTTAGGATTTGTAGATATGTAGGTAGGTTAATATTTGTAGACATGTAGGTAGGCTAATATTTGTAGACATGTAGGTAGGTTAGGATTTGTAGATATGTAGGTAGATTAGGATTTGTAGACATATAAGATAGAATAGGAACATAGTTTAATTTGTAGGTTTTAGGGGAAAGACAACCCAGAGGGGGGCATCTTTGTGTACATGGGGGTTAAACCCCCGTACATAGACATTGCGGCAGAGCCCATAGCGGCAGAGCCAACGTGTCACGGCAGAGCCCATACTAGCGGCAGAGCCAAGACACTTGGCAGAGCCCATAGCGGCAGAGCCATAACACTCGGCAGAGCCCGTAGCGGCAGAGCCAAGACACTTGGCAGAGCCCATAGCGGCAGAGCCATAACACTCGGCAGAGCCCGTAGCGGCAGAGCCACAACCTGGCAGAGCCCGTAGCGGCAGAGCCACAACCTGGCAGAGCCCGTAGCGGCAGAGCCACAACCTGGCAGAGCCCATGGCGGCAGAGCCCATTGCGGCAGATCCCATGGCGGCAGAGCCCATTGCGGCAGAGCCCTTGCGGCAGAGCCCATGGCGGCAGAGCCCTTGGCGGCAGAGCCGAAAGCCATCGACAGCAAGGCGAGCCGAAGCCCGACGCCGCCACGTAAGCCACGACGGCTTACTAGCGGCCGAAGGCGATAACGCTCGGCCAACAGATCGTTTGCCGGACGAAACGCTGTCCGCCCAGCCGGGCAGAGCCAACACCCGGCGGCAGAGCCGATACACCTCGGCAGAGCCGAAGCCCGACGCCGCCACGTAAGCCACGACGGCTTACTAGCGGCCGACGGCGATAACGCTCGGGCAGCAGATCGGCGGCAGAAGAGGTTTCTTGGAGGCAGCGCTGGCCGCCGATCAGGGAGAAGCTGGACGGAAACGAGACCGACCGGGAGTGTCGCAACAGAAGGAGAACGACGACGGCACCTGGAGACAAGGAGGACTGCGAGCCTGGCGGTGGTCACCGCGCTGGATTAGCGGGCCATCGCCATGAAGGAGCCGGGCCTCGGGCCAATACCTCCTGCCGGACGGGAGGAGCCTGCGTGAATAGGAACGACAAATAGGATACAACTCGAACCGAAATAAAAGACAAGTGAACAAAGACACCCGGACTTGTGCATTTCCTTTCCCCCCACCAACCTTCCTCCTAAATCCCGCATTGGGAGCGGCCCCGCGATTACGCAGCCGTCTCCCATACCGGGAACCCTCCTCCTGACCCTCGCCTTGGAGTGGCCCCGCGATTACGCAGCCATCTCCCTGGCAGGTGATCCTTCTTCCTGACTCTTGCCCGGGAAACGGCCCCGCGATTACGCATCCGTCTCCCTGGTAGGAGTACTTCCTCCTAAATCCCGCATTGGGAGCAGCCCCGCGATTACGCAGCCGTCTCCAATACCGGGAACCCTCCTCCTGACCCTCGCCTAGGAGTGGCCCCGCGATTACGCAGCCATCTCCCTGGCAGGTGATCCTTCATCCTGGCTCTTGCCCGGGAAACGGCCCCGCGATTACGCAGCCGTCTCCCTGGTAGGAGTATTTCCCCCTAAATCCCGCATTGGGAGCGGCCCCGCGATTACGCAGCCGTCTCCCATACCGGGAACCCTCCTCCTGACCCTCGCCTTGGAGTGGCCCCGCGATTACGCAGCCGCCCCCCTTGGGCCAAGGATCTCGCTTAGATACGAGACAAGCACTACAGCCTTTCTCCTGCCCCTACAGATTCCCAGATCCTTATTTTCCAAATCCTGGCCAGTAGGCTCCCTTTTATTCTGTCTGTCCCGCAAATAAATATTTTCTGTGGAGGATCCTGGCCTGGCTGAGTATTTATCCTGGCCCGTGATTAGCATCCTTACACGTTTATTTATTTAACCTAAGAAACAATCAACATCAACATACAGGAACGAGCCATTTAGTAGCGCGACGGGGCAAGGGCCCGCTTCGTGCGGTACGGCCGCAAAGCAATGCTTCGCACGAAGGAAGGCCGCTCAGCCCGTCCCCTCTTTCCTAGTCCTCTCCAGGGACCTCAGCGTCTTCATCAGCTTTGCTGAGAATTCTGCCGCCGCGTCGCACGTCCTTGGGTCCGCCAGCATCAGCGGCACCAGCGTGTCCTCGGTGATCGCCGACCCTGCCACCGCCTCCAGCGCGTTCCTCTCCTCGTCGAATCGGCGACACTCGAAGATGACGTGCTTTGCGTCCTCGGTTATCCCGAATCCGCACTCCGGGCAGCCGTCCTCCTCCTCGTGGCCGAATCGCTTCAGGTAGCTCCTGAAGCATCCGTGCCCACTCAGCACTTGGGTCAGGTAGAAATCCACCTGCCCGTGCTTCCTCTCCATCCAGACGTCAATGCTGGGGATCAGTCTGCGAGTCCAACGGCCTTTGGACGAGGCGTCCCACCTGGCCTGCCAGCTGGCGTAACTCCTCCATCTGGCGTCGCTCTTGAGCTCCGCCTTGGAGACACCCTCGGGTCCGGGGTGCCCTCGAAGCGCGTTGCGAAGGTCCGCCTTCTCCCGTACCAGCTCCTTTAGTGGCACAAGGCCAGCTATCACCAGCACGGCGTCATCCGAGATAGTGCGGAATGCGCACGCCACCCGTATGGCGCACAGTCTGTAGGCTGACTCTGCCCCTCGCATATAGGACTTTGTCCCAATCGCCTCAGCCCACACAGGCGCCGCATACAGCAGCTGCGAGGTGACGACGCTCGCCAGCAGCTTCCTGGTTGCGTGCTTAGGCCCTCTGGTGTTCGGAAGCATGCGGGAGAGGGCTCCGACCGTCCCACTGGCCTTCTTCTGGGTGCTCCTTGAAGGAGAGCCGAGAGTCTAGGAGGACACCAAGGTATTTGATTGCCCTCTGTGACTTTATCACGGCTCCGCCGACGCACACCTCGGCCGTTTCCACCGCTTTCCGACTCGATATCAGGACCGCCTCGGTCTTCTGAGCCGCTAGCTCCAGGCCAGCGTTTAAGAGCCACGTCTCGATGGCCTTGATCGCTACGTTCGCCTTCACCTCCGCTGCAGTGCGCTCCTTCGCAACTATGACCACGGCAATGTCGTTCTGCTATCGACTTCAACATCTCGATGGCGTCCAGCGTCGACCTTCCCTTCCTGAAGCCGTACTGGCTCGGGGAGAGGCCCCCGGCCTCCTCGATGGCGGCATTTAGCCTAGCCACTATCAGCTTCTCAAACACCTTGCCAGTGGTGTCTGTGAGGCAGATAGGCCTATGGGAGGATGGCTCCCCTGGCGGCTTGCCTGGCTTGGCGAGAAGCAAGAGCTTTTGCCTCTTCCACCTTTCCGGGAAGGTTCCCTCCGCAAAGCAGTTCGAGTACATGGAAGCGTACTCCTTGGGGTGCAGCGCTATGGACAGCTTTAGTGCCCTGTTGGGCACTGCGTCCGGTCCTGGTGCCTTCTTGGGGCGTATGCTCCTCCCCGTCCGGATCACCTCCGCCTCCGAAATCACGCCGGGGTCGTCGGGATGGCGCTCCGCGTTCGGTGGCATGGTCACAGGTGATCGTTTCGGGAATAGTGCCTGCACTATGCCATCGAGTGCTGCCGGGTCGGACGGGGCTGTGCTGCCCGCTTTAAGGCCCTTGACCACCATCCTGTAGGCACCTCCCCAGAGATCGTTCTCAGCTTCGTCGCAAAGGCGCAGGAAGCACTCCTTCTTCGCGGCCCTTATGGCCATTTTGAGGGCCTTCCTAGCCACCCTATAGGCCTCGCTGCACTCGGCGACTCGTGGCGAGCCGCGCGCCCGCGTTACTTGCCGCCGAGCGTGTAGGCAAGCGGACCGAAGGTCGGCTATCTCGGCACTCCACCAGTACGTTGGCCTCTGGTTCCTCCGACACGCCCCCCTCCGCCGCATGCTCTGGTCGCAAGCACGCTCCAGTTTCGCGGCCATCTGGTTCGCCATTTCGTTGGCTCCGTCCGCCGCTACGACAGCCATGCCCTCCAGGGCATTTTACGCCTTGGCGGGTTGCGGTAGCGATCGCGCATCTCTCGCATGCTCGCCAACTGAGCACAGGATCGCCTCATGGTCGCTTGACTGATCCTTCACCGATCTGATATTGCTTCGTGAAGGCAGCGCGAATCTCGCTCTCCGTCGTGATGGCGTCCAAGTTCCGGATCTCGAAAACGCTAACCTTGGAGTCCTCCGTCAGGGCTCGAACTTCCGTCGCATCGCCCAGGACCCGAGAGATACTCTCCTTTATAGAGTCGGCACTCTCTGTGCTGCCCCTGTCTACCTCCAGAAGCAGGTTTCCCCTGGCCGTTCGACGCACGTTCTTAACCGCCCCTCCGAGGTCGGTTAATTGGTCGTCCTCCCTTCGCGTGACCAGCGCTAGGATCTCGCTGTAGGATTTACCCGATGCCTCCTCTATCACCGCATCGGGGCGAGTTCTGCGGGGCGGCCTTCTCTTCTTGACCACCGTGCTCCAAGAGCTTCCGGCAGTCCTGGGCTCGGACTCGTCTGGTACGGCAGAGCTCACTTGCCGTTTCTCTCCTGTCCGAGGCTTAGGGGGGGCTGTCCTCGTTGGGGGAGCTGGCCGCTTTGGAGGAGCTGGCCGCTCAGTCCTGGCCCCGTTCCTCGATCCGGCCTGCACAGGCGGTAGTCGCAGCTGCCCGGGTCTTCGCCACCTGTGGCTGAGCCGTCTGGCTGGCTGAGTCTTCGCCACGGGTCCGTCTGCGCTGACCGGTCCTTCCTTGGCACTGCCGCCGTCTGCTGTGCCTTGTCCACGCGGGGCTCTCCACCTGGGATGCTCTGGGAGCACTTGCAACACACAATGTCCTGCTTCTTGGACTCGTCGACGAACGTTGCCGATTCTCCGATGGCGACCTGGAGTTTGAGCATCTCCGATATCATCGCCTTCATCGCCATGTTGATGTGGCGCACCTGTTTGTCGTGCACCAGGCTGTGGAGTTCTTCCATCAGCTTCCAGAGCTTCGAGACGCTCTCGGCTCGAGTGGGCTCTTGCTCCTTCTCCTCTTCAGAGTCGGGGGTGCGTTCCGCCTGCACAGCCTTGCTTCTTTTTGGAAGCGTGCCCCTAGTACCGCTTGCCGGGCTGGTCGGGTCTCTCCCCCTCTTGGCCGAGTCGACGTGGTCGCGGCATCCGCTCCTCTCCGGCGCCGGTGATGGCACGAGGGGTGGCGGGGAACGGGCTATCAGGCTGCTCTTTCTAAAAGCAGCTGCGCCTCCCTTGCTCTGTTGCTCCTCCTGGCTTGGTGCATTACCTAGCGTGGCGGCCAAGTCAGCCACCGCCACGTCAGGGTTTGTTGGAGTGTTTGTTAGGGCCTCCAGAATCCTTGCCCTAACCGTGGGATTTCCCACGGGTGGATTTCCACTTTTGTGGCTGCCACCTGGAGTAATTTTGTTATTCACAGACATTCCAGTTAATTGCATTGTCGCCCAATGCTTGGCTGCATTTTATACCTGCTGCCTGCGACGCAGAGCCTCCCTCGATGGCCGAATATATTTCCCTCCGACTTGGATTTGATGGGGGTTATACCGCCCCGCCTCGGTCGCCAGAGCCCCATTTTTTGGTGATCCGCCATGGCGGTGGGGATGGCAGTCGGTCAGATCCATGACTTTTTTCACCCTTAGGCTCCGCGTGCGCACCTCGGTCGAGGCGAAGCGCAGCAGGATTCGGACTCCTTGCCAAGGATCCCGAGCAGCAGCCCGGAAAGGTGTGCTACTCCTTTTGCCGCAATCGTTTTGCTGGAGCTCATAGCAGGCAGCTTCCGTCACGGCACCAGGTCTATATCCCCACAGGGTGGCGCTAGTGAGCGCCGCCGCAGCGCTGCCAGATTAGCGCAGTACGGTCGCTGCACAACACTGCTCAACAGCTGATCGTGCGAGCAGCTGGCGAACACAATATGTGGGGGCGTCCACATTTGACCCGAAGAGAAAGAGTGCGAAGGCGGAAAGATGGCGAAGAGAAAGTTTTTTGGGATGAACTATCCCCGCTTACCCCTGGCCGACATCCGTCTCGCCGGATCGGTGGGCACCGATATGGCTTTCACAGGCCACAGGAGCCGTGCCTCGACTGGTGAGTCTAGAGTCCACGCTCTCGCTGCATCCTGACCACCGCTTCCACTTTTTTACCCTAGGGGCACTGCCACAACGCGAGTTTTAGCCGGAGCGCCTGCGCGGGCGACCGCTCGCCGTGAGTTCACGCACCAACCTCCCAATGCTGTGTCTCCAAGCATTTGTGTGTAATGACAAAAATTTTTTTTTTGTATATTGAATTATGTAATGTTTTTGTTTTATGTTTAATTTTCTTAGAAGAATATATATATTTTTCATTTTATTTTATTTTATAATTATTTTTTTATTTTTATTTATTATTTTTTTTTTTTGTGTTGATCAGACATTTTCTTAAGTGAAACGTTTCATTGATTATATATTTTTAACCAATCCTTATGTACTTTTTGTTTCTTTTGCTTTTTATCTCTAATTATAATGTTATCTCTATCTTCTATGTTTTCTACCGTATTAGGACCTAAATATACTGGATCTAACTTATGACCCGTTTCGTTTCTTAGTGAAACTTTATCTCCTATTTTTAATTCAAAATCTGAAGTTTTCTTATCGTAATTTTGTTTCCTATAAGACTTAGCTTTTTCTAACATAAGTCAAGCTCTGTTATACGCTATTTCCAATCTTAATTTTATTTCCTTAGAGTAATCTTCTACATTATATAGTGGTTCTACTCTATTTATTTTATTAAAATCTGCGAACTGTCTTGGTAATCTACCAAAGACTAGTTCATGGACAGTATTCATGCTAGACTGATGGTGTTGTGTTGAAGCAATAGGTAAAATATTGTATCCAAACGTCCCAATCAGTTTTGTCTGCAGAAATGTATAAACGAATGTATTCATTGAATGTTCTATGACTTCGTTCTAATGTCCCTAAAGTCTGGTGATGATATGCGGTGGATGTAAGATTTTCAATCTTCATATACTTACACATATCTAAAATTACTTTGTTTTTATACTCTGTACCCATGTCCGAAATGAACGTCTTCATTGGACCGTACTTTAGTATAAAATTTTCGAATATAGCTTTCGCGACTGTATTTGCGCTCTTGTTCGCGACAGGTATGGCTACCAGATATTTTGTTAAATCACATATTAGTGTGACGATGTATTCATTGCCATATTCTGATTTCGGTAGTGGACCAACGGTGTCCACTATCACTATATCGAAAGCATTGGTTGGTGTTTCTGTCTTAGTCATTGGGGTCTTTGTATGTGTCGTTGTTTTCGACATTTGGCATTTATGACATCTACGTATGTACTCTTTTCTATGACGAGTCATATTTTTCCAGTAGTAGTGTCTTTTTATTTTCGCTAGCGTTCTTGTAATGCCAGTATGACCTCCTTGAATTGGATCGTCATGGAATGTAGACAGTATTGATTGTATCTCTTTTTCAGTTTGTATAATGGTCACCGGCTGGAGTAGCGCTACTCTCAATGATTTTAATTTCTTGTTGCCCATCTGCTTGAAAGCATCTATTGAAATGGATTCAAAGATTCTTTCACTCGGTGCCAATTTGAGTTGGCTGATCTTTAGTATACCGGCTTGCGTTTCAAGCCTTTGGAAGAACTGATCTAAATCTAGAATTCCATTGGTATATAAATCGTCAACTTCAATTCTTGCAATAACTTTATTTCCTCGTTTTAGTAAACAAATAGATTCAGTTATTCGCAAGGTCACTACTTTTCGTACTTCATCATTTGTAATGACTTCATGTACGTTGGGCTTAGATACATTTTGGATACTTTGCCTAGGCAATAGTTCCTTGTTTGTTACTTGACAGTTTTTATCATGTCTACTTTGTTGCCTGGTAGTGACTTTCAGGAATTTATGTTGCATGTCTTTGAGTTCTTTTATATTTATACGCGAAAGTGCGTCTGCTACGAATTATCTTTTCCCTTTAGGTATTCTACAGTGAAGTCGTATTCTTCAAGCTCTAGCCGCATGCGAGTTAATTTAGAACTGGGATTAGTCATAGAAAATAGATACGTTAATGGTCTATGGTCCGTAGTGAAATGTTTGCCATAAATGTATGGTCTAAAATGGATAATTGCCCAATGAATTGCGAGTTCTTGTTCCGTTGTACTCTTGTTGCTTTCCCCTTTTGTAAATGAACGAGATGCATAAGCTATTGGGAGCTGAATCCCGTCACGGCTCTGAGTTAGAACCGCTCCGCAGGCTTGTTTACTAACATCCGTTATAATGCAAAATTCTTTTGATCTTTTGATCTTCTGTGATCTGGCTAGCAGGAGAACTGTATTATTGCCAGAGCTATATGTTATCGGAAAGTATATTGGATAATTTAAATTTTGGGGTCTAATTATAAACCAGTCTTCTTGGTTTAAAATCTAGCTGACAATTGAATTTTTTTATAAATTCAATGCCTATTATTCCATCACATTGTATTGAAAAATTTGAGTCTACCAAATGAAATTCATGTGGAATAATATATTTTGCTGATCGAAGTTCTATTGAGGTTGTTCCTTAAGGCCATAAAGAATCAAAAGCAGCGCATTGTGGCAAATTCAAAATTACATATTAAAAAAAAACTTTGACAAGGATTAAAACGAAACCTACAATGCGCTGCTTTTGATTCTTTATGGCCAGGGGTAGGCTGTCTTTGCAAGGCGTTTAGCATCAAACGCCTTCTCTTTCGTTCCACTTTGCTCTTTGTATCTCCATAAAAATCCGATCCCTTCAAATGTGTGTCGCAAATCCTGGCATTATGAGCCAAACTGCATCCTAAGGATTCTTACCACAATTTTCTTTTCCGATCTTCTTTGGGAACACGGATGAATTTGACTATTTCAGTTTTTACGACCGCACAACACAATTGACAAAACGACATTTTTTTACACACGCCCAAGGGTTAACAAATAAAATAAAAATTCGTGCGCACAACCTGTCACCTGTCAAAATCAGAGTGAGAACAGACCCCGTAAGCATGAGAAACACTCGGGCTCATGATGTAATAACTACAAGGTGATCTCGTTAGAAAAAGCTCTAGCTTACGGGAAAAAAGCTTTTCAAAAACACTCAAAAGAGCTTTTGCTGTCAGTTTGTTTTGAGTCATGATTAGTTTAACCCTTAGTCTGGCTGTGTGTATATTTACAACCCACTGCTGAAACATAAGCTAAGATGCTATACATAATAATAAATAACTACAACAACTCGTTAGAAAAAGCTCTAGCTTACGGGAAAAAAGCTTTTCAAAAACACTCAAAAGAGCTTTTGCTGTCAGTTTGTTTTGAGTCATGATTAGTTTAACCCATGATGTAATAACTACAAGGTGATCTCGTTTGAAAAAGCTCGAGTGTTTCTCATGCTTACGGGGTCAGTTCTCACTCTGATTTTGACAGGTGACAGGTTGTGCGCACGAATTTTTATTTTACTTGTTAACCCTTGGGCGTGCGTTAAAAAATGTCGCTTTGTCAATTTTGTTGTGCGGTCGTAAAAACTGAAGGAGTCAAATTCATCCGTGTTCCCAAAGAAGATCGGAAAAGAAAATTGTGGGAAGAATCCTTAGGATGCAGTTTGGCTCATAATGCCAGGATTTGCGACACACATTTCAAAGGATCGGATTTTTATGGAGAAACAAAGAGCAAAGTGGAACGAAAGAGAAGGCGTTTGATGCCAAACGCCTTGCAAAGACAGCCTACCCCTGGCCATAAAGAATCAAAAGCAGCGCATTGTGGCGAATTCAAAATTACATATTAAAAAAAAACTTTGACAAGGATTAAAACGAAAACTACAATTCAATTGTTTTTATTTTGCATATTTTTCTTATTAATCATTTTTTTTTTTGGTTTTTGCGGTCTTCCTGAACATTTAAAATTTGTTTTTGCCGACTTAAGGTCAAAAATTATTAAAAATCAAAATATAATTCCAAAATTATTACATTTTTACCAACATATTTCGGTGACACATCTGTAGCCGCCATCAAAGCTATTTGCTTGCCTATTAATAAAAATGTTGTAGTTATTTATTATTATGTATAGCATCTTAGCTTATGTTTCAGCAGTGGGTTGTTTATATACACACAGCCAGACTAAGGGTTAAACTCATCATGACTCAAAACAAACTGACAGCAAAAGCTCTTTTGAGTGTTTTTGAAAAGCTTTTTTCCCGTAAGCTAGAGCTTTTTCTAACGAGATCACCTTGTAGTTATTACATCATGGTTTAACCCTTAGTCTGGCTGTGTGTATATTTACAACCCACTGCTGAAACATAAGCTAAGATGCTATACATAATAATAAATAACTACAACATTTTTATTAATAGGCAAGCAAATAGCTCTGATGGCGGCTACATATGTGTCTCCGAAATATGTTGGTAAAAAATGTAATCATTTTGGAATTCTATTTTATTTTTAATCATTTTTGACCTTAAGTCGGCAAAAACAAATTTTGAATGTTCAGGAAGACCGCAAAAACCAAGAAAAAATAATAAATAAGAAAAATATGCAAATTATGAATTGTAGTTTTTTTTTAATATGTAATTTTGAATTCGCCACAATGCGCTGCTTTTGATGGCTGTCTTTGCAAGGCGTTTGGCATCAAACGCCTTTTTTTTCGTTCCACTTTGCTCTTTGTTTCTCCATAAAAATCCGATCCTTTGAAATGTGTCTCGCAAATCCTGGCATTATGAGTCAAACTGCATCCTAAGGATTCTTCCTACAATTTTCTTTTCCGATCTTCTTTGGGAACACGGATGAATTTGACTCCATCAGTTTTTACGACCGCACAACAAAATTGACAAAACGTGATTTTTTTACGCACGCCCAAGGGTTAACAAATAAAATAAAAATTCGTGCGCACAACCTGTCACCTGTCAAAATCAGAGTGAGAACAGACCCCGTAAGCACGAAAAACACTCGAGTTTCTTCTAACGAGATCACCTTGTAGTTATTACATCATGCTCGGGCTTTTTCAAACGAGATCACCTTGTAGTTATTACATCATGCCTTGGCCTATGCCTTCGATGTTTATTATTTTTCATCGTGAATTTTGAAGTTATCAGAATTTACTTTTAAAAGTGCGATATCTGCACCAGGAATGTTAGTTTATTTTCAGTTGATTATAAAAGTGATTTTAAAAGTGCGATATCTGCACCAGGAATGTTAGTTTATTTTCAGTTGATTATAGAAAGTTACGAATATATTAAGACTGTAATTGATGGAATGAACTTTTGTATTTATTGATTGCTTCCTAAAGGGTTCTGTGAGTTTTCCGACGTATTTTGCAACATTCTCACATTGTTGTTATTGTTGCCCTGGTTGGAGTTACCTCGGCCTCTTCCTTGGTTTTGACCTCGTCTTCCTCCACGGTAATTATAGTTATTATAATTGTTGTTGCCTCGATTGTAATTGTTGTGGTTGCAATTTCTGCCACGATTATAACCTCGGCCTCCTCTATTATTGTTATTTGGACCACGTCGGTAATAGAGTACAGTGTTACTTTGACCTGTTATCTCCGTGCAACAGTTGACAAATTTGGAAATGGCTTCATTCATGTTTGTGAATGTGCCTGCTTCATGATAAGTTTTACCTTATCAATGGAGCAATTTTGTGTCAGCTGTTGTAGTGCTGTATTTATTGGCAAGGGATTGGTTGATACCTTCACTGATAAAGGCGCCTTTAAGGGCCTTCGTCAGTTTCTCCACCTCTTGGGTGTATTGGTTGGCCGTTTTATTTCTCTATTGCAGATTGAGAATCTTGGCAGATATAACTTCTACCGATTCTCCTTTTACTGCACTTGACAGCTGGGCAATAATTGCACCAATTGTCTGCTCCTTATTTATGAGATTCCTTGCATGGCCTTTAAGTTTAGTTTTTATAAGGCTTATCGCTGTTGTTTCATGCATGCCTTTTAAGGTGTCTAATAAACCTAGCGCATCTAAAAAACTTTGTAAATTTTCGTGCCTACTGTCAAACTCTGGTATCAGAGATGTGGCTAGCTTGATAAATTCTGTCACTGTCTGTGCCATTTCGGAAATTGTTATTGTTTCTGGCTTATATTCAATTTGATCGCTTCCTTCTAGTGTGTTAATGTCACTATCGGATTCAGCGTCGCTTGGTTGAATAGATTCCTTTGAAATGGTCGGGATCGAATTCCACCAATTGACTTAGACTTTCTGACACGTTAATCGGAATATGTCTTCTTTTTTTATTATTATTTAATCTTGTGTTTAGGGATTTTATTACCCTTGAACATTTGTTGCAGTACTCAGGTGTGAGTTAGTTGTTAACTAAGTTAACTATATTATTATATTCCCTTACTACAATTTCTGTGTGGTTTTTTAAAGTTTCTGTTTTTATAAATGCAAATTTATTTTTGCATTTATAAGATTTATCAAATTTGAATCGAAATTCGTCTATACGTTTCGCTATTTCGCTCCATTCCATTCTTATAATGGAATTTCCTATTCATATATATTTTTTTTTTAATCTGATCTGCCCTATTTCTGCTATATCTCTTTTTAATGATTTTGTTGTGCTTAACATAAATTGTAAGCAAAAATTGCAAAACTAACACAACTGTTATGATCAATAATAAGATCCACAGTGAATATATGTCATCACTGTGATCTATTATTTTTACATTATTAACTACATTGGCAGTATTATCTTTTGCCTCGCTTTTATCGCTAAACCATCCCATTATATGATTTTATATATTCAACGAAACATTAAAAGAAAAGTGGGATGTTCTATTTTCTTCCCGAAAATCAAAAATAAAAGTAAAAATTTATTTTTTTTTATATTTAATGAAGAACAAGAAAGGAAGCTAACTTCGGCATGCCGAAGTTTAAATACCCTGGCAGTAAGTAGACGAAGAAGAAGAAAAATGTTCTGACTTTCCGCTTTCTCAAAATGTTGCTAGCAAAAAATGTTGCTAGCGAAAAAAATGTTGCTAACGAAATATGTTGCGAACAAATTAAATGAATTGATATGGCTTCTATATGATATAGTGGTCCGATTTGAATAAAATTAAAACCGAAATTCTGGAATAATAAAAAAGGCCATGTATAAAATTATATGAAAATATATTGAAAATTGGCATAGTAAAAATTTGTTTTTCTCAAAAATTTCCGATTGTTCCTATGGCAGCTATATGATATAGTCGTCCGATCCGGCCCGTTCCGACATATATAGTAGTGAGAGCATATAGAAGACTATCTGCAAAGTTTCATTCAGATAGCTTCAAAACTGAGGGACTAGTTTGCGTAGAAACGGACAGACGGACATGGCTAGATCGGCTCGGCTGTTGATGCTGATCAAGAATATATATACTTTATAGGGTCGGAAATGTCTCCTTCACTGCGTTGCAAACTTCTGACTAAAATTATAATACCCTGGCAGGGTATAAAAATGTAGATAATAACAATTATTGTCATTTCACAAAAACCTATTTTTTTTTTAATACATTTTTTCTCATTTAACCACTGTGTGGCGGGGAGGAATTTAATATTACAATAGTCCTACCTATTATTTCGTATGGCTTTACCTGCCATACTGCTCATCGGGCAGAAAAATTCCGCTCAATGTTACAATGTGTCGTTTAAAATTAGTATGCAGCGCAGTGCATCGATTCTTTGGTGTGCCACGCAGGACAACAAAAAAAAATATGTGTATTCGGCTGGTCCGGGCTCTTTGCCGGGCTGGCACACTGACGTTCCCTCGCAGGTGCAGGTGGCGGGCTGCCTCCCGCACTCGTTGTCTCTTTCCTTACGTCAGCTGGGCGTCGCCGGAGTGGCACGCTGACGTTCCCTCGAAGGTGCAGGCGGCGGGTTGCCTCCCGCACTCGGTTTCTGCTGCTGCTGACCTGGGCCTATGGGCTCAGGCGGCCCCGGTGCTGGTCCTCGCACAGGCTATTTATCATCTGCTTCACAGATGTTCTCGGCCAGTGATGCCAGGATTAGGGTGTCCTAGGTGGGTTTCATTTGGATGGTCCAGGTAGAGCCTGGACTCGTTGGATCCGAAGTCCGATGGTCAGGCGGCATTTTTCTCCACAACGGCGGTCTCGTTCTTTTGCTCAGCCACATCAGTCATTTTGATTTACTGCTGGTTTTACTTCCGAAAAATGAAGCGCGAAAACACTTTTAATTATGCGGTCTGGTGTTTGCAAATTTGTACTGAATGCCTCTTTTTCTTTGGGATTTTTGATCGTCCGTCCACACAGTCAGAAGAACTCCGAATTTTTCCACATTCTTATTTTGTTTTTTGTGGCTCCTTTGTCACGGTCGCCATATAAAAATGTAGTAAAGAACTGTTTGCATTTATTTGTTTTAATTAGAGAAGAACGATCCGTTCATTCGCGGTTCCATTTATTGAATGATTTGTATGAGCTAATTTTGGGTTCAGCTAACCCGCACATACAATGCTTATATCTATTTCTTTTGCAATTACATTTATACATATACATGTGTATGCGGAAGGCATGCATATATTATGTATGGCTTGACCACTTGAGCTGCAAAGTGCATGCTCAGTATTCTCACGCTCCACTATCGGCTTATGTATAAGCGTTGGATCGTATTGCTTGGGTGCTGGAATGCTTATGTTGTTGTTGGTGGTCTTTTTCGTATTCGTCTATTTATATTTATTGTGACAGAATGTCACAATGTATAAACGCGAAGTTATACCCTAATTTATAATGCATTAGTAGGGTAGATATGCTACAACATGAAATTAATACATATAAAATATCCAAAATAACATTAGACAATAGGGATGATAAAGGAATTATTTGTCAAGACGGGATTTCAACTCTTGCGATAGGACATTGCGATTACACATTACGCATACAATAGATCCCGAAGTAATAGGTTGTATATCAGCTCTACAAGCAAGCGCAATAGATTCGGGGCAGATAGATAAATCTTCCCTAAGTAAAGATATTAAAATTAAACTCAAAAGAAAACGAGATGAAAATCAATGTGCGCTCTACAAATATGAACGAGACTAAGGCTGACGGCAGAGTGCGAGCGAGATGCGAAGCGAAGCGAAGCGAGAAGCTATGAGCAAAGCGATTTGATGTCAGAGTGAAAGCGAAGCGAGAAACGAGCTATATTGTTAAAATTAAGTTAGTTTAGTTATTAATGTCAAAAATCAAAACAAAAACCGTGCGAGCATTGAAAATGAAAAGTAAACAAAGCACAGAATGTCAAAAAACAAAACAAAAATCGTACGTTCTGAGCGGGTTGAAGGGATAAAGCAGGTTGGAACCTGCTCGCCCGCTTTGCTCTCGCTTTATCGCTTGAACTCGCTACTCGCTTCGCTTTCACTCTGACATATTTCTAGCGATTTCATATAAAAATACATGAAGCGATTTATCGCTCGTTCTCGCTCAATATTATCGCTTCGCTTCGCTTCGCTTCTCGCTCGCACTCTGCCGTCAGCCTTAGTGTGGCATTATATTAAAATAGCTCAATTAGAGAATCCCGACTTTGTAATTTAAATTTAAAATAAAACAAATGTAAATAATAATATTAATAATTTATTAAATAATGTTAAATTCTAAGATTTACAAATAAATTAAATCTAATGTATATATAAAAAGGTTAATATTAAAATGTTCTTAAATTTTTGAAATAAATAAAAACAAAATAAAGAAAAGAAAACATAAAATTGTTTGTGTACTTATTTCATTAGACAATTTCAGATGTATGTATCCAGCTGTCATCGGATTTCGGAAAACCGAACCAGCGAACAAGGGATCTTTTTCCTTTTCTTGTAAGTACTTTCTCAACAAGATAGCTATCTGGAAATCGAGTTTTCTTTAACTCTGGCTCATAAAAACCACCCTTAACTGCGTTCCCATTTAAATCTTGCAATAAAAATGTCACCGGGTTTGTATTCTGAACTTTGTATATCCTAAAAATTTCAACATTCCAATTAGGTGTGTACGATTTCTCAAAAATCCCCTTATATTTCGAAATGCAGACATTTTCCCCAATTTTCAGTTTGCTACCTGCAAACATTTTAATATTATTTTATACCGTTTTCCAGATATGTTTTTCATTGCTAGTGTTCACTTCGATAGGAGCCATTTTTATAGTCCTATGTATTTTGTTGTTTTAAAATTCAATTAACCTTCTATACATATCAATCCATTTATAGGTCCCATTATAAGAAAACTCCTTCCGCATGAGTTCTTTTAAAGTCCTGTTGAATCTTTCAACAATTGAAGCCTCTAAACTACTAAACGTTGAATAGTGATTAATTTCATACCGATTCATTAAAGACTTAAATTGAGCATTAAAAAACTCTTTCCCATCGTCTGTTTGCAGATTTCTCGGAAAACCGCGTCAAGATTTTAGAATTTTCTCCATTGCATCAAACACATCTGTTGCAGTCTTAGATTTAAGTGCTTCACCCCATGATACAATCATAGTAGGTAGTCTCGTCAACTGTAACAGCTCGGATTTTGATTCAGTGCGTGTTTGCCTTTCGTAGTGAGTGGTCAGGTTACGGACAAATTTTTCTACAAAATTAACCCTTGTGTGTGTAAAATTACTTTTTGCAATGTGTGCCGAAAGCACGTAAATGGAGTAAATTTTATAAAAGCGCCAAAATGTGCTGAAAAACGAGCGATATGCGAGGAATCGCTGGGGTGTAAACTCGGCGATTACTCAAAAATTTGCGAGGAGTATAGATTGGAAGTTAAAGCCAAATAGAGGGCAGGAACTTAAGAAAAGGCGATTAAACGACGACACAGTTCCACAAATTATTTTTTAATACTAGAATATATTTTAGAATTAAGAATTTAAACATACGATTAGCAGCACAAAAACATAAACAACGCATCATGTCCAATTCGAAATTGTTAAAAATATAATTATAAAAAAAAAATTCAGCTCGTTTTATTATGAAAGGAAACTCAAAGCCCCATACACCATATAAGGGTTAATCAACACATCTATTGTCGTTTTGCTCGCACTTACTAGGTTGAGCCCCTCTCACTCGCACTCATTGTAATGATTGAAGAGGGACTAAATTTTTCTGTCGAGACTACCTACTATGATTGTATCATGCTTCACCCCACGCAAATTTGGAAAATGTATCAATAACTGTTAACAGATAACGATAATTATTGTTCGATGTAGAGTATTTTCCCATTTCCACCAAGTCGGCCTGCCATAAGCAATTTATCCCCCTTGTTGTAACCCGCCGACGTTGAAAATTTTTGCGTGCAGGAGCATGTAGTTCGTTAATAATACCCCGTCTACTCATTATCAGATGAATATGAATCAGATTTTACAATATTAAAAGCGAATTAATTTGATGGAGTATCAAATTATTTGGAATATCCCATTTTTTCAATAATACTTGAGATAACTATCTCAAGTTTATCTAATCGATCTTCAATATCAGCAGTTTTGATATCGGGTATACTAACAATTAATTCTTGTTTATGAGAAATAATTGACTCCCTCAACCCTTCAATACTCTTGTCAACATAGGCCTTGCTAACTATATCTTTACTTTCCCTTTCATCATTTTTTATACTAAAATTCCCATCGGTATCGCTACCGATCGCACCGAGAAAACTTTCTCCAAATTTTGCTTGATATTTTACAATCAATGATGTGATGGATTCTCTCAGCTGATATATCGTACTGTCAACGTATTCTTTGATGGCGAAATCTCCATTTTCAATCGGAAAACCTCCATTTTTTATACGCCTTTGTTGAATGCTGAAAGTCCCGTCTGTGTCAAGATAGAGTCCTGGCACGGTTTTCTCATATCGCTTTAAATGATTGGTGTTCTGCTTTTCTCTTAAATAACGTCCAAACTTGTCAACGGACATGACGATTATAATCTCATTTGAATATTGAGTCATAAATATATACTAAATTAGAATATAATTTTAGCTTCTCTCAATTCTTCAATTATCGAGGTAATTTCATTCCCGTGATTTGAGTGCCCCACCTCCTATGATGCTAACAGGAGTTGGAGGCGTTCGGCGAGTTCATTCGGGTCATTCCAATAAATAAAGCTCGGTTTTTTCCTCTCAAGTGTCATGAACCTAGACCCGGTTACAACATCTGTTTTGTGTTTGGGGGTAGACTCGGCAACTCACTTGTCCCCTTCACTTGTCCATTTGCTTGAAAATTTCTTCGGTATACATTAGTTTTTATTAAAATTTCTCTGTATATATTTAAATCATTTGTATTGTACAGGGTGCTTTTTTTTGTGGTACCCGATGTTAAACTGGAATAACTTTGATAGCATTTGTCAATTGTTTATCTGACAGCTGCTGTCATAAACTTCAGTCCAGCACAATTTTTACCATGGAGCATTACACGCCAAAAGAAAAAGCAGAAATTGTTAAATTTTATTTTCAAAATCAGTCCTCTGTTACGTTAACTCAACGCGCGTACAGAGCAAAATATCGTTCGAAAAAAGTGCCAACACCGAAGACAATTCGACGTATAGTGGCAAAATTTTGTGAAAGTGGTTCAGTGGCAACTAAGAGGCCTAAGATTAAAGCACGTCTAACGATCGATTTATTGAAGGTAATGTTCCCCAATCGATTGATCTCAAAAAACGGCGATTACGATTGGCCACCACGTTCGCCTGATTTGACCGCTCCTGACTTTTTCCTGTGGGGATACTTAAAAAGTAAGGTTTATGCTAATCGGCCAGAGTCTCTTGAACAACTTAAGACCAACATCCGCAACGAAATCGCTGGAATTTCCCGTGAAACACTTCAAAAAGTGATGAAAAATGGCGAAAAAAGGGCTGATATGTGTGTGGCTGCAAATGGTGGTCATTTACCAGATATTGTTTTCAAAAAGTAACAGAACAAATTGTGCAAGACCATATTAAATGCCAATAAAGAAAAAATTAAAAAAAATTAGTTTGTGTTAAAGTTATTAAAAAAAAAAACATCGGGTACCATAAAAAAAAGCACCCTGTATTTTTTGGGTAGATGGTGGAATATTAAAGAATATAATTCACTTGTGAGCTGAAAGTTTTCTCCATCATCAAATTCAATTGTATTATTTGATAGCTTTATTTGATTGTTTCCCAACATTAATTGACCAGATTCATTTTTGTATGGCCCATATGTCTTATCTAAAATGTGTTCCTGTGCTAGTTCGCTAACATTTAAATTTTTAGAACTCTCTTCAAGGGACGGTGGTTGGGTTGCTTGTAATGGATATGTGGGTGGAGAGAGATGAGTTTATAATACACTCGATGTGTGAGCAGCGGGTTGGTTTGATACCACAGGTGTTGATTGATGAGAGTGATGATGAGGCGGTGAGAATGAAGAATCATCCGATTGTAAATAAAAGTAATCTTTTTCGATATCATTGATATCATCAAACGATTTATATTCATCATATTTAGGGGTAGAATTTTTGTTATTTACAGTATAAAATGTAAGTTTCCTCTTCTTCATATACTGCGTTTTATCATCAGTTTTCATTATTTCTTCGGTTTTTTTTTTGTTTCTCTTTCCCTTCAGCGTTATATAACTTTTTATTTGCATTGACAAGTTCGTTTAACGGTTTAGTGATCGGTTTAAATTTTTCTTCCAAGTCCATGATATTCTGCCTTTTAAAATGTTTTAACTCGGAAAATTTCTTTTTTAAAGCATTTCGATTCATTTCAATTGATGCAACATTTGCTCATTCATTGTAATTAAAGTCGATTATGATTATTGAACTGAAAAATAATTCCTTTATCACGATCATATCTACCTAATCTGATAATCAGACCTGGTATCAGGTCTTAACAGGTGTGATAATCAGACCTCATTTGATAAACAGACCTAATATCAGCCCTTAACAGGTCTGATAATCAGACCTGATCTGATAATTAGATCTGATCGGATAACTAATCAGATAAACAGGTCAGAGAGATTTTCTGTTATTAAAAAAGGAATTTTCCCCAACTCCCATTTCCCAATAAAATTGTATGATATTTAATTTTTTATTTTATTTTTTTAATTTATTTATTATTATTTTTAACTGAAAAATAAACCTGAAAAGATTTTTCCCCAAGTCCCATTTCCCAATAAAAATTTATGATATTTAATTTTTTATTTTATTTTTTATTTATTTATCATTATTACTTTTAATTTTCTATTACATATTAGATTTTAAGCTAACATTGACATTTCCATCATCACATTTGAAAATGGTATAATTTTGTGTACTAAAAAGCGGCAAGAGGTTATCGTCTATGTTGAACCTTTCAGGAAGGTAAACAACACGAGTGGCAAGTTCGAGCATAATATTGCTACCGAATTCCCAAAACTATCAAAGTAATAGGAGTCTGATCCTTTCTTCTAATAGGCTACCTAATGTGTTTCGTCTGATGTCGAGTCTGCTAAATTTACTATTCCGCACTCAGAATGAAAGGGAAATTTAGGTAACTAATCCTTCATGTAAACTCCACGGAAATTTTTTATATTTTTAAAACCAAACGATAATATATCAAAGTTGGATAATGCTCTTTTGGGTAGCTCATTTAGAAGTTTTTTTGATTGCGTTTTTGATTCTTATTATTTTTTGTGAATGAAATGCCATTGCCTTTTCGGTAAGGTTGCAAATACAAACCCTCCCCCAACGCTACCGATTCCAGTTTTCTATGGTGTCTCTTGTTTTCCTCAAGTTGAGCTTTTGCGTTTTTAGCGGAATTAATAGACTTTACAATGGCTGCACTACCTGATGCTAAACTACCAACAGCGCTAAGGGCTGTTAAAATAGGCACCAATGGTAAAAAACCACCAACTTTTGGAATTGCTATAACTCTTGGCACGATCATATTTTTTTTACATCCAACAGAGTTAGATACTACACTCCGAGCGACTTTTATTGCATTCAATAAGTCAGGGGGCTTATGCTTTCGTAATTCAATGGTTGCCTTTTTGATGATTGAAGCAAGAGATTTTTTTGTTGGTTTCTTTTTCTCTTGCTTAGTTCCCATACCAAAATTTTTCTTTAGTTTCATCATGTTTGTGACGAAATATGCTGCAGCCTTCTCGCTAATACTACTATTTGGTGCTTTAACACGTTCCCAAGCCCTATCGATTAAAACTGAGTCCGCTTTATGTCGTTCACCCAAGTCCTTGTTATTTGAATAAGCCAAATCGTGGATGCGACAAGCTTCATCCAATGGGTTTATACCCCGGTCACCGCGAGCTAATCGCTTTTCTAGCCCTGTACCAGGTCCACAGTAATTGTATCCTGGTATATGAGCCTCAAAGGGTAGAGTATTTATAAAATTATTTATGAGACCAGTACCCTGCTTGACTTTTGTATTATGACTGATTACATTATAAAGTCGTTTGCCTATTTCATGTATAAACCTCAATTAACGAGTTATTGTCCATGAATGAAGTAGCTTTCTTTAAAACATGCGTTTATTAACACAAAATAAAACCATCACAGTAAGAAACATTGAAGGCGCTGGACATGAGAAGAGTACACATCATCGTCACAGCTCCTTGTTACCAAACACAATTAGAGCTTTAATTGTTGGACCATCCAATTGTGGGAAAACTAATGTTATGATAAGCCTTATCGAAAGTCCAAATGGATTAAAATTTGAAAATATTTATATATTTTCAAAGAGTTAATTTCAACCAAAATATCAGTATTTGGAAAAACTTGTCAAGCCAATACGGGGTATGGGGTATTACACATTTTCAACGAATGACAGTGATTTATCTCCACAAGAAGCTAAAAGGAATTCTATTATGATCTTCGACGATGTAATCAATGAACGCCAGGACAATATCCGAAACTTTTTCTTTTTCGGTAGACATATGAACGTAGATATATTCTACTTATCTCAAACGTATACGCGGGTGCCGAGACAAATTATTCGCGATAACACCAACTTTTTGATTTTATTCAATCAGGATCAACTCAACATGCGTGGAATATATCGGCATCATGTGAGCAATGATATGACGTTTGAAACATTTATGAATTATTAAAGGAAGTGCTGGGAGGACTGATTTGAGTTTTTAGTAATCTCAAAGGATGATAATATGAAAACTGAACGATATAGAAAGGGATTTGAATGGGAATAAAGTAATAGAAATTCCTGTAGGGTCATATGAGTTTGATGAAATTATAAAATATATTATTACTAAACTGAAGTAGCACAATCTTCATGACACAATAAAAATTGAATGTAACACAAACACTTTACAAGTTCAAGTTTTTACCAAAAATGAGACGGTATATTTCAATCATGAACGATATATTGGTCAGTTATTTGGATTTAATAAACGAAAATTAAGACCACATGATAATGAAGTTTACATCTCGGATAATCCCGTAAATATTTTAAAAATAAATTCTATTAGATTGGAATGTAATATTATTAGCGGGTCATATGTGGGAAATAGAGCAAACCATGTGCTTCATGAGTTTGGAATAAACGTCCCTCCAGGGTATAAATTGAATGAAAATCCGAGAAATCTTATTTATTTGCCCGTCAACACCCGACAAATCAGCACGCTTGAAGTTCGCATAGTTGATCAGGACGGAGATTTGATTAATTTGCGTGGAGAAACTGTATCAATTCGACTTCACTTGCGTCCAGCAGAATGATTATTTATTATAAAAACTCATCACATCGCTCCTTTGATAGCATTATCAAATCTAAAGTTGAAGTGAAAACATCTTCATCATCATCATCATCATCATCTCAAAGGACTAAAATTCATCGTCCTGCTCTCACATTAAAAAATAAATTGATATTGAAATCATTGGGATTTAATATTTAATAAATAAAGTTTATAATCTAAAATCCAAATGAATGACATTTTTTATGTTCAGGAGCAACTTGCTAATGATCAAAGCATTATTAAAAAAGACTATCATTCTTATTATCCATATCAACAAAGCTTCAAGGCGAATGATGAAGTCCGGATTACAATTCAGAACCAGGATTTGTATGTCCTGCCGTGTGATAGTTTTCTCCACTTTGAAGAAACACTTAGCAAAATTATTGACTCAAATTCAGGAACAAGTAGCACAAATAGTGTTAGCGACTTGCTCAAAAATAATTGCATGGCCTATTTTCTGGATGAAATAAGATATGAGTGAAATGGGTGTGAACTGGATAGGACACGATTTACTGGAATTACAACGACTATTAAGAACTTTCTATCAGTCGGTCAACAGGAGGGAGTTCTTTACCGGAATGCTGGGTGGAGTGGAGGAGAGAATATCGCTTCGGGAGGACATTTCAACTTTTCTGTGCCCCTGAAAATGTAGTGGCGCTTGGGTAAGAAATAAATAAATTACTCTTAGCGCAAAAGTCGACACTGTAACCCTAATTATGCGGCGATCGGTGAATGGCAAAACATAAGCTTCCAGTAGCGATGTTCGGGAGATAATCGGGAAGATATAGAGTCGCTCCCGATAATGGAAAGAGCTTTCACGAGCCCCAAATTTCCGCCCGACTTGAGCTATATCCGTCCGAAGCTTGGTCCATTCTTTTCAATCAGACCAGCGATCAGAACGGACGTGCTCAGGAGAGCCTATTCTAATACATATAAACTTGATTAAGTGCCAGGGTAAATATTTTATTTTCGGCACACGGTTGGCCGTAAAAATTAATTCAATAAACCTTTTTATAGAATTGGCACCAAGTGCTATAATTTTTCCTCCCAAAAATTCGGCGGCCTTTACCCTATTTTGTGGGTCCGCATCGGCAGAGACACGTGCTTGAGGCGCCACCAAACCCAAGGCATCGGGGCTCCTCAAGGCAGTGCATATGTCCAACTATCAAGCTTCACAAGCCCTTAACTCGACGCGCGAGATCAGCGCAACAACAGCAGCAGTGCAGTGCATAATTTATTCTTGTGCTTTTTCTTGGTGGCAGCAGAGTCGTCCCTAACCCCTCGCGGAACAAAGTTACGCCCATCCATCGATAGAGACGCGTTAATCCCCGGTTAAAGAAATATAAGTGCCTAATATAAGTGCTAGAGCGATCTATTTAGAGCCGGCCGATCAAAAACCTATTTTTTTTAATATTTTTTGAGGCCTCTGCCGACCCTAACCCCAGCGAGGCACGTGAGTTAGTGCAACAACAACAACAATCATAAGAAATCAAATTAATTAACAGCCGAGTCACATAATCTGAACCTAAATCAGGCTCAGCCACAAATGTAGCTGAGCATCGCGGCAATATGCCTTAGTTAAGTTAGTAGTAAAAATTTAGGTTAGTTCTTGTTTTCTCCTTTAATAATTTCACTTATAAAATAGTTGGTTTTCCATTCGAAAATTTATTTGAAAATATATTGGCAAAGTGAAAAATGAAATATCAAAAAGACCTGCGGGAAAAATTTAAAGTGAAGTGAAAACCTAAAAACATAAATAAGTGAAACCCTCCCTCAAACTAAAATCATCAGTGCAAACCTTTATTATGAATTAAATAAAAATGAAAAGGTGCACTGAATATCAGCCAAAAATAAAACAATAACAACATCGGTAGCAAAACATAAATGCCTATAAGAGTTTATTCTAGCTGACCCGCCGTCCAAAGATCTTTCGACGTTGGAGCTGCAGCCAAAATGTAAGTGATAAACCCATGCATGTAATTTATCGTTTTTGTTTTGCTCCCCGACTTTCGTGGCCTGATAAGCCTTTTTCAGTCATTGATTAATTCTATAGAGTAATTGCGTTTAGCCTCTCTTTGATCGCGAGCTTATTCAGCGATTCAGCACTTTGAGCTTTAAAGAGAATCCAAATGCAGGTGCATCTTCTCTTCCTCTTTTACCTAGCTTTCGCTACACTGAGCGACGAAATTTTTGAAATTAATGAAGTTAATTATTAACCTACAATTAAATGAATTTTTTTATATTTAAATAATTTAATTCAGAATAATTTGTACTCGATGAGTAATTGGTATTCGAGTTTCAAAATAAATGTAATATCTCGAATTACATTTTGTATCCAGCGTTTCTGGCAGTGTATGCTTATGATTAAATTAAATATTTCCTCTCTTTAGGAAAAACTTTTAGTATGATGGCATACACTGAAAGAAATTTATTCCGGTCATATTAATTAATTGTTTGCCTTTGAATTAAAACTAACTTTGCTAATATTTTAAACATTTCTGAATAAGAAGAAATTATCGTTAATATTATAAAAATTATTTTTGAATATGCGATCTTATTCTTTATTTACACTTATAATTAATTATATTATACCTACATTTACCTAACTTTCTAATTTTCACAGCAGTGTTTTTTAAATATTTCCCCTCGCCAATAAATTAGCCAATTAAACGAAAAATGAATAGAATAAAATTAAATAAAATTAAATAATTTTTAATTAAAAATAATAATAGAAGAAAATTATGAATAGTATAGGAAATAAAATTATAATGATGAAGTCGAGCTAAACTGTTTTTGTTATTGGAAGCCATGCTAATCCTGAAGGATGTCCCAAACCTAGGGTAGCTTTGATAAGGGATCGCCAGCCTTGGCTGTAGCAAGCGATCAAGGTAGTGTAGCGCTTGTGGCAAGACGAATTGGGCGGCAGGCCAGAAATGCGGTGGCGCCATCTACATGTCGTTCCCGCGTCGAAACAAGGGGCAGACAAGGAAATTCGGGGGAGAGCTTTAGCAAAGAAAGAGGCAACATAGGCATCTGTCAGATTTCGGCAAATACCGTAGGTTTGGCTGGAGAGAGCAGAGATAGCTTCCCAGTTAGATCAACTCGACGCCAGCTTTCTTTTCCAATTTGGCTGTCCACAAGGTTAGTTCATCCCCCAAGAGTTAAACGGAACCAAGACCAGGAGGCATATAAGGAAAAACTGGCGAAAGAATTTTATAAAGAAATACAGCTACAGGCAGCGCTGAATCCAGCTTCAGGGTAAGCAAGGCCGTATAAAAAAAGAGCGTGGAGTTTGCGATTGTGCAAGGTGCATTTTTTTATCTAGGTTTGGCGCTAAATATATAGCGCAATTGCGAGCCGAACGGACGGTTTAACATCAAGCCAGGTGGCAGAGATTTTTCCTCGGAGAACGACGGATCACTCAGCCCAGGGAGAAACGAAACGGCGGCTCAAAACTCCCGCAGCGAGGAGCTGCATCTAACTATTTAATTAGTGATAACCTTTAAATTAGGCCTCTGAAAGGTAGAAAAGGGTCCCCAGCGGGCATAGATACTTCCCAATTAGAAATCGCGGCAGCACATAATTCTTTTCCATTTCGGCGGACGTTTATTTTGTTAATTACTCTCCGAGAGCCATCGATGACGTAGAAATCTCCACGATCCATTTTGTCGCCATGTTCCCTTTGCGCACTTAAAGAAGGGAACGAGAACAGGAGGAACGAAAAGGAGAGGGGAGAATAACCACGTCCAGCAGTTGCAATTGCGGTTTCTTGTTCGGCGGACGAGCAAAAGTTTTGTCGCGCGTTGTGGCCGTAATTTGGTGAATCCGACCAGAGGAAAATCCGCTGATCGACGGCGCGGGAAAAAACCCATAGCGAGCGAGATGCGGGAGGCCGGAAAATAGTAGGCCGATTTTTTTTTTGTATAGTGAAATAAGTTATTACATAAGTGAAAAGTGGCAGTGCGAAGGAGAGAGGGAAAGATAAGGAAAAGAGTCCATCATTTGTTTTTAGTGTCCCTTATGTGCTCCGTCTTCTTCTTCCTTTTTGTTTCTTTTTGTTCAGTTTTAGCAAGCCTATGATCAAGCAATAAGGCACAGTGGGTCAAAGACCAATACAGAAAAAAAAAATATTTAAGTTTCCCAAAGGTGCGGCAGACTCCAACGGAAGCGCTTTCGTCGGTGTAACTCCGGATCGTCGGTGAGTGATTAAGTCACGTAATTGCGTGGCAATGATTGATGAGGTATAATTTGGTGAAAAAAGATAGAAATTAAATACGACTGAGCTTTCAATTCCTTGTCCCACTGTCCGCCGCGAGCGAAATTAGGAAATTAGGAATTAGGAAATTAGGAAATTCGAAGTTTTAGAGCCTCTGAAGAAAGGAAGAGGAGGAATGCGAATTAAAGGCCAAGGCCAAGAGCGGAATGTCGGAATTAGAATCTGATTTTTTTTCTGTTTGTCCGTCTCTCTTTAACTCTCGCACATATGTATGTTGTTTTTTTGCCGCCAGAGCAGCAATCGCTCCCTTTTTTTTGATTTGTTCAATATTAATGTTCTTAAGTTCCATTTAGGTGCCTTCGGCACACTCGCAATTAGTGGAGATCTAAATATCGAAATTTTCTCTTTTATTCTACTCGCATACAATTCTGATAGTTATTTAAGGCCCCACATTTTTCCTCGCATGCGATTTTTACTCAGTGTGTTTACTTTTTGTTACTGGCGCATGTACTTGCTGCTAGCCTCCATGCTGAGTTATCAATTTGTTAGCTGTAAGAAAATTCTCTTAGTGTTTTAAGAATAAAATTTATAATGTGCTAGAGATCTTTTCGTTTGCCTATGGCTAGGATAACTCCCTTGTGAATATTTGTTAGTGATCTGAGAAGGGGCCGTCCAAGGGTATTGTTCAATGCAGATTTTGGAGAAAGGCGGCCAAGGCAGGGCGGGCGTTAGCGACCTCAATACCATCAGAGGATCGCAAGGAAGATGAGGAAAGGTAGTTGTTTATGCGAGGGGCCACTGTGCCGCCTCTGCGGACAGAGCTTTCGCTCTCGTCCGCTCTCGCCCTCTTGTGAGCTTACGCTCTCGCGCTCCGGAGCTCGGGATCGTTTTCCGTCGTTCTCCCGTGCTCGCCTAAGCGGCTCTTTTTCTGTAAGCTAGTTTTAGTTCCATGTATGAATGCGAGAAATACACACTGAATTACCACGACGCCCCCGCCTCTTTAATTTCGATCTTCTGGTGCCTTCGCTGTTTTTTTCTACTCGGAATTGTTTCGCTTTGCGCCGTGGGAATTTGTGTTCTTTTCATCCTTTCCGTGATCGCTGCTTATTATTGGAAACCTCGATCGGCCCCCCTACAAACATTGGTCCTACAGAGCCGGATAATTCTTCTTCTGCCAGCAGTTCCCGGCCTTTGGTTCACCAAGATAAGTACGAATTTTCGTCATTTTTCTCACTGCCGGTCTTCAGCAGAGCTCCGAACATTCCATTTCGGTCGCACTGCTGCAAGATTATTTTTTCCGTGTCAATTCCACCTCCGCGAATTTTCCTGACATAACGGCAGTTGAGAATTTCATTCCTCCTCGTCAATATTCGTTCCATTTGTCTCCGCTTCGTTTCTTTTTCGCGCCGCCATATTCCGCGCCGTTTTTGGTCCGTACATCAAAGTGCAAACGGTCGCGGCATATGTACATATATATGTGTGCGCATTCATCCCGTACATGCTGGCACATATATATGTACACATATTATTATATGTCGGCGCGATTGAAACTCTGCAAGTGAAAAGTGAAATTGTGTGGTGGAAAAAGAAAGACTAACAATATCGGCCAACGAGTGTGCACTGTGCGGTAATTTTCCCTGTTCGCCGAACAGTCTGCCGTTGTTTCGATATTCTTTCTGTGTTCATTCCGGTGCGTGTCTTTTTTTCGCCACATAATTTTACTGTCCTTTTCAAGACAGTCAATTAATACAGTCCACTTCATCGATGCTCTACTGTGCCCTTACATACATATGCATGCATGCCCTTGAATATTTTTCGTGAATATTTTCTGCACCTATTCCAGGAAATTTTAAATTAAATCAATACGAATTTAAATACAAATTAAAAAGAAGAGACATCCAACAATTATTAATAATTATTATTGCAAATCCACACGGGCGGGACCGCGATTGCTTTTTTAATTTTTTTGGACATTCCGCAGCAGCCGAGTTATTGCTGTTGCCGTTTTTTCCGTTGTTGTTCCGTCTCTTTGCACACGCACTGCTTTGCCGACGGCAAGCAGGGAGGCCGTTGCCGAACCAAGCCAAGGGTTTATTAAGTCCGCCTTTCCGGCTCTCGATATTATTATTCTCGATATTACGTTCAAGAATAATTAATTATTAATTATTAAAAAGGAAAAGAAACAACTATTGCAAATCCACACGGGCGGGACCGCGATTGCTTTTGTCCAAATCTTTGGGTTTTTCCGCCGCAGCCGAGTTGTTGCTGTTGCTGGGTTTTTTGGTGTTCCGTCTTTTACACACGCACTGCGTTGCCGACGGCAAGCAGTGAAGCTTTGTCAAACCAAGGTTTTTTAAGTCCACCTGTCCGGCCAAAGCCAAGGTTTTTTTTAAGTCCACCTTTCCGGCTTCGCAGTAAATAAAGAAGAGTAAATATTTTTTCCGGTTACTAATTATTAAGGAAATTATTAATTAATTGATTTTGGGATTACGGCAACCGATCGACCCTGTCGCGAGCCTAATTTTTTCTCCTGTGTCAACGGCAAAAATATTTGAGATCCACGTCTGAGCCAAGCAGTACATATATTTCTACCGAAATATTTATATTTCCATTTTTTTCGTTCCCGACCGCAATTTTCCGGCCAATTTTGGCTATTTTTTTTTCTGCTGATCCGCATAGTGCAATATCCGCCCGCAGCAGCAGTCTGTGCCTCCTCGAGCCCGCGCCACTTTTGCCTGACTCCGTTAATTTTTTGGGCCTCAAATTATTCCCTGGCAAGGGATTTCTGGATTGTTTTTCTTTTTTTGTCCGCTGTAAAAAATACTGCAATATTTCAACCATCGTGAGCGGCCGTATGCAACCTTGATTCGTATCAGATTCTTATTCTTCTGATCAGCTGAGGATTCTGAGAATGCCCACGGGAGGCGACAAAAAGCCCCGTCTGATCCCATCCATTCGCTTAGACAGGTCGCAATCCGCATCTCCGCGGTCGTCCCAATTAAAGCCAAAGGCTGCCACTGCCATTCCAAGGGCAAAAAGCGACGAGTCAGTCGACACTGTCCACGATCCCGCGCCAAGGATTACTCGGTCAGTCGCAAAGATGACACAGAGTGCGTTAGAAGTCGCCCTGAAGAAGTTCACGGCCACGACGGACGGAGTTAGCCAGTTCGAAGCTGACATCCATACTCCGGGCGCCCCTGGCACTGACAGTTTCTCCCCCTATATGTGCCGAGTCCATCTGGACGAAGTCCGGGGCTTATGGGAAGATGTAAAAAAGGACTACAGGAGCTGCTTAGACCTTCTATCCGTGTCCGCTGATGACCCTGCCACTTCAACAGTGCTGAGATCTAAATACAGCTACTGTTACACCGTTTTTTCGAGGTGTGTTGCCCATCTTCAGGAAGTGGTAGAAAAGGCCGCCGTCCAGCCCGCTCAGGCTCCCGCACCCAGCCAACTGCCCGCTTCTACGGGGTGCCGGGTACCGCCAGTGGACACCGAAGTTTTCGCTGGTGATTACCTTCGGTGGCCCACATTCAGAGACTTGTTCACCGCCATTTATATCCGCAACTCGGGGCTCACACCGGTGGAAAAGCTGTTCCACCTGTTGTCGAAGACAAGTGGCGACGCGCACGCCATTGTCTGTAAGGCCCCGCTAACCAATGAAGGTTTCGTCTCAGCGTGGCAAGGCCTGACCGATCGTTTCGAAAATCGGCGGTCTTTGGTCAACAGTCAGTTGAAGATCCTCTTCAATATCCAGACTGTTCCCCAAGAGTCCGGAGCCGCTCTAAAAGAGCTACAAGGCACCATTCAGAGTTGCCTCACTGCCTTACGCATGTCTTCCATCAATGTCGAGGCTTGGGATTGTCTCCTGATATATATGGTGTCGTTGAAGCTGCCCAAGATCACGCTTTCTCTGTGGGAGCAATCAGTCCACAACAAGGCCGAAATTCCAACCTGGGGTGAGATGGACGCATTCCTGACAGAGCGCTATCGGACTCTGGAGGCAATCGACGACATCAGACCTAGCGTTTCGGGGCAAGTTCCGCCAAGACCGTCAACTACGAGCGCTCCACCGCGCAGGCTCAACTCGTATGAGGCCAGGGTGGCTCCAGCGCCCAGGGGGTGTGATCTCTGTTCTAGGGAGAACCATCCCATTCGCATATGTCCACGGTTCCTCGAAATGGACGTGGATGGTCGCTCCGACTACATAAGGCGAAGGCAACTTTGCCTTAACTGTTTTGCCCGGGGGCACCAGCAACGGGACTGCACCAGTACCCACAGCTGTTTCACATGCCACAGCCGGCATCACACCCTCCTGCACCGCGGTAATCCTTTCGCGACCGCTCCGGGTCCGTCGACGACAGCCAGGTCTCGGCCCGCGCCTACTCCAGGAGGCACTGGTGCCTCAGACGACTCCGCCGATGTGCAAGTATGCTTCGCCACTGGTTCAAGAGCCGTCCTATTGGGCACGGCCCTTATTAACGTGTGCCATCGGGGATGCAATTTCCAAGCGCGAGCGTTGATTGATTCTGGGTCGGAAGCGACCTTCATTACGGAACGGCTGTTCAACCTAGTCAGACTTCCTTTCAAGACTATCCAGGCCCAAGTGTCCGGCCTGAACCAGACCGTTGCCGCCCAGTCGACTAAACTGTGCAATTTCTCCATTCAGTCGCCTTCCAGACCTGGAATTCAAGTAGACACTACAGCTTATGTTCTTCCGCAGCTGGCCGGTAATCTGCCGTCGTATCCGATCCCACGGGATCTTCTTAAGGACCTCCCTGACGTCCCCCTTGCGGACCCCAAATTCTTCGAGAGCTCCCAGATCGATGTCTTAATAGGAGCAGATATTCTTCCTTCGATCCTCCTCGGCAACTCCAAAACGAACATTTGCGGTTCGCTTCTTGGCCAGGAAACAATTTTCGGGTGGGTGTTGACAGGCCCAATCCACTCGACAGGCCCCCGCAGCGTGGCCGCCTTCTCCACGCGAGTTACATGTCGCCTCGAAGACTCCCTGGATCAGCTCCTCACTAAATTCTGGGAGGTGGAGGAAGTTCCCACTCAGATCGTCTCCGAGGCTGATTCTTTTTGCGAACAGAATTTCGTGAAAACCACCAAAAGGGATTATCGTGGCAAATATGTTGTGACGCTCCCCTTGCGCGACCCCGAGCACGAGGGTTCCGAGCTAGCAGCTTCACGATCCTTCGCTCTAGCTCAGTTCCTCCGGAACGAGCAGCGCCTGAAAAGAGATCCTCTCCTCAAAGCCCGGTATGACGCGGTGATCCAAGAGTACCTCGACTTGGGACACATGACCGAGGTTCCTACGACGAGCAGCTCCGCCACATATTACCTTCCGCATCACGCCGTTCTCAAGCCCGAAAGCACGACTACTAAAGTGCGGGTAGTTTTTAATGCCTCTAGCCCTTCCGCAAACGGGACCAGTCTGAATGACATTCTATTCGCGGGCCCAGTCTTACAGTCCGACCTTACTATTCAGATCCTGAAGTGGCGATACTTCAGGTTCGTTTTCAACGCCGACATCGAGAAGATGTATCGGCAAATTTGGGTAGACCCCCGGCACACCCCGCTCCAACGCATACTGTTTCGCAACCCCGACGGGGAAATCCGCGACTACGAGTTAAAGACGGTGACCTTCGGGATCAATTGTGCCCCATTCCTGGCAATACGCGTCCTGCAACAGCTCGCCAAGGACGAAGAGTTAAGGTATCCGCAGGCTAGTCAAATCATCCGACATTTCATGTACGTCGACGACGTGCTCGCTGGGTCCGACTCAAAGTCGGAGGCGCAGGCAGCTATCCAAGAGCTCGAGGGGGCCCTGGGTTCGGCAGGGTTCCCACTTAGGAAATGGACGTCCAATAGCAAGGCGATTTTGGCAGACATCCAGCCTGACCATCTCCTTCGGGCTGATTTCCTTGAAATCGACGCAGAAAGCACGGCCAAGACTCTCGGCGTACGTTGGAAGGCTACGTCCGATGAGTTCTTCTTCATTCCGCCAGAATTGACCCTGGGATCATCGTTCTCGAAGCGTCAGGTCCTTTCCCAAATTGCCAAGTTGTTCGATCCAGCCGGCTGGCTAGCCCCCTTCGTTGTCCGGGCGAAAATGTTTATGCAGGACATTTGGCTCCAGGATCTGGGCTGGGACGATGTCCTCCCTCAAGACTTCTGCGAAAGATGGGTTGACTTCCTGAAAAGTTACTCAGCGCTCGATCAGATCCGCATTCCCCGCTGGGTCGCGTTCCGACCACACTTAAAGGTGGAGCATCACGGCTTCTGCGACGCCTCTCAAAAGGCTTATGGCGCCGCCATTTACGTTCGAGTTGAGGTGGGGTCCACGGTAGCGGTGAACTTGCTAACGGCAAAAACGCGGGTGGCCCCAGTCAAGACGGTTTCACTCCCGAGGCTGGAGTTGTGCGGAGCCGTCCTGTTATCCGAGATGGCCAACGCCATTCTTCCGAAGATGCCCGGGCCTGCGTCCGCTCTCCATTGTTGGACGGACTCGACCATTGTTCTCGCCTGGTTGCATAAGCCGGCATGCCACTGGACAACTTTCGTGGCAAATAGGGTGACGAAGATCACTCAATGCACGGAAGTGGAGAAATGGGCACATGTCCGGTCCGAGCATAATCCGGCAGATCTCGCTAGCCGGGGAGTAGGGCTGCAAGACCTCGCGGACAGTCAGTTGTGGTGGCATGGTCCTGCATGGCTGCAAGGGCCGCGTTCTGAGTGGCCCAGTCAAGGCAATGACTCCCCCGAGACTGAACTCGAGAAGCGAGCGGTTAAGGTCCACGTTGTGAAGGCCCCGCCGGAAGATATTCTTGAGCGTTTTTCCAGCTTCGACAAGGCGTTGCGAGTCCTCGCTTATGTTCGGCGCTTCATCCAGCGCTCGCGAGAGGCCAAGACTTCGTTTGAAGACCACTTGACTTCTTCTGAGATTGCGTCGGCCGAACGTCTCCTAGTTTCCGTCACGCAACGCCAGCATTTCATCCAGGAGATTGGCTGTTTAAGCCAAAAGCGTCTACTGCCAGCAGGCAGTCCGATTCAAAACTTGAACCCGTTTCTGGATTCTCAAGGGCTCATAAGAGCTTCCGGCCGGGTTACAGCCTCCGAACACCTCCAATATGACGAACGGCATCCGGTAATCCTTCCATACAACTGCCATCTGTCTCGTCTCCTCGTCCATTTTACTCATCGCATAACGCTGCACGGCGGCAATCAGTTGATGATCCGTCTGATCCGTTCCAAATTCTGGATTCCGAAGGTGAGGAATTTGGTCAAGTCCGTGATCTATTCGTGCAAGGTATGCGTCATCCACAAAAAGAAGTTGCAAACGCAACTCATGGGAGAGCTACCCAAGGAGCGGGCGTCTTTCTCGCGTCCCTTCACACACACCGGCATGGACTATGCCGGACCCTTTGACATCAAGAACTACACGGGACGAGCCTGCCTCATTACAAAAGGGTATGTGTTGGTATTCGTGTGCTTCTCCACCAAGGCCATCCATTTAGAGCCGACCTCCGACCTCACGACTGAAAAATTTCTCGCCGCTTTCGCCCGTTTCGTGTCCCGAAGGGGATGCCCCCGTCAAGTGCAGTCGGACAATGGAAAGACCTTCGTGGGTGCGGCTAGCCTACTCTCCCGCGATTTTCTCCAGGCTCTCAAGGGGGCTGTGACGAGTGCCTATAGTCACCAGCAGCTGCTTTGGGATTTCATCCCTCCGGGAGCCCCCCACATGGGAGGCTTGTGGGAGGCGGGTGTCAAAAGTTTCAAGACCTTGTTCTACAAGTCTACTGCCACGCGGAAGTACACTTTCGAAGAGCTGTCTACGCTCCTGGCTAGGATCGAAGCGTGCTTGAATTCGCGCCCGCTCGCGCCAATGTCCGAAGACCCCGCTGACTTATTAGCCCTTACTCCTGGGCACTTCTTGGTGGGAGGCCCTCTCCTGGCGATAGTGGAACCTGAGATCAAGGGGGACACCACGACCATTATAAACCGCTGGCAACATCTGAAGGCTCTCCATCAGCAATTTCGTCTGCGATGGAAGGAAGAGTACCTGAAGGAACTCCATAAGCGAAATAAGTGGCGAGCCCCCACACGAGATCTCAAGGTCGGAGATATGGTGGTTGTCAAGGAGGACAACCTTCCGTCCAATGAGTGGCGATTAGGCCGAGTTGACGCAGTGTTTCCAGGATCCGATGGCCATGTCCGGGTGGTCGATATCCGCACTGCGCGAGGGCTCATCAAGCGTCCCATCGCCAAGGTCGTGCTTCTGCCGATGGAAGCCCCGGCTTGCGCGCAATAACCGGTCGTCCGTCCAGTCCAATGTTCCACGTCACCGTGCTGTTTTGTAGTTGTCCAATTCGTAATATTTTACCCGTACTGATTGCCACGTTTTTTCTCCTATTCCGCTAGACATATCGAGCACGATGTCTCCACGTCCACGCAGCGCCATCGCATTGGAAAGCAGATGTACTCGAGGTACCAACTCCTACCGATGCCGAGTCTGCACTGGGATTCATCCGTTACGGAAGTGCCGCCGATTTCTGCGCTTGAGTGCCGAGAAGCGGCTACGGGCAGTCCTCGCCAACCGGTACTGCCCCAGTTGCTTGGCGCACGAGCATTCCGACGGAGCGTGCCGGCGAGGGGACTGTTGCAAAACGTGCGGCCAGGATCATCACACGTTGCTGCACCTTTTCGAGCAACCGGTGACTGCGCGCCAGCCGCGTCAGGAGGCTCGCCGATCGCCGAATCACTCCCCACGGAACTCTTCGGCTGCTCGTCGCCGGTCGTCTGTTACTCCACGGCGTTCCCCAGCCGGGCGTCGGCCCTCATCCGTCACTCCACGGCATCCTCCAGCCATTCGTCGGCCCTCATCCGCCACTCCACGGCGTGGCCCAGCTATCCCTCGGAGCTCCTCCGCCGCTCCGCGGCGTTCGGTAGCCGCTCGTCCGCATTCGTCCGCCGCTCCTCGGTCCTCGACCATCACACCACAGCGTGCTTCGAGGGCTCATCAGCAGCCGTCCGCCGCGCATGGGCATGTTTCCGCCACCCGTCTGACGAGCCCGCAGAGCGAGGCCACCGCTCCTTCATTGTCGTCGCTGTTGCAGCGGCACAGCGTGAACCTGCTACCGACTGCGCTGGTACGGATCCATACCGGGACGCAGGTCTTCGATACGGCGGTACTCATCGACCCGTGCACACCCACGAGCTGCATCGACGCGTCGCTGACGACCGCTTTCCGACTGCCAACGACTCGAGTTGGGGATGAGCAGGTGTGTGCGGCCACCGTGGGCTCCAGACAAGACAGGAGTGTCCGGTTCGAGGTCGTATTCAAAGTCGAACCCCATGTGCGCATTCGCACTCCAGTCCGGGAGCTGAGCGAGACGGTGCGGGCACACTTCCGGGACGTTACCCTGGCTGATGAGCGGTTTTACCTACCCGCGACCATCTCCGTGGTCCTAGGCGCGGATATGTATCCGCGTGTGATGCAATCCGGCTTCATGAAGATCCAGGAAGGACTACCAGTGGCCCAGAGCACGGTCTTCGGATGGGTCGTGTCCGGAGCCTGCCACCAGCCGTAACCAGACCTATGTTGCAACCCGGGTGCTTGCAAGGGGGGGCGGAATGTTTATGCGAGGGGCCACTGTGCCGCCTCTGCGGACAGAGCTTTCGCTCTCGTCCGCTCTCGCCCTCTTGTGAGCTTACGCTCTCGCGCTCCGGAGCTCGGGATCGTTTTCCGTCGTTCTCCCGTGCTCGCCTAAGCGGCTCTTTTTTCTGTAAGCTAGTTTTAGTTCCATGTATGAATGCGAGAAATACACACTGAACTACCACGACGCCCCCGCCTCTTTAATTTCGATCTTCTGGTGCCTTCGCTGTTTTTTTCTACTCGGAATTGTTCCGCTTTGCGCCGTGGGAATTTGTGTTCTTTTCATCCTTTCCGTGGTCGCTGCTTATTATTGGAAACCTCGATCGGCCCCCCTACAAACAGTAGTTGTTGTCCGATTTTCTGTGTTATGGTTAACTCTTTCAGCCCTTAACCAAATCTTGTCGCTGCACGCGAAGTTATTTGAATATTTAGAGGAAGATCAGGCTGAGGTATAGGGACAAGACCACCACCCCACATAGCCGACAAGGAGCAGCTGGATCATAGTGCGTGCGTCCCAAATACCTCCCACCACCACCCAAGCCGAGTAGCAATCCGCTACAATAGGGTGGGGTTAATGGGTGCTAAACAACAACTCAGCATCCACAACTAGCTGCCTTCTGCCACACTCTCTTTTTTTCTCTCTTTGGTCTGTCCCCTCTCTCTTTCTTTCTCTTTCCCTACCCCTGCACGCGAATGCATATAATTAGCAAATATAATGAATTGCCCGAGCCTCTGCGAAAGCAGCGTTTTCCCTTACGCCCACCCCCAACTACCGAACTAATATGGAGCCGGAACAAGCGCGTGCATTCCTCTGCTCTCACAATACCATCTGCTCGCTCCCAACAAACATTCGTTGTATGTTACATACTTATTTATTTTATTTAATAATTATATCTGGCGCCCAACGTGGTGGGGCCTTTTTCCGGCTGGCCCAAACCAACCGGTTAATACCAAAACGTCGTCAACTACACCAGACGATCATCCTCTTTCTTTCCTCTCACACTTTGCTGCCTGGATTCTGCTAGACTTACCATATATAGTAGGTTAGGCTCAAAAATGGTTAAAGTCCGGAAAACTAAGTTAGTAGGTGTCTACTTCTTTCTTTGCGGCTTTCTTTGATCTGCTAGACTCGCCATATATAGTAGGTTAGGGTCGAAAAATGGTTTGAGTCCAGATTTTTGGGAAGTTGTGTTCTTTGAGACGTTGATTTCCTAATGATGAATGATGATTCTACACTTTTATGCTGTTATAGACATCATTCCTTCGGAAATTCAATGGAACAGTTACAATTGGAGAAAGGTTACATGTGCATAAAATCTACTGCCTTGCCATTGTAAGGAACTAGTAATGCTGTGCAAACTCCAGTTATTAGGTGGGGACTGGGTTTTCACGTGGAGAAAGTCTACGGCCTAGGTAGCTTAATAATAATGCTGGAATAGCACAGTACACTCTTTTTCTTCTTCTTTGAATTTTTTCTTTATTTTCCTGTGGCAGGTTATAGGACTGACTAGGGAAAAGTAATGGTTTCCAGTATAATAAATACATAAATTCTTGATTTTGATTTATTGTTATTTTGAGTTTTCTCGAATTTATATTATCGCTATATTGAGATATTAGTAGATTATTATTTGATATATTGTATATTAAAGTGGAGTGGATACATTATCACAATGCCAGTGAGCCATAGTTGTGAAAATGTTAGCACTGCAGCGGCAGCTGAAAAACAGCGTTGCAATATCTGTGCTCAAATGATAGAGTTTCATGCACAGTTGTATATAACTTCGTGTAATCACGCATTTCATCGTGTGTGCTTTGCCTCACGATTAGGGAACAAAAAGATATGTCCCATATGCCAGGTAACCCTACAAGCGTCATATGCTAGTCTTTTAGAAGAAGGGGATACAGCTGGATTTAGTGGATAACCGACAGAGTCAGGTGTGGGAAATGTCAGTATAGAAGAACGGGTTCGAGCCGGAAGTGGTTCTAATACAAATAACCCGGAAACATTAGCTACAAATTTGCAGCAAGTTATCGGTGCTGCAATAGCAGGAGCACTAAGCGACCAGACTCAGCGCTTAGCGCGTACAATTGAAGACAGCTTTCAGAGGTTGACCACTCGAGCTGATGACGAGCAAGAAGTTCATCAAAATTTTGAACAAACGCCAGCTTCAGGAAGAAGAGATTTAAGAGGTAGAAACTGTCAACGGGACATAATTTTGCCAGTCAGCATCTCTACCATCACAAGAGTTAAGACCCGACCGCATAGGACAAATTATCTCTAACTGGAAAATCCGCTTCTCAGGACATGCGAGTGTTCCAGTCGACGAGTTTATCTATCGAGTAGAAGCACTTACATTGCAATCTCTTGATGGAAATCTCGCATTAGTAGCTCGTTACGCAAGTAACTTATTTGATGGGAGTGCTAATGAATGGTTTTGGCGCTACCACAAAACTGTAGAACAGGTTACTTGGCCTGGCTTAAAACTAGCCCTCCGTGCACAATTTAAAGATAGCAGGAGCGACTTAGAGATCCGCGCAGCGATGACGCAAAGAAAGCAAAGGCCGAACGAACCTTTTGGTAGTCTACAGGAGGCTATAACTATTCTAGCCGACAAACTAGTGCCACTGTTGTCCGAATCTTCAATATTAGAAGTAGTGAGGGCAAACTTATTGCCAGAAATTCAGCATGAGATCCTGTATGTTCCGATCTCAACTGTCGCGCAGCTTCGTAAGGTAGTTCAAACTCGGGAACGATTTTTGCAAGCCTTGCCGAAGACTAATACTAATATTGCTCGACCTTCTCCTCGTCGGCAAGTTCACGAACTGGTAACATCCAATGAATCCGTAAGTGAAATAGCGGAAAGTGAGGCAGGTTTCAAAAGTAACCAACACCGAGTAACAGACGGTTGCTCAATTCCTTTACCACCGGACTTTCAAAATCAACCAACTTTACCTTTGCACCAAAAGGTGCACAAACAAGAAGAAATTTGTCAGATTCAAACGGAGTCAAATCGAAATAGGGCTCGTAGAATTGAATACAAGCGAAGGTACAAACTTAATCAATCCGCTATATTATCTTCAGTAATCGATACGACAAAGGATTATAGGCCTTTCGCGCAGGTCACACTATTAGGCAGGACGCTAAGTGGTCTTATAGACACTGGGGCAAGCATTAACTGTATAGGAGGACAGTTTGCGAAGGACCTACCTTCCATGCAAGTAGGAATAAGTCCAGTTTATGCCAATGTTCGTACAGCAGACGGAGCTAGACAGCCAATTAAAGGAAAAATTACTACCGATGTCTGTTTCCAAGGAGAAACAAGAGAGTTGAAGTTCTATGTAGTACCTTCCTTGCAGGAAGACCTTTATCTAGGCATAGAATTTTGGAGAAGCTATAATCTGTTGCCAGTGTTCCTAGCAAACCAAACTCTTCAGCCGAGTGTATCTTCATTGTCTAGAGATGATCCTTCCTGCTTGAAATTATCTGAAGTCCAAGTCACGGAACTGACCAGGGCTATAGAACATTTTCCGTCATTCGCAAAGAAAGGATTAGGTAAAACATTTGGTTATCCCACGATATTGACGTAGGCGAATCTAAACCGATTAAACAGCGGCATTATTCGGTTTCTCCAGCAGTGGAAAAATTAATGTACGAAGAACTTGATAGGATGCTCGCGTTGGGAGTTATAGAAGAATCCGACAGTCCCTGGTCATCACCAATAGTTCTCGTACGGAAGCCTGGAAAAGTTCGCTTGTGTATTGACTGTAGGAAAGTTAATGAAGTCACAGTCAAGAATGCATATCCAATGCCTTTGATCGAAGGAATTCTTAGTCGACTACCGAAAGCACAATACATTTCGAGAATCGACCTCAAAGATGCCTATTGGCAAATTCCGTTAAAAGATAGTGCGCGAGAAAAGACTGCGTTTACAGTACCAGGAAGGCCACTGTATCACTTCACAGTCATGCCATTTGGTTTATCAAACGCGCCACAAACTATGTCCAAGCTCATGGATAAGGTTATACCGCCAGAGCTTCGAAATGAAATATTTATCTATTTAGATGATCTGTTAGTTATTTCTGACACCTATCCGAAACACTTGCAGGTGCTAAAATCGCTTGCTAAACGACTTCAGGAGGCAGGTTTAACTATAAATGTTGAGAAGCGTAAATTCTGTCTAAAGGAAGTAAAGTATCTGGGGCATGTTATTGGGTATGGAAATATTAAAACCGACCCAGAAAAGGTGCAAGCCATCAATGAATTCCCTGTGCCTCGGTCTATTTAGCAAGTTCGTCGATTTCTCGGCATGACCGGATGGTACCACAAGTTTATTCCCAATTATGCAGGTGTGGCTGCTCCAATTACAGATACATTGAAGCAAAAGCGCAAATTTCTGTGGAGTGACGAAGCTCAGGAAGCTTTCGAGCACCTCAAGAAGCTCATGATAGAGGCTCCAGTACTTCATAGCCCTAATTTTGAGTTGCCTTTCAGTATACACTGCGATGCAAGTCACACGGGCATTGGTGGTATGTTAATGCAGAAAGATCGGGAAGGCAATGACGTGCCGATTGCATATATGTCTCGAAAGTTAAACCAGTGTCAACGAAATTACTCAGTAACTGAGAAAGAGTGTTTGGCGGCCGTTCTAAGCGTAAAAAAATTTCGAGCATACATTGAAGGGCAGGAGTTTTCCATAATTACAGATCACGCGTCATTGAAATGGCTGATGTCCCAATCAGACCTAAGTTCTAGGTTAGCTCGATGGGCCCTCAAGCTACAAGGCTTTGATTTTAAGATTTTTCACCGTAAGGGAATCCACAACATTGTTCCAGATGCGATATCGAGGGTTCATACGGAAGATTTGTCAGCGGTTGAGATGCATAAGTTTATAGATTTACGATCTGATCATTTCAATTCGGGTGAATATAAGGCAATCAAGGAAAAAGTTATCGCAAATCAAGCCAGAATGCCGGACGTTAAAGTCATTGATAATTATATATATCGACGATCAGAACATGTGACGGGAGAACAAGTATCTGATGATATGTGTTGGAAACTATGGTTACCTAGATCTCTTGTAGGAGAAGTACTAAAGGCCAACCATGATGACCCTCTATCTGCTCATAGTGGCATAAATAAAACTCTCGAAAAAATTCGTAGATAATTCTTTTGGCCAAATTTAGTGACCGATGTAGAAGATTACATTAACCAATGTAGTATCTGCAAAAGCATAAAACACCCAAATAGAACGTTGCGTCCTCCAATGGGTAAAGTCTACAGTGCGCCAAGACCTTTTTAAAAGCTGTATATAGATTTTTTAGGTCCTTATCCCAGAAGCAAGGCAGGTAATGTTGGTATTTTCGTTGTACTGGACCACTGTTCGAAATTTCCATTTTTGAAAGCGGTCAAGAAATTGACATCAGAGGCCATAGTAAGTTTTTTGGAAGAAGACCTCTTTCATTGTTTTGGGGTTCCCGAAGTAATCGTTTCAGATAACGGAGTGCAATTTAAGTCGCATCTGTTTAATTCATTGCTTCAGAAGTATAATATTAAGCACTCCTATACGGCTGTGTATTCACCCCAAGTCAATGCGTCAGAAAAGGGTTGATCGATCGGCCCTCGCTGCAATCAAGTCCTATCTCGAAACTGATCAGTGTAAGTGGGATGAAAAGTTAAGTCATATCTCCTGCGCACTTCGAGGTAGTACACACTCACCCATCAACTGCAGTCCCTATCAGGTAGGATTCGGCCAAAGCATGATAACCAATGGAGAAACTTATCAACTTCTGCGGAATCTTAATATGCTGGATGTTCGGACACTAAGTTTTAATAGGGATGATTCTTTTGAGCTGATTCGCAATGCGGCTAAACAGAGCACGCAACGACAGCAGCAACGTAATGATAAGGTTTACAATCTACGTAGCAGGGATGTTCAGTTCACCCCGGGCCAAGAAATTTACAGGAGAAACTTCCAGCAAAGTAACTTCGTACGTGGGTTTAATGCCAAACTGGCTCCAACTTTCATAAAAGGCAAAATTCGCAGAAGAAAGGGTAACTGCTACTATGAGATTGAAGACTTGCAAGGTCGTTACGTAGGAACCTATCATGCAAAGGATATCAAACAATAAGTCTCCCAAGCGTTGCTCACCCTTGGGGTTTAAAAGAAAACACCCCAAGTGTGAGTTTGGTGGGGGGATTTGTAGTGGCGCTTGGGTAAGAAATAAATAAATTACTCTTAGCCCAAAAGTCGCCACTGTAACCCAAATTATGCGGCGATCGGTGAATGGCAAAACATAAGAGTCCAGTAGTGATGCTCGGGAGATAATCGGGAAGATATAGAGTCGCTCCCGATAATGGAAAGAGCTTTCACGAGCCCCAAATTTCCGCCCGACTTGAGCTATATCCGTCCGAAGCTTGAACCATTCTTTTCAATCAGACCAGCGATCAGAACGGACGTGCTCAGGAGAGCCTATTCTGATACATATAAACTTGATTAAGTGCCAGGGTAAATATTTTATTTTCGGCACACGGTTGGCCGTAAAAATTAATTCAATAAACCTTTTTATAGGATTGGCACCAAGTGCTATAATTTTTCCTCCCAAAAATTCGGCGGCCTTTACCCTATTTTGTGGGTCCGCATCGGCAGAGACACGTGCTTGAGGCGCCACCAAACCCAAGGCATCGGGGCTCCTCAAGGCAGTGCATATGTCCAACTATCAAGCTTCACAAGCCCTTAACTCGACGCGCGAGATCAGCGCAACAACAGCAGCAGTGCAGTGCATAATTTATTCTTGTGCTTTTTCTTGGTGGCAGCAGAGTCGTCCCTAACCCCTCGCGGAACAAAGTTACGCCCATCCATCGATAGAGACGCGTTAATCCCCGGTTAAAGAAATATAAGTGCCTAATATAAGTGCTAGAGCGATCTATTTAGAGCCGGCCGATCAAAAACCTATTTTTTAAAATATTTTTTGAGGCCTCTGCCGACCCGAACCCCAGCGAGGCACGTGAGTTAGTGCAACAACAACAACAATCATAAGAAATCAAATTAATTAACAGCCGAGTCACATAATCTTAACCTAAATCAGGCTCAGCCACAAATGTAGCTGAGCATCGCGGCAATATGCCTTAGTTAAGTTAGTAGTAAAAATTTAGGTTAGTTCTTGTTTTCTCCTTTAATAATTTCACTTATAAAATAGTTGGTTTTCCATTCGAAAATTTATTTGAAAATATATTGGCAAAGTGAAAAATGAAATATCAAAAAGACCTGCGGGAAAAATTTAAAGTGAAGTGAAAACCTAAAAACATAAATAAGTGAAACCCTCCCTCAAACTAAAATCATCAGTGCAAACCTTTATTATGAATTAAATAAAAATGAAAAGGTGCACTGAATATCAGCCAAAAATAAAACAATAACAACATCGGTAGCAAAACATAAATGCCTATAAGAGTTTATTCTAGCTGACCCGCCGTCCAAAGATCTTTCGACGTTGGAGCTGCAGCCAAAATGTAAGTGATAAACCCATGCATGTAATTTATCGTTTTTGTTTTGCTCCCGACTTTCGTGGCCTGATAAGCCTTTTTCAGTCATTGATTAATTCTATAGAGTAATTGCGTTTAGCCTCTCTTTGATCGCGAGCTTATTCAGCGATTCAGCACTTTGAGCTTTAAAGAGAATCCAAATGCAGGTGCATCTTCTCTTCCTCTTTTACCTAGCTTTCGCTACACTGAGCGACGAAATTTTTGAAATTAATGAAGTTAATTATTAATACAATTAAATGAATTTTTTTATATTTAAATAATTTAATTCAGAATAATTTGTACTCGATGAGTAATTGGTATTCGAGTTTCAAAATAAATGTAATATCTCGAATTACATTTTGTATCCAGCGTTTCTGGCAGTGTATGCTTATGATTAAATTAAATATTTCCTCTCTTTAGGAAAAACTTTTAGTATGATGGCATACACTGAAAGAAATTTATTCCGGTCATATTAATTAATTGTTTGCCTTTGAATTAAAACTAACTTTGCTAATATTTTAAACATTTCTGAATAAGAAGAAATTATCGTTAATATTATAAAAATTATTTTTGAATATGCCCTCTTATTCTTTATTTACACTTATAATTAATTATATTATACCTACATTTACCTAACTTTCTAATTTTCACAGCAGTGTTTTTTAAATATTTCCCCTCGCCAATAAATTAGCCAATTAAACGAAAAATGAATAAAATAATATTAAATAAAATTAAATAATTTTTAATTAAAAATAATAATAGAAGAAAATTATGAATAGTATAGGAAATAAAATTATAATGATAAAGTCGAGCTAAACTGTTTTTGTTATTGGAAGCCATGCTAATCCTGAAGGATGTCCCAAACCAGCCTTGGCTGTAGCAAGCGATCAAGGTAGGGTGGGGTTAATGGGTGCTAAACAACAACTTAGCATCCACAACTAGCTGCCTTCTGCCACACTCTCTTTTTTCTCTCTTTGGTCTGTCCCCTCTCTCTTTCTTTCTCTTTCCCTACCCCTGCACGCGAATGCATATAATTAGCAAATATAATGAATTGCTCGAGCCTCTGCGAAAGCAGCGTTTTCCCTTACGCCCACCCCCAACTACCGAACTAATATGGAGCCGGAACAAGCGCGTGCATTCCTCTGCTCTCACAATACCATCTGCTCGCTCCCAACAAACATTCGTTGTATGTTACAAAAATGTTGATGGGGTTCGGTGAAGACTACAAGAAAGTAGTGTTAAACTGTAAACATGAGCTTGTTCTTTTGCTTACAAAAAACACTGAGGATATGTTTGTTAAGACCGTTGATGGTAAAACACATAAAATAGCAATAACAAATATAAGCTGGAAAATCCCACACATTGTTCCGAGTGATAGTGCTAAAATTAAAATGTTTAATATAGTAAAAGGTGGGGCTACCCTCCCACTCGCTTTCCGGAGCTGGGACTGCTGTATCAATCCAACCTTAGTCCAAGGTACACAGTTTATTTGGAACATTAAGTTGTCTTCCAGTACAGAACGTCCACGTTTTGCCGTCATTGCATTTACATTAAATGGTGAACTAACTACAAATAATTTGAGAAATGCTAAAGTTTATTTAAATTCGGAAGTTTTTCCTTATGAAGATTTGAATGTGAAATATAATGAGAATCGGTTTGCTGTCTTGAATGATATGTATACAAAATTTCAAGAGAGCTATTACAATCGAGAGCCAATGGCTCTTTTATCCCCCATGGAGTTCAAGTCAAAAGCCCCCATTGTTAAATAATAATAATAATAATAATAATAATAATAATAATAATAATAATAATAATAATAATAATAATAATAATAACAATAATAATAATAATAATAATAATAATAATAATAATAATAATAATAATAATAATAATAATAATAATAATAATAATAATAATAATAATAATAATAATAAATAATAATAAATAATATATTATATACACAAAAATAAAATTGCATAAATTTTTATTGGAAAATGGGACTTGTGGAAATTTCTTTTTCAGATTTTGGTTTCTTGGATTTGAGATGATGGGTGGGATGCTTCTCGAGTTTGTTGAGAAACCGAAACATGAGGATCCAGCGGGAAAATCACAGACTGTCCTTATCAAGGGTCTTGGGTGATCGTCTTCGTTGGGAAACCGTTACAAGTGTATCCATTTACCCAACCCCACACACTCCTAGTTGCGTTGACTAATTCAACATGATGTTTCAAGCATTCGATCAGTTGTATGTGGAGGGAGAGTTGAGAAAATCACACACTATCCTTTTCAAGGGTCGTTGGTGAGCGTCCTTCCTAGGAATTTAGCTCGCTTCTTCAATTACACACCTTCCCTTTGACTCAGGATTGCTCGTGAACTTGCAAGGCAGGATCGCTGCGGCGCGGGATCGCTGCGGTGCGAGTGGGTGAACGAGTACATGCGCCTGATAAACATACACGTGCGGGACAGGATCACTCGAGATCGTGGGAACCCTTGAATACTTGTTTCTCAAGTGTCCTTTTACATGCTGTGATCCTAATTTATTTCATCTTTATTACTTTCTCGGCTGACAGGTTGACATCTAACCCTCATTAATTGCATTTTTTATTACTTAATTTTGACAGCTAACCCATTAAATGCATTTTATTACCCTTGCCGACATCAAAGGTCCCGAAAATGGGGATAATATACTACTCATCACCGTCAATATCGGAGGAGACTTCAAAAAATTACAACATTAGTGAACTGGCCCGAGAACGGGTTTTGGATAAGACATATGGTCCTAGAAAAAATGGAGATGGTCAATTAATGCTTGGTAGTAGTCATATAAGTGTTTCCAACAATAGAATAGAATTTGAAGATGGTGAAAACTGGCAGCTTACAAATGGTCTATATTCTTTAATATGTCATCACATACCACAAAACTATAACTTTGATGAATTGGAAATTTATAGACAAATTTTAGTAAAAACGAATGTCTATCGAAGAAACTTCCTTCCAAATGGACAGGTGAAAGGAACAAGGGCATTGAAGTATTCGGAAATTATTAAGCCGCTCTTAGCTAAATCTCCGATTGCCAAATCTACACCATAACAAACTAAAAAAATTATAACAGGAACTGGATTCATGAGACTTGAGATGAGTAAACCAAACTTCGTATACTGGGACAATGCGAATTAATTAGTCCAACGATTACAGCTATGAATTGGATCACAGTCTTCAGGAAATATGTCTTATTCAAATGAAATTACATCTATAATTGAAGAATTGAGAGAGGCACAAATAACACATTAATATAGTATATATTTAGAGATTAATAATAAAATAAGGTTATTAACATAATGTCTGTTGACAAGTTTGGACGGTATTTACATGAAAAGCAGAGCAAACTGCAGAGAAAACTGCACCAGGACTTTACTCAGACAGCGATGGAAATTTTAATATACAAAGAAGGCGTTTAAAAAATGCTGGCTTTCCAAAGGATATCGTAGTTAAAGAATATGTTGATAAAGCAATTCACGAGTTGACAATAACTTTATCATCATTGAATATCAAATATCGAGAAGAAATCGGTCAAAGCTTTGATGGGCTAGAGGCTATTGATGTTGATACATTTTAGTATTCAGGGTTTGAAAAATGGAAAAGAATCTGACGAAAAAGCTACTAAATACTATGTTGATCAATCTATAGAGAGACTAAGGGATTCAATTATTTCACATCGAAATGAATTAATTGTGTCTTTACCTGATATTAAAACAGCGGATATTGAAGATCGATTGGACCGGCATTATTGAAAAAATTAGTTTTTTAACACGCATTCGTCCCTTGTGTCAATTTGACACAATTTTCATATTTAAGTCGATTTTTCGGTCATTAGTTGCAAAGATATTTTAATAAAATATTGGCTCACTGAACGAATTTTGACGAAATTTCAAAATCAAGAAGAATTTTTTTTTCTAGGAGGCTTGGGGCGTGGCAACACGAAACGTAATTATTCTGTCCCTTGTGCCAATTTGACACAAGACAAAAATTGTCGAAAAACAGCACACAAAAAATTTGTTTTGAACAGTCGCAGTTTTCTGCAATGTGCTTGATATGTCAGCATTGAATGCGTACATTGCGTATACGGAGCTGAATCCTCTGTGGAATATTCACAGGAAGAACTTCCGCAGGCGACTTTTCTTAGTGGAATTGGGCACTGCACTTGTCTCCTACAAAAGAATACCCCCAGAGGGGAAGGATCCATGGCATTGGCGAATGAAATGAGGGGAATTTCACAGGAGCCGTCAACATCCAGGTGACGCACCACATCCCGTCCAGGAAGCGGGCGCGGTGCTTGTGTCGACGGAAATCTAATGCGAATGTACACTCTGTGGAATGCCATAAATGTTCCAAAAAAGTCTGTCTAGACCACAGATTCAAACTTTGTCAAAATGGTGAAAATAATTAATTTTTTTTTTTAATTAAACAAAAAAAGTAACAAAAAAATAAAAACTTTAAAAAATAGAATAATAATAATAAAAGATAATTATAACAAAAAACCCAAAAAAAAAAATTTTTTTTTCTGCTGTTTTTCGGCATTTTTTGTCTTGTGTCAAATTGACACAAAGGGACTGTTTCGTTATTTTTTCTTAGGAACGGATGCGTGTTAAAATAATTTATTAGTCTTCACAATATTAAAATAAATTAATAATAAGTTATTGCTTAAATATGAGTAGACGGGGTATTATTATGGAATTATACGCTCCATCGCGTAAACATTTTTTGCGTTTTACGGTAATTATGAAGGGAATTGATAATTTATTTCAAGTTGACTTAGTGGAAATGGGAAAATATTCAACCTCAAATAATGGGTATCGCTACCTGCTAACTGTAATCGACACATTTTCCAAATTTGCTTGGGGTGAAGCGATTAAAACAAAAAGTGCAAGAGATGTTACTGAGGCTATGGAAAAAGTATTTAAGAAATCTTCAAACAGATGATGGGAAAGAGTTCTTTAACACGCAATTTAATGCATTAATGAAGCGTTATAAAATTAATCATTATTCAACATTTAGTGCACTAAAGGCTTCAATTGTTGAACGATTTAATAGAACATTAAAAGAACTCATGTGGAGAGAATTCAGTTTTAATGGAACATACAAGTGGATTGATATGTATAAACGTCTTATTTCCGTTTATAACAATACATGACATAGAACAATAAAAATGCCCCCTATTAGTGTGAATCAGGAATGAGAAACATATTTTGGATACTGTATATAATAACAAAAAACTATTTACAGGAAGTAAACTAAAGATTGAATTGATTGATTTGAAAAGTCCTATACAGCAAATTGGAGCACAGAAATCTTTAGAATTATCAAAGTAAAAAATACTTATCCTGTTACATACTTACTTGAAGATTTAAAGGGTAACCCCATTATGGGGGGATTTTACAAGGAAGAACTGAAAAAAACTCGTTTTCCTGATGAATACCTAGTTAAAAAAGTATTGAAAATAAGGGGTAATAGAGCTCTTGTGCGCTGGCTCAATTTTCCAAAAACTGAGGACAGTTGGATTGATGAATCCCAAATTTTATTATAAATTAAACACATGTTTAAATATTTTTTTTTAATTTAATTTTATTTTATTTTTTTTATTTTATTTATTTTTTTTTTTTGTTTTCCAAGTATTTGTCTTAACTATTATATAAATTATATATATATCTTAGATTTAAACATTTTTCAATAAATTATTATATTATAAACTAAAATAAATTGTTTTATTTATTTTATTTTATTTTTTTAATTATTTCATATAGCTACATATTATTATATATAGATTTATATACTTATAATTATTGTTATTTTTAATTTTTTTAATTTTTTTGTTCAGCCTTTTCTTAATTTCTGGGCATAGTAATCTGAACAGAAATGTTTTATTAAATGTACTATTTGATTGGTAATCGCACTTTCATTTTCATTCAACTTTCTTTTTAGACTACCCTTTTTACTTTCACTACTAGAGCTCTTAATTTGGCTGTGCCAAAACTTTCCTTGAGCATCCAAAGTTGCCATTGCACTTTTTATTTAATTTTCTATTATTTTATAATGTCCTATTGCTAGAGTTGAAACTCCATCATCACAGATGCATCTTTTATCATCTTTATTATCTAATGTAATTTTATAAATTTTTAATGTACTTATTTCATGTCCTCTAGATCTAAACATATATATACTATCACGCTCTTGCTGGCCAGTAAATAAACAATTTTTATACCCCTCAAATGTTGTTTTTGCTAGACAACTACGTTTTATTCCCTTATTTTTTTTTAATACACTTCAGAGGCTGACTATCTACACTTTCAGCTGTGTATGCATACATCTTTGAACGTAAGCCTACAAACTCTGTCATAGACATTCCATTCAATTCGTCTTTGAAAAAACCTAACCGCTTCTTATTACACTGTTTAAAATTATATTTCATTGCTAATTCATCCGGATAATCGGATGTATCGAATTTATATTCAACATCATTTCTAATGTCTGCATATAAATCCTCAGTTTTAATCGAATAAATAAATGAATCAGTATCCATATAATTTAGTTTAAGTGCATTTTTTTTTTTTTTTTTTTTTTTTTTTTGTAATAGGTTTATTGAAGTGGCTGTTTTTACACTAATAACTATAACTATTATTTGCAAAAACAATTTGTATATAGTGGTTCTTTACAATTAATTTAAAGTGTCAATTTGTATGCTTCAGAGCAAACAGCTGCCCGAATTGTTAGCAAGATGGTTTAAAGGATTTTACGGCTCGGCAGTTGACCTAGGGTGACCTTCTTGAGCCTGCTCTGGCAGCAGTTGCTGCAGCCCTTGCTAGCGGGTTGGGGTGGACTCTGAGTCTGGAACAGTGTCTCCTGGCGAAATCGTTGATTGTGTCTCCAACCAGCGGGACATGGAGATCTCGGTGAATGTCAGCGTTGCGGATATACCACTCTGCCCCACTAATGTGCCTAAGAAATTTAGCTTGGAATGAACTTATCTGCTTTAGATTGGACTTAGAAGCGATGCCGTAAATGGGAAGTCCATACTTCCAAATTGGCGCTATGATAGATAGGTAAACCCTCTTCTTGTTGGCTAAACTTAGCTTAGAGTTAGCATGAGTTAGCCAATATAGCCTCCTCGCAGCGTTCTCCAATTTCCTCCTTGTCTGCTTGATGTGAGAGGCAAATGTGAGCCTGCGATCAAGGATCAGGCCCAGGTAACGGTGCTCCTTGTGCTGAGGAAGCAGTTGATCGTGCAGGAAGACACCCGGGCTGGAATCCTTGCGCAGAGTGTAGGTGACCGTAGCACACTTGTCAGGGCTAATGGCAATGTTCCACCTACAAGACCAATTTTCAAAACGCTTGAGGATTATCTGGAGTTGGTCAGTTGCCTCGTAGACACAATCAGATTTAGACAATATGGCAGTGTCATCTGCATAGGTGGCGATGCACAGACTGTTGCTGCGTCTGCAAGTGGGCATCGGGGCGTCATGAGTGAAGAGGGTGTACAAGGTAGGACCCAACACACTTCCTTGAGGAACTCCGGCAAGAATGGGTCTGGTCGAGGAGGATATTCCATCCTGAACAACCTGGAAGGATCTGTCCTTCAGGAAGCTAACGACAAGCTCGAAAAGCTGGTGAGGAAGAAGACCCCTGAGCTTGGCCAGCAGTCCAGGGTGCCAAACTCTGTCAAAGGCTTGTTGGATATCCAGGTATGCAGCTACCGTATATTGCCTCTTTTGGAAACCATCCATGATGAAGTCGGCAACTCTGTGAAGCTGCTCGGGAGTGCCATGATTTTGCCTGAAGCCAAATTGGTGATTGGGCATCGCGTTCTGGACTTCAGGTGTCTTCAGAAAGCGATCAAGAATGCACCGTTCCAAAATCTTGCCGAACGTGGAAAGGAGGCTTATGAGTCGGTAACTATCAACATCGTTGGGCGGCTTTCCTCGCTTGTGGATCATCACAACGTTTGCATTCTTCCAGATCTTCGGAAAGTGTCCCAATCTAAGCGCAGCATTGAAGATTAAAACCAGAAACAAAATGGCCCGATCCGGAAGCAGCCTGCACACCTGGGACGTGATCCCATCTGGCCCTGGAGCTTTTCGGTTTTTCATCGCATGAATCCTCATTTTTACTTCAGAAAAGAGAATGAGGGGTGCAGGCAAGGACATTTGATGAGGAGCTTCCAAAATGTTCTTGACCTTGTCAACTCTCCCTATCGAGGAAGTTCCAAATGGTGTGAACCTCTCTTGAAGCTTGTCGGCAAACACTTCAGCTCGATCCAACGGCGTGCGAGCCCAAGTGGAATCGGCTTTTTGGATCGGGAACTTCGGGGCTACCTGCCTCTTGGACCTGCTCGTGAGTCTCCAAAGGGCAAAATTGGTGTCGTGGTTGGGTGTGGCTTCCTCCAGCTCCTTATCCAGAATGCTCTGGCGGTGCCGAACCAGAAGCTTCCTTATGCGGTTAGCCAGTCTGCTATGGATTCTGTGCACGTCCCTGTTTAGAGTCCTGGTGTATTCCTTTTTGAGCCTGTGCTTCAGCTGGATTAGCTGCAGGATGTCTCGGGGGATGACATCCATCCGGGCGGGAGAGATAGCGTTGCTGCTTGGGGAGGCCTCAGAAGCAGCGTCGAGGATTTTGTTGTTTATGAGACGTGCAGCATCCTCCACATCTTCAGCAGAGCGTAGCTCCATATGTAGCTGTAAGGAATCTTCAAGACTTCTTCTGAAAGCGCATATGTTCGAACCAGGAGGGAGTAAGGCCTTTCTCACAGGCGTACAGAAGCCCACTGTCCGGAGCTGAGCAATCAGCGGGAGGTGATCAGAACTCAGATCAAATGACTCCACTATGCTTAACCTCCTGCTGTGTAGGTCTTTAAATAGAGCGAAATCTAGAGATGACGGGGTACGTCCTCCGCTCGGGAAGCAGGTGGGTCGTCCTGTGGCTAGTACCTGAACTCCTGTAGTGTCGATCGCCTCCTTGAGAAAAATTTGGTTTCATGTACGAATAATGGAAATCGTACATTTTCCATTTAGATAATTCTAAAACAACGAAACCTAAATACAGCGGTTTATTACAAACGATACGCAATTTCTTCAACTGAATTGCATATAGTTTGTCACTAAATTTACTAAAGCTATGGAAATTTGACCTACTAATAAGATCCCTTGCACATAATCGTGGGCGTCCCCCTTGTGGACCACTGGCTGGGGCTTCCCATTCCGTTACTAGACGTACATCAACGTGCTTTTCAGTGTTTTCGAGACATTTTCCGTATATACTGTTGTTTAGCAGTTTGAAGAAGTCTTTTTCAAAAGCATTTTTAGCCCTGGTCCTATGCTCAGTGTTGATATCAATATATTTTTTCAACCAGCGCTTTTGCTTAAACTGGATGATGGAGTAAATTTTTTTAGCTTCAAACCATTCATCAAGCACTGTTGTAGGGATTTATAATGAATTATATATTTCTTCTTGTTACGGAGATCAGCTATAAGCTTCTAAACTTTTGAAGTTGAAGAGAGAAGCTTGTTTGCAGGACAGAAAGGGAGATCATTATGTAGGTCGTGTAATTCGTATGGATATTCTAAGTCAACCTCTAAAATATAACCATACTCACTATCCTCGCCATTGTTTTCAACATTAAACGAAAGAATAGAATTATTTTCTAACCACTTAAACTCCCCATAGGGCAAGGACTCAGACATGGCCCAACCATACAAATTATTTGCATCCACATACATTAAATATTCTGATTCTTTAGATGAATCAAAATCTTTAAGGTACTTGTGATTTGCCTTGGTATATCGATGACTGCTTCGCACTAACCCCCCTCGAATACCACACTGAATAAATCTGATCATATCAATATCAGTGAGTAATTCGAGGGAAATTTGTGTTGTCTTAAGCATTGCATCCCAAGACAAACTAGGAATTGTAAAATAATGTGCAGGATCTAGCTCATGAATTTCTAAACAAATTCCCCTAAAGTTTTGAAAAACGTCAGACAACAACAACACATCAGTTTTCAAATAAAGTTCTAGGTAGTCCTTAGGTGATTGGCACTTCAAATGAATCCAGACTCTACATGCGTGTGCATAATCAGCCTCTGTACATTCTGTATCATTTAAATGGCTATAAAACTCTTCACGGGGTGGGAGAGGAGTCTCATGAAGTCTTTGAACAGAGTTTAAATACTCGTAGGGAAGAACACCTTTCCTACGAAGAAGTGAAAAATCTTCTCTATTAGGATACTGGGATTTTAAAACATTTAAATGACCATCATTTAAATTACTGGCCAGAGTGTCTAGACTAGAGGACATGAAACGTAAGGAGTCCAAAAATCTTATTTCTAATGTACTATTTTCTACGGGGACATATTTAGAAACTGAAATATATAATTCCTGATTCACTGGAATTACTTTAATGGGACCTTCAGTTTCCCCAAGCTCTTTTAAAAACAGATGCGAATCATATTTTGAAAAATTGTGGAAGAAAACAGGAATAAAATCAATGGTTTTAAATTTGAGGTTGCATTCATTATGAGCTGCACCTCGAAATCTACCTGTGAAATGACAGTGATCTCTTACTCTGTCATTACCTAATTCTCGCTTACAAATATGACAATTAAAAGCTCCATAAAAATTGAAAACGTCTAGTTGTGTCATTAGTAAAGGGACTGGTAATGTCATGTGATTTGAATATAACTCGGACAAATCAGACGTTAGACTATCAATGAAAGTGCGACTCACATTCAGACCTGTATTTAAAACAAACTTATCTAAACTAGAATCAAATACACACTTTATGTAGTATGCAAATGATATTGGTACATGTGTATTTTTAGTTTCTGTCTTATCACTTACTATTACTGATGACGGTTCCAGTATACATTCAAAGTCAGCATAGACTATGAATGGTACCTCCAGTTGACGATGATAATTGGTGAACTCCAGCTTTGATGCATCGTGATGTGGTGCTTCCGTCACTATATTGCTGCATAGTCGAACATGTTCCTCAGCCCTTTGGTCGCTTGTCGAATAGCACAAACATTTATTACAGAAAAGTCGTGCAATTCTTTCCTGTCCCATTTGTGCTGAGAGTAATCTGTAAATATAAATAAAAAATTGAATTAGTACATTTGAATTTATTTATTTTATTTTTTTATTTTTTTTTTATTTATTTTTATTTATTTTTTTATTTATTATTTTTATTTTCTTTTTTCTCTTACTTACTTTGACATGGACTTTATTTACACAAAATGTCCGTTGGCATTGGCAGTTGCTCCATCAACATATAATAAATTTATGTGGAATTCCCTTTCCACAGCTTCCCAATAAAGTGGTCCAAATACTTTATTATCCTCCTCACAATAGCCGAACACATTTAAACTTATGTGTTGGTTTTGATCTGTGAATTTATAAATTTCACTTATCTCCCTTTTGAAATCCAATCCCGTGAAATCGAATTGTATTAAGCCTTGAATATCAATTACTTCATCGGCTATGTTTACTCCATATGAGGTGCATCGCTGTGGCTTTTTGCTTCTTGAAAAGTGGGATAGTATAGCCCACTTGAAGCAGTATTCATCCTCATTTTGTACATTTATTACTGCATTTTTATTTTGCAGTTTTTTGGGGAGTACAAAATGACTCGAGCCTTTTAATGGATCACATTTAAACATATTTAATTCCACTCTGATGATGCGAGTTAGCGTCCACCCGCTATCCCTTTCCTGGAACTCGCTCATTTTTGCTTCAATTTCTTGTTTGTGGAAATCGAAATATGTAGAAAAATTGGAAGCAGCTGTTATGAAAGTCATTTTTGTCTGAAATGACTTTATTTCCACACGTATGAAATCCTCCTTCACTAGCATATACTCCCCAAACAATTCAAAATTGATTTTTGAGCAATGGTGGGAAGTCATCACTCTTTTAATGTGGGGAACTAGTGCTGTGCCCGCTTCATTCAGGAATTCAGTGGGATTCCTAACAGCAGGCCCTTCATTAACAAACATGTATTGAAGGATGCGACCCTTAAATCCGTCAAAAATCTGCTTTACACAATCATCAACAGGTTGTATAGTACGCGATTTATGATCTTCGGAGCGGATATGGGAATGCCATTTCTTCCCTGCAGGGAGACATATTTGACATGTATGGCAAAAAATGTTGCCATTGTTCAAGTTGTTGGAGGTTGAAGAGGAGGTGGAGGCGTTGAAGTTCATGCTGTTCATGTTGTTGAAGGTTGATGATGTTGATGGAGCTGATGACGCTGGTGCTGGTGCTGGATCTGATGCTGGAGCGGTAGTTTGTTTTTTTATTTTTATTTTTTTATTAGAGTTTTTGTTGATGAATGTTTTTGTAGTTGTTGTTGGTAATTTTTATTGTTTTCACACACAAAATTGTTTTTATTTAAACTATTTTTGTTCACTTGTTCACCACAATATGTTGTTATTGATGACATGTTTTTGGGATGAAGTAGAAGGGACAATTTTGTGAGCGGCGCCTCATTCATAAGTATCTGAGCACCTGCAACCTTTAAGGGAAAATGCAAGTGTTTTTGCTTTCTTTCGAATGTGACAGTCTATGGACTGTCCCTTCCTTTTAGAGTTCAGGAAACGCAGGTAAGTGTGTCCTTTCGGGCACACACAAGTAGTTTTGGGATAGCTGGTGAGCCCGTCCTTTCGTGCACACACAAGTGACCTTTTCATCCCTTCCTCTTCATTGCATTGTGTGTGCCCTGTGCACCTGATCGCACGTGATGGAGGTGTGTGCACAGGTGCTACCCTCCATCCCTTTTTGGGTCTGATTCGATCGCGGGAAATGACCCTATCAATTAGCGGCATATCAAAGGTGGCTCAGATGTAAGGATTTCTATCTACTGCCTGTCCACCGCGTGCGAATAATACTGAATTTGCATTGCCTGTCATTTCATGCAATGCAGTACGCATTGCATGTACTTCGTAACGGCTTCATTCATTGTATTATAATTACCGGCTTCCAGTATGGTTTTTAGCCTGCCATGTTCACAATTTTTAGTCATTGTGGTTATGGCCTCCTTCGTGCTGAACTTTTCGGCATGTTCAGCCGATAAACCTTCATCAATATATGATGCTTCAAGGAGTTTCCTAAGGTGGTTATCGTCATTGGTAAATTTTTCTGCAGTTTTACCTTTCTGCATCGTTCTAGCCATTTTAGGTTTTACTACATCGGACGATTCGCCGACAATATGGCAATTATCGAAGAGATAGTGGTCTCATTTTTAACCTTGTACAAGGTTGATCCGATTATTATGGACTTAATGACCTCTACCGCTAATTCTTCAAATGGTCCTTTTGTTAAATTGACCAATCTAACGGCTGTTAAAAATCTTGCCAGATTTAATTTTTCACCGTTGAATTCAGGTATGGCGCTTGATATATCTTTGATATATGCCCGTTGGGCAGCTGAGTCGGTCATTATGGTTTCTATTGTATCTACTAAACCTATTAATAAAACAGATTCGTCCGACTCCAATACCCTTTCCTGTGTTGTTGGTATTGTTAATACCGCGGGAATGGTAAGATCGCGCAGATCTTGTTCCTCAACATGAGCTTCTTCTGCCTCAGTTTCAGGGTCCTGAGTTTCTAGCTCTTCGCCTGTTTCAAGTGTCGATTGGGTGTTCAAGATGTTTGGGATTAAAATGTCCAATTGGAATTTGTCTCTTATAGACAGCAAGTGTTTTCGAACCTGTTAAGGAATCCCGATACTTCGGACCAATGTTTCTTGCTTAGTCTTTCCCTATTTTCGTATATTATTGCGTGTGCTTGGTTGAAACACTCTACCAAAACAGCTGCATGTTTGTTTACAGTGGCCTTTTGAATTCTCCTATTCTGTGCCAAACATTTATACGACTTATCGAACTGGTGCTTTATTTCGTTTAATACTTTGCACAATTCGTTCCATTCCATGCTAAAATTTGTATACACCTTGCAGTCTTTTAATATTCGAGCTGGAATTTCTCTAAGGTCGAGCTACCCATATCCGAAATATTTAGGTTTAAAAAAAAAAAAAAAAAAAAAACTATTTTTTCAGGTGTTTTTTTCAATTCATAATTCTTTATAAAGGCAAGAAAATGTGTTGCTGGACTTTTCAGGGCTGGTATTGACTGCACGTAGAATTGCAGTGAACACTGTCCAGAGGTCCTGGGCAGTCAGCTGGGCAACTTTTCTTTTCTTGTGGTAAATGTTTTTGCCATCGCATAACGCACTCGTGTAGTATTTTTTTTTTACCAATTTTATTTTTCATATAATATAAATAATTTAATTAATTTATGATACAAAAAGTTTTATTATTATTTTTTTCTTATCTAGATAAGGTCTAAACGATTATGGCAGAAATATATTATATTGTTGTAAACAAAAAAAAAACGAATATACATATACATATATGAAAAATAAAACCAATAAAGAAAAAAATAATAATAAAACTTTTTGTATCATAAATAAATCGTTTGCATGGCTTAAGGCCCTTTTTTGTGACACATTTGTTGTGCTTAATATTAGCTTTATATAAAATGTATGCACATAAAATTGCAACGATTATCGACAACAATATATTCGTAAGATTCGAATCCATATTTTGTAATTCGATCTTATTCTGAATGTTTGCAGTGGAGTCCAATTCCTTATTGTTCAACATGGTTCTGTTTTCTTGTTGGATTTTATTTTTGCTTATTAATAGTATACCATTTATGAATGATTTTTCAGCACTACTTGTCGAAGTCGATACTCTATACATATAACATTTTATATGTATAGGTATATTTATTTCATAAAGAATAAAGAATAATTTTTTTTTTTATAAAATTTTTTCTCACTTCCTACTGGAAGTATTTTCAACCACTGTGTGTCGGGGAGGAATTTAATATTACAATAGTCCTACCTATAATTTCGTATGGCTTTACGGGCCATACTGCTCATCGGGCAGAAAAATTCCGCTCAATGTTACAATGTTTCGTTTAAAATTAATATGCAGCGCAGTGCATCGAGTTTTGGTGTGCCACGCAGGGCAACAAAAAAAATATGTGTATTCGGCTGGTCCGGGCTCTTTGCCGGGCTGGCACACTGACGTTCCCTCGCAGGTGCAGGTGGCGGGCTGCCTCCCGCACTCGTTGTCTCGTTCTTTCCTTACGTCAGCTGGGCGTCGCCGGAGTGGCACGCTGACGTTCCCTCGAAGGCGCAGGCGGCGGGTTGCCTCCCGCACTCGGTTTCCGCTGCTGCTGACCTGGGCCTATGGGCTCAGGCGGCGCCGGTGCTGGTCCTCGCACAGGCTATGTATCATCTGCCTCACAGATGTCCTCGGCTAGTGATGCCGGGATTTTCTGTTTCAGTTGGATGGTCCAGGTGGCGATTTTCAGGCGGCGATTTTCTCCACAACGGGGGTATCGTTCTTTTGCGCAGCCACATCAGTCATTTTGATTTTCTGTTGGTTTTACTTCCGAAAAATGAAGCGCGATGACACTTTTAATTATGCGGTCTGGCGTTTGCAAATCACGATTCGCAGTAGAACAACTCGTAGTTATAAACGAATTGTAATTGTATGATTTTATAAATTTGTGCTGAATGCCGCCTTTTCTTTAGTAGCTTCGCTAGGAAAGTCGCTGTTTGCTGGATTTAGCTCGACTGTAGCTGGTTGCTGTATTTTTAATCGTCCTTCCACACAGTCAGAAGAACGCCGAATTTTTTCAGATCCTCATTTTTTGTTTTTCGGCTCTTTGGTCACGGTCGCCATATAGTCAGTAAGAAGTCACTTGTAGATTAAGTTTTAAAATGTTTTTTATTAATTGGAGCAGGCAAGGTCCCGCTCCAATGAAAGTGGATTTATTAATAATTCTTAAGTTATAAACAAAAAGGTTTCTTAGTCTAATTCGGTGAGCAGCGCTGCCGGCGTAGGCTGCAGCGCTGCGACGCTTATATGCATATAAGTTAACAACGAACTCCCAGGTTAGCATCAGCAGGCCTATTTTTATTCCTCCTATTAATATTAATCATTTTAATACCCATAATTTATTAATATTAAGCATTTAATATTATAATTATTACTCCACTCATGTATGGTCCACCCCAAATTGGGTCCACCCTAATTGGCCCGAGAGCTGAGCCAACATATTGCGCCCTTATGGGCCGTGGCTTTGTCCCATTGGCTAGCAGCGATCGTATGACTTCTGCAAAATGTGCATGGTCAGCGGTCTGCCACGGGCATCCGGTCATGCATGAGCTTTTGTTAGTTCTTAAGTTCAGTTCTGATTATATATTCAATTAATAAAGAGCACAAGCTCATATAACGAAACTCCGGCACTTAGCCGTTAAACCTTTTATTACAAAATATACCGGCTGAGTCTCTAGGCCAGCGGTATTGAAGGACAGTCTCCTTCCAACGTAATCATCCTATTTCATCATAGAAGCAGGACGGCCAACCGGCCCCCCACTGGACAACCAGCAACAGCCAACCGGCTACCTACACTGGGAGACAACGACGAGGGATATATTATTGCCAACCTCCCACTCCACTTAATAACTGACGCCCAACTACTCTTCGAACCTACCCTGAAGATCATAAAATGTAAGTGACTGTGCGACTAAGATAGCACCAGGTCATGATACTGTAATAAACGAATAAATAAAGTGTGCCTGTGAGTTCTGCATACCTCGCCAGTAAAAATTCCGTACAGTGTAAAATATATATTTCTTTGCATTTTTGTGTGGCGATTATGACCCGCACCTTTCCCCTGGAGTATTCTGTGAATTTACTTAATTTGCGCGTGTGTCTAATTTTAAATAAAGAAACGTAGAAATTTTGTGCACAGTGTATCTGTGTGTTTGCTAAGCCTGTGCTTCGCTCCAACCATTTCCCAACTGGAATTTTTCTTGGGATGTATAACTCAGCGTTTTTATTGTGATGTTTTCTCGAATTTTCTGTGACTCCACTCTCTGTGCAGTAACTGCAGCAAACGATTGCTAAGTTTTACACATATAAATTCTGCGCGTTTTTTATTATATTTTCTCTCAAATTTGTTATACTTCGCCCACTGTGTTGTGACTCCTCTAAAATATTGTACATCGTCGCCAGAACCTGACTTAGCTACAAGTGTTGGCCAACTAAAAGCGGTGCGCGAAACGCAAATTTAACCTTTATTCGCCACCCATATTACTGCCAATTAATTCACTCAGCTTCATTTGCGGCCGATGAATTGGGAATATAGGGAGGTGAAGCAAGAAGTAGACAGTGACGATAGTGAAGAAATCGGATTTTGCCCCGCAGTGAGACAACCAGACTCATCAGAAATGAATGCAGAAATGGTCCAAGCGCTCATAACAAATGCCGTCAACGCCGCGCTAACCGCACAGGAGCAGCGCTGGCGGGCAGAAATTGAATTAGTTAGAAACCAGGTCAGCTCGTTAACTGTGCAGGCACCCCAAGTGGAAGTTTATGAAAGGGTAACGCCGGACCCCAGCATAAAGTGTGATGTCAAGTTAGATATTGTGAAATCGCTCCCAACCTTTAGCGGCAGCCACGATGAATACGTGTCTTGGAGGTAGGCCGCATCAGATGCGTACGAGGTATTCAAGAGATACAAGGGCAGCGAGGCCCACTATGAAGCAGTGGTAATTATTAAAAACAAAATTTGTGGTAACGCGCGAGCGCTCCTCACGTCACATAATACGGTGCTAAATTTCGATGCAATTCTGGCTAGGCTGGACTGCACATACGCGGACAAAACGTCCCTACGAGTATTACGTCAAAATCTCGAGATGGTTCAACAACGTGATGCCGATCTTATGGCATACTATGACGAAGTCGAAAGGAAACTCACGCTCGTCACGAACAAAATAGTTATGTCGCATAGTGCGGACACGGCAACTATCTTAAATAAGGAGGTTAGGGACGATGCCCTACACGCATTTATTGCTGGGCTGAAAAGACAGCTCAAAGCACTGGTGCTACCAGCACAACCAAAAGACCTTACGACTGCGTTAGCGCTTGCGCGGGAGGCTGAAAATAGTATTGAAAGAAGTGCATTCGCGGCGTCATACGCGAAGGCCATCGAAGACAAGGCTCTTGTGCACGATGGCAACAGGCGTACTAATAAATTTCAGGGAAAGCAATGGAAAGGAGAGGATAAAAATCCACACTTCATTCCTAAGCAATTCCAAAGCAAGCCCCAAGAGGACAGCCCCTGGCAGAAGCGCGGGGACCCCGAAATTGTAGACCATAACAAAGTACAGCCTATGGAGATCGACCCTTCGACAGCCAAATTTAGGCAGGAAACAAATTGGGGAAAGCCTAAGAATAATAGCAACAACAAAAGACGGAATTCATCTCAGCGTTATTCGGGACAAAGACGCCAGCGTGTTAATAATATAACTCAATCCCACGAGCAGGAAGAGTCAGGGTATTCCGTCACAGCTGAAGCGGAAGTCGCCAGCATTGAAGAAGGTAACGACTCCAACGACCTTAAAGATCTGCTACATTTTTTAGGGAACGCTCCCGACTGCCGTTCATCGAACGACAGTTGGCTGGTAGAACACTAAAAATACTTATCGACACGGGGGCGGCAAAGAAATACCTTAAGCCCGTAAAGGAGCTAAGAAATGTAATGCCGGTCGAGACCCCCTTTACTGTGAGCTCTATTCACGGCTCCAGTGACGTCAAGAATAAGTGCATAATGCGCATTTTTGGGTTAGACGCCCCATTTTTCCTGTTGGACACACTGAGCACGTTCGATGCTATAATAGGCTTCGACTCGCTAACGCGAGCAGGAGTGGCATTGAACTTAGGCGACAGCGTAATAAAATACGCAAACGTCACTGAAAAGCTCTTTGACTGTGAAAACGTTAATTTCACTAAAATTGATGACATAGTGGTACCAAATTCGGTGAAAGCCGAATTTAAAAATGTTATTCTGAAAAGAATAAAGGTGTTTTCGACCTCTAACGAGGCGCTAACTTTCAACACCTCGGTCACCGCCACTATTCGAACTAAGAGTGACGAACCCGTCTACTCCAGATTATACCCCTACCCCATGGGGGCAGCAGACTTTGTTAACAACGAGATCAAGGAGCTGCTGAGCAATGGCATAATAAGGCCTTCCAGATCCCCATACAACAGCCCTGCTTGGGTGGTTGACAAAAAAGGGACTGACTATAACGGCATCAAAAATAAGCGCTTGGTAATCGACTTTAGGAAACTAAATGAACAAACAATTGCTGACCGCTACCCTATGCCAAGCATTCCCATGATTTTAGCTAACTTGGGAAAAGCCAGATACTTTACTACCCTAGACTTAAGGTCAGGGTATCACCAGATATACTTGGCCGAGAAGGACCGGGAAAAAACCTCTTTCTCAGTTAACGGAGAAAAATACGAGTTTTGCCGATTACCTTTCGGATTAAAAAACGCAGGTAGCATATTCCAAAGAGCCATCGATGATGTGCTGAGGGAAGAAATAGGCAAGATATGTTACGTCTATGTCGATGACGTCATTATATTTTCAGAAAACGAAACCGAACATGTTAAGCACATCGATATAGTGCTTAAGCGACTGCTCGAGGCCAACATGAAGGTGGCACGAGAAAAGACTAAATTCTTTAAAGAAAGCGTAAAATTCTTAGGCTTCATAGTCACTAGGGGGGGAACGAAAACAGACCCTGAAAAAGTCAGGGCAATACAAGAGTTTCCCGAACCCAAAAAACTGTTTAGCCTTAGGTCTTTCCTCGACTTGGCGAGCTATTACAGAAGCTTTGTGAAGAATTTTGCCTCCATTGCCAGGCCTCTCACTCATATTCTCAAAGGGGAAAACGGTACAGTGAGTAAAAACATGTCGAAAAAAGTTCCTGTTAAATTTGATGAAACCCAGCGCAATGCGTTTGATCACCCGCGTAACATCCTAGCATCAGAAGATGTCATTTTGACGTACCCCGATTTCAAATTACCATTTGACCTAACCACCGACGCTTCAGGCAGTGGTATAGGCGCGGTATTGTCCCAGAACAAGAGGCCCATCACCATGATCTCTCGCACGCTGAAAGGCTGCGAACTGAACTACGCCACCAACGAAAGAGAATTGTTGGCGATAGTCTGGGCAATAGGCAAACTTCAAAATTACCTATACGGTACCAAAGAGGTAAGGATCTTTACAGATCACCAGCCCCTCACATACGCGGTATCCGAGAAAAACACCAACGCTAAGATTAAGCGATGGAAAGCATTTATTGATGAGAACAACGGGAAAGTATTTTACACACCGGGAAAACAAAACCTGGTAGCGGACGCGCTATCTCGACAACCCCTGAACAACTTAGAGGCTGAGGCCCAGTCCGATGCAGCCACGGTGCATAGTGAGCTTTCCCTTTCGTACACTATAGAAACCACAGACAAACCTCTGAACTGCTTCAGAAACCAAATCATTTTGGAAGAAGCAAACCAACCGCTTCGGCGAGACTTCATAATCTTCGGAAATAGAACTCGCCATATCATTAACTTTAATGACAAAGACTCGCTTGTAGAATCCGTTAAAGAAATTGTCAACGCCAATGTCGTGAACGCGATTCACTGTGATTTCCCTACCCTGGCGCGTATTCAACATGTCTTGAGGCAGGAGTTTCCTGCGACAAAGTTTTGGCATTGTAAAGCCTTCGTCAGTGATATTACCAACGTCAATGAACAACTTGAAATCACTAACACCGAGCACAATCGCGCCCATCGGGCTGCACAAGAGAACGCTAAACAAATCCTCCGGGATTATTACTTCCCGAATATGTCTAAACTAGCTAGCGAAGTGGTCCCAAATTGCAAAGTCTGCAATAAAGCCAAATAAGACCGCCATCCTAAGAAACAGGAATTAGGAAATACCCCTATACCTTCATACGTTGGAGAAATGTTGCATATCGACATATTTTCCACTGGCAGAAAAATCTTCTTAACCTGTATTGACAAATTGTCCAAATTCGCCATCGTACAACCCTTAGTTTCTAGGGCAATCATCGATGTACGAGCCCCTATTCTCCAATTGGTAAACTTCTACCCAAATATCAAAACCATATACTGCGACAACGAAGCCTCTTTCAACTCTGAGACAATCACGTCGTTGCTTAAAAACCAATACAGCATCGATGTTGTCAATGCGCCACCGCTACACAGTAGCTCCAATGGCCAAATTGAAAGGTTTCACAGTACACTGGCAGAAATCGCCAGATGCCTCAACATTGATAAAAAAATAGAGGATACTGTGGAATTGATCTCACGGGCTACGATAGAATACAACAGGTCGCTACATTCGGTCACAAAGTTTAGACCAGTGGAGGTTATCCACGCTGGCAATGACGAGATCATGTTGGAAATCAAAGATAGAATTGACAAGGCACAACAAGCTAACCTGGACAGAATTAATCCTTCTAGACAAAACCGAATCTTTGAAGTTGGTGAAAAACACCTACGTAACAACAAAAGGTTAGGTAACAAATTGACTCCGCTTTATTCAGAAGAGCGTGTGGAAGCAGATCTGGGAACATCTGTTCTCATTAGGGGGAGGGTGGTCCATAAGGACAATATCAAATAGGCATTTCATCTGCCACATTCACCCTTATATTAAACACTCACCATTTGCTATAATTTCCACAGGCTTGCCGTAATATCCATCATACTTCTAACCACCGCAAGCGCGCGAGTCACTGACTTCTCGCATGCAAAATACATCCCGGTTTTAGACGGGAATGTATTAGTATGGGAACAGTATGGCCTGATTAGGCACTCTACAAATCTGTCTGAGTTTTCTAGCATAATTGACTCTACAGTCAGAATGCTTGAACTGTTCCCACAGTCCCACATGAGGAAACTTCTGGAAGTCGACATCAACTATGCCCAGAACATGCTGGATGAAATTACCGTGCACCGTAGAATGGCCAGGAGCCTGGATTTCCTGGGCTCGGCACTCAAGGTCGTGGCGGGCACGCCCGACGCGGAGAACCTCTTTAGAATCAAAACTAACGAAGCAGCCCTAATAGAGGCAAACAATAGGCAGGTAGTAATAAACACAGAAACGCAAAAACATATTAACCAACTCACAGACACAGTAAACAGAATCCTCAAAGAGAAAAGGGACGGGTTGGTTGACGCCGGCCACCTTTTCGAGACCCTCTTAGCCAGAAATAGAATACTAATTTCAGAAATACAAAATTGCATGCTCACGATCACACTCGCAAAAAACAATATGATAAATCCAGTTATTTTAATCACAATGACCTTAAATCTATCTTCGACGAACAGCTCACAGAGGTCCCCATAGTTAGTCTTATGGATGTATCTAAGATTAAGATTTTTCAATCTAATATTTTTATCCATGTAATTGTTCAATATCCTAAAGTTAAGTTTATTTGTAAAAAGTCCTGCTCTTTCCTGTTGCTCACTACCATACCATGTTACAAATTGAAGAAAACGTCTTGGCGGAATGTGATGACGGAGTCCTAGCAGTTTCAGATTGCGCGTCTACCAACTTGGCCACGTTCTGCAAAAAGGCGATTCACGACACCTGCGCCAGGCAGTTACATGCCGGCGGTGTGGCTACATGCCGGACGCAGCCCAGCAATCTAGAGCCCCTTACAATCGTGGACGATGGAGTAATAATCGTCAACGAGAAATTTACGAGGATTACTATCGATGATAGGGACCCACCTTATTACCTTCGAACGGAAGGTAGTCATCAACGGCTCAGTGTATTTGAACCTCAATTACGCTGTGGATAAGAGCCCTGGAATCGCGGCCTCCCCATTAATCAACATCACCGGACATGATCAAATACTGAGTCTGCCGCTACTACAGCGGATGAACGAGCATAACCTGCAGCTGATGCAGGAGCTCAGAGAGGACGTGTCCGCGGGAGGTGCACCAAAAATCTGGTTCGTCGCGGGAGTCGCCGTTAGCTTCACGTTATGCGGCTTGGTCCTGCTGCAACAACACTGCAGGCGCAAACGGGAGGCATCCCAGTTGCAAAAATCCATTGACGAATTGGCTGTCACCGAGGACGGCGTCTAATTTAAGGGGGGAGTAGTTAACAACGAACTCCCAGGTTAGCATCAGCAGGCCTATTTTTATTCCTCCTATTAATATTAATCATTTTATTACCCATAATTTATTAATATTAAGCATTTAATATTATAATTATTACTCCACTCATGTATGGTCCACCCCAAATTGGGTCCACCCTAATTGGCCCGAGAGCTGAGCCAACATATTGCGCCCTTATGGGCCGTGGCTTTGTCCCATTGGCTAGCAGCGATCGTATGACTTCTGCAAAATGTGCATGGTCAGCGGTCTGCCACGGGCATCCGGTCATGCATGAGCTTTTGTTAGTTCTTAAGTTCAGTTCTGATTATATATTCAATTAATAAAGAGCACAAGCTCATATAACGAAACTCCGGCACTTAGCCGTTAAACCTTTTTATTACAAAATATACCGGCTGAGTCTCTAGGCCAGCGGTATTGAAGGACAGTCTCCTTCCAACGTAATCATCCTATTTCATCATAGAAGCAGGACGGCCAACCGGCCCCCCACTGGACAACCAGCAACAGCCAACCGGCTACCTACACTGGGAGACAACGACGAGGGATATATTATTGCCAACCTCCCACTCCACTTAATAACTGACGCCCAACTACTCTTCGAACCTACCCTGAAGATCATAAAATGTAAGTGACTGTGCGACTAAGATAGCACCAGGTCATGATACTGTAATAAACGAATAAATAAAGTGTGCCTGTGAGTTCTGCATACCTCGCCAGTAAAAATTCCGTACAGTGTAAAATCCCGATATATATATTTCTTTGCATTTTTGTGTGGCGATTATGACCCGCACCTTTCCCCTGGAGTATTCTGTGAATTTACTTAATTTGCGCGTGTGTCTAATTTTAAATAAAGAAACGTAGAAATTTTGTGCACAGTGTATCTGTGTGTTTGCTAAGCCTGTGCTTCGCTCCAACCATTTCCCAACTGGAATTTTTCTTGGGATGTATAACTCAGCGTTTTTATTGTGATGTTTTCTCGAATTTTCTGTGACTCCACTCTCTGTGCAGTAACTGCAGCAAACGATTGCTAAGTTTTACACATATAAATTCTGCGCGTTTTTTATTATATTTTCTCTCAAATTTGTTATACTTCGCCCACTGTGTTGTGACTCCTCTAAAATATTGTACATCGTCGCCAGAACCTGACTTAGCTACAAGTGTTGGCCAACTAAAAGCGGTGCGCGAAACGCAAATTTAACCTTTATTCGCCACCCATATTACTGCCAATTAATTCACTCAGCTTCATTTGCGGCCGATGAATTGGGAATATAGGGAGGTGAAGCAAGAAGTAGACAGTGACGATAGTGAAGAAATCGGATTTTGCCCCGCAGTGAGACAACCAGACTCATCAGAAATGAATGCAGAAATGGTCCAAGCGCTCATAACAAATGCCGTCAACGCCGCGCTAACCGCACAGGAGCAGCGCTGGCGGGCAGAAATTGAATTAGTTAGAAACCAGGTCAGCTCGTTAACTGTGCAGGCACCCCAAGTGGAAGTTTATGAAAGGGTAACGCCGGACCCCAGCATAAAGTGTGATGTCAAGTTAGATATTGTGAAATCGCTCCCAACCTTTAGCGGCAGCCACGATGAATACGTGTCTTGGAGGTAGGCCGCATCAGATGCGTACGAGGTATTCAAGAGATACAAGGGCAGCGAGGCCCACTATGAAGCAGTGGTAATTATTAAAAACAAAATTTGTGGTAACGCGCGAGCGCTCCTCACGTCACATAATACGGTGCTAAATTTCGATGCAATTCTGGCTAGGCTGGACTGCACATACGCGGACAAAACGTCCCTACGAGTATTACGTCAAAATCTCGAGATGGTTCAACAACGTGATGCCGATCTTATGGCATACTATGACGAAGTCGAGAGGAAACTCACGCTCGTCACGAACAAAATAGTTATGTCGCATAGTGCGGACACGGCAACTATCTTAAATAAGGAGGTTAGGGACGATGCCCTACACGCATTTATTGCTGGGCTGAAAAGACAGCTCAAAGCACTGGTGCTACCAGCACAACCAAAAGACCTTACGACTGCGTTAGCGCTTGCGCGGGAGGCTGAAAATAGTATTGAAAGAAGTGCATTCGCGGCGTCATACGCGAAGGCCATCGAAGACAAGGCTCTTGTGCACGATGGCAACAGGCGTACTAATAAATTTCAGGGAAAGCAATGGAAAGGAGAGGATATAAAAATCCACACTTCATTCCTAAGCAATTCCAAAGCAAGCCCCAAGAGGACAGCCCCTGGCAGAAGCGCGGGGACCCCGAAATTGTAGACCATAACAAAGTACAGCCTATGGAGATCGACCCTTCGACAGCCAAATTTAGGCAGGAAACAAATTGGGGAAAGCCTAAGAATAATAGCAACAACAAAAGACGGAATTCATCTCGGCGTTATTCGGGACAAAGACGCCAGCGTGTTAATAATATAACTCAATCCGACGAGCAGGAAGAGTCAGGGTATTCCGAACTTAAAGATCTGCTACATTTTTTAGGGAACGCTCCCGACTGCCGTTCATCGAACGACAGTTGGCTGGTAGAACACTAAAAATACTTATCGACACGGGGGCGGCAAAGAATTACCTTAAGCCCGTAAAGGAGCTAAGAAATGTAATGCCGGTCGAGACCCCCTTTACTGTGAGCTCTATTCACGGCTCCAGTGACGTCAAGAATAAGTGCATAATGCGCATTTTTGGGTTAGACGCCCCATTTTTCCTGTTGGACACACTGAGCACGTTCGATGCTATAATAGGCTTCGACTCGCTAACGCGAGCAGGAGTGGCATTGAACTTAGGCGACAGCGTAATAAAATACGCAAACGTCACTGAAAAGCTCTTTGACTGTGAAAACGTTAATTTCACTAAAATTGATGACATAGTGGTACCAAATTCGGTGAAAGCCGAATTTAAAAATGTTATTCTGAAAAGAATAAAGGTGTTTTCGACCTCTAACGAGGCGCTAACTTTCAACACCTCGGTCACCGCCACTATTCGAACTAAGAGTGACGAACCCGTCTACTCCAGATTATACCCCTACCCCATGGGGGCAGCAGACTTTGTTAACAACGAGATCAAGGAGCTGCTGAGCAATGGCATAATAAGGCCTTCCAGATCCCCATACAACAGCCCTGCTTGGGTGGTTGACAAAAAAGGGACTGACTATAACGGCATCAAAAATAAGCGCTTGGTAATCGACTTTAGGAAACTAAATGAACAAACAATTGCTGACCGCTACCCTATGCCAAGCATTCCCATGATTTTAGCTAACTTGGGAAAAGCCAGATACTTTACTACCCTAGACTTAAGGTCAGGGTATCACCAGATATACTTGGCCGAGAAGGACCGGGAAAAAACCTCTTTCTCAGTTAACGGAGAAAAATACGAGTTTTGCCGATTACCTTTCGGATTAAAAAACGCAGGTAGCATATTCCAAAGAGCCATCGATGATGTGCTGAGGGAAGAAATAGGCAAGATATGTTACGTCTATGTCGATGACGTCATTATATTTTCAGAAAACGAAACCGAACATGTTAAGCACATCGATATAGTGCTTAAGCGACTGCTCGAGGCCAACATGAAGGTGGCACGAGAAAAGACTAAATTCTTTAAAGAAAGCGTAAAATTCTTAGGCTTCATAGTCACTAGGGGGGGAACGAAAACAGACCCTGAAAAAGTCAGGGCAATACAAGAGTTTCCCGAACCCAAAAAACTGTTTAGCCTTAGGTCTTTCCTCGACTTGGCGAGCTATTACAGAAGCTTTGTGAAGAATTTTGCCTCCATTGCCAGGCCTCTCACTCATATTCTCAAAGGGGAAAACGGTACAGTGAGTAAAAACATGTCGAAAAAAGTTCCTGTTAAATTTGATGAAACCCAGCGCAATGCGTTTGATCACCCGCGTAACATCCTAGCATCAGAAGATGTCATTTTGACGTACCCCGATTTCAAATTACCATTTGACCTAACCACCGACGCTTCAGGCAGTGGTATAGGCGCGGTATTGTCCCAGAACAAGAGGCCCATCACCATGATCTCTCGCACGCTGAAAGGCTGCGAACTGAACTACGCCACCAACGAAAGAGAATTGTTGGCGATAGTCTGGGCAATAGGCAAACTTCAAAATTACCTATACGGTACCAAAGAGGTAAGGATCTTTACAGATCACCAGCCCCTCACATAGGCGGTATCCGAGAAAAACACCAACGCTAAGATTAAGCGATGGAAAGCATTTATTGATGAGAACAACGGGAAAGTATTTTACACACCGGGAAAACAAAACCTGGTAGCGGACGCGCTATCTCGACAACCCCTGAACAACTTAGAGGCTGAGGCCCAGTCCGATGCAGCCACGGTGCATAGTGAGCTTTCCCTTTCGTACACTATAGAAACCACAGACAAACCTCTGAACTGCTTCAGAAACCAAATCATTTTGGAAGAAGCAAACCAACCGCTTCGGCGAGACTTCATAATCTTCGGAAATAGAACTCGCCATATCATTAACTTTAATGACAAAGACTCGCTTGTAGAATCCGTTAAAGAAATTGTCAACGCCAATGTCGTGAACGCGATTCACTGTGATTTCCCTACCCTGGCGCGTATTCAACATGTCTTGAGGCAGGAGTTTCCTGCGACAAAGTTTTGGCATTGTAAAGCCTTCGTCAGTGATATTACCAACGTCAATGAACAACTTGAAATCACTAACACCGAGCACAATCGCGCCCATCGGGCTGCACAAGAGAACGCTAAACAAATCCTCCGGGATTATTACTTCCCGAATATGTCTAAACTAGCTAGCGAAGTGGTCCCAAATTGCAAAGTCTGCAATAAAGCCAAATAAGACCGCCATCCTAAGAAACAGGAATTAGGAAATACCCCTATACCTTCATACGTTGGAGAAATGTTGCATATCGACATATTTTCCACTGGCAGAAAAATCTTCTTAACCTGTATTGACAAATTGTCCAAATTCGCCATCGTAAAACCCTTAGTTTCTAGGGCAATCATCGATGTACGAGCCCCTATTCTCCAATTGGTAAACTTCTACCCAAATATCAAAACCATATACTGCGACAACGAAGCCTCTTTCAACTCTGAGACAATCACGTCGTTGCTTAAAAACCAATACAGCATCGATGTTGTCAATGCGCCACCGCTACACAGTAGCTCCAATGGCCAAATTGAAAGGTTTCACAGTACACTGGCAGAAATCGCCAGATGCCTCAACATTGATAAAAAAATAGAGGATACTGTGGAATTGATCTCACGGGCTACGATAGAATACAACAGGTCGCTACATTCGGTCACAAAGTTTAGACCAGTGGAGGTTATCCACGCTGGCAATGACGAGATCATGTTGGAAATCAAAGATAGAATTGACAAGGCACAACAAGCTAACCTGGACAGAATTAATCCTTCTAGACAAAACCGAATCTTTGAAGTTGGTGAAAAAACACCTACGTAACAACAAAAGGTTAGGTAACAAATTGACTCCGCTTTATTCAGAAGAGCGTGTGGAAGCAGATCTGGGAACATCTGTTCTCATTAGGGGGAGGGTGGTCCATAAGGACAATATCAAATAGGCATTTCATCTGCCACATTCACCCTTATATTAAACACTCACCATTTGCTATAATTTCCACAGGCTTGCCGTAATATCCATCATACTTCTAACCACCGCAAGCGCGCGAGTCACTGACTTCTCGCATGCAAAATACATCCCGGTTTTAGACGGGAATGTATTAGTATGGGAACAGTATGGCCTGATTAGGCACTCTACAAATCTGTCTGAGTTTTCTAGCATAATTGACTCTACAGTCAGAATGCTTGAACTGTTCCCACAGTCCCACATGAGGAAACTTCTGGAAGTCGACATCAACTATGCCCAGAACATGCTGGATGAAATTACCGTGCACCGTAGAATGGCCAGGAGCCTGGATTTCCTGGGCTCGGCACTCAAGGTCGTGGCGGGCACGCCCGACGCGGAGAACCTCTTTAGAATCAAAACTAACGAAGCAGCCCTAATAGAGGCAAACAATAGGCAGGTAGTAATAAACACAGAAACGCAAAAACATATTAACCAACTCACAGACACAGTAAACAGAATCCTCAAAGAGAAAAGGGACGGGTTGGTTGACGCCGGCCACCTTTTCGAGACCCTCTTAGCCAGAAATAGAATACTAATTTCAGAAATACAAAATTGCATGCTCACGATCACACTCGCAAAAAACAATATGATAAATCCAGTTATTTTAATCACAATGACCTTAAATCTATCTTCGACGAACAGCTCACAGAGGTCCCCATAGTTAGTCTTATGGATGTATCTAAGATTAAGATTTTTCAATCTAATATTTTTATCCATGTAATTGTTCAATATCCTAAAGTTAAGTTTATTTGTAAAAAAGTCCTGCTCTTTCCTGTTGCTCACTACCATACCATGTTACAAATTGAAGAAAACGTCTTGGCGGAATGTGATGACGGAGTCCTAGCAGTTTCAGATTGCGCGTCTACCAACTTGGCCACGTTCTGCAAAAAGGCGATTCACGACACCTGCGCCAGGCAGTTACATGCCGGCGGTGTGGCTACATGCCGGACGCAGCCCAGCAATCTAGAGCCCCTTACAATCGTGGACGATGGAGTAATAATCGTCAACGAGAAATTTACGAGGATTACTATCGATGATAGGGACCCACCTTATTACCTTCGAACGGAAGGTAGTCATCAACGGCTCAGTGTATTTGAACCTCAATTACGCTGTGGATAAGAGCCCTGGAATCGCGGCCTCCCCATTAATCAACATCACCGGACATGATCAAATACTGAGTCTGCCGCTACTACAGCGGATGAACGAGCATAACCTGCAGCTGATGCAGGAGCTCAGAGAGGACGTGTCCGCGGGAGGTGCACCAAAAATCTGGTTCGTCGCGGGAGTCGCCGTTAGCTTCACGTTATGCGGCTTGGTCCTGCTGCAACAACACTGCAGGCGCAAACGGGAGGCATCCCAGTTGCAAAAATCCATTGACGAATTGGCTGTCACCGAGGACGGCGTCTAATTTAAGGGGGGAGTAGTTAACAACGAACTCCCAGGTTAGCATCAGCAGGCCTATTTTTATTCCTCCTATTAATATTAATCATTTTATTACCCATAATTTATTAATATTAAGCATTTAATATTATAATTATTACTCCACTCATGTATGGTCCACCCCAAATTGGGTCCACCCTAATTGGCCCGAGAGCTGAGCCAACATATTGCGCCCTTATGGGCCGTGGCTTTGTCCCATTGGCTAGCAGCGATCGTATGACTTCTGCAAAATGTGCATGGTCAGCGGTCTGCCACGGGCATCCGGTCATGCATGAGCTTTTGTTAGTTCTTAAGTTCAGTTCTGATTATATATTCAATTAATAAAGAGCACAAGCTCATATAACGAAACTCCGGCACTTAGCCGTTAAACCTTTTTATTACAAAATATACCGGCTGAGTCTCTAGGCCAGCGGTATTGAAGGACAGTCTCCTTCCAACGTAATCATCCTATTTCATCATAGAAGCAGGACGGCCAACCGGCCCCCCACTGGACAACCAGCAACAGCCAACCGGCTACCTACACTGGGAGACAACGACGAGGGATATATTATTGCCAACCTCCCACTCCACTTAATAACTTATATAAGTAAGCGACGGCAAAGGGTCGCTGAGGTAGAGGAGGTATTATGTTCACGTAGTGACAGAATGGTCGCGCATGTAAGGAATGCGGACTCAGCACTTAGGTGGCCCATTGCAAGGGTCTTTGACTCATAAAGTAAGTGCATTAATATATTTGTATTTATTGTATTTATTTATGCATAACACTGAGTACAGTGTGCATTCGCTATGTGAACATACTACACAAGATTAAATAATGTGAAAATATTTTCAAATCAAATTAAAGATTTAGAAAATGATATAATAAATACAATCGAAAGGGAGCATTCTAAAATAGATATGCAAATCCCATTTCAAACTGATATTCGTGGTGAAATAAATACCGAACAAGACAGGGCAATATATGGTAATGTATGGAAATATATGGAAATATGCAATGTCAGTTTCCGATTTCGTCAATAAAGAAATTGATAGAATGCTTAGGGAACAAATTATAAGGCCTAGTAGAAGCCCTTATAATTCACCAGTCTTAGTGGTACCTAAAAAGAGCCATAACGAAGACGGTACACCAAAACACAGACTTGTAATTGATTACAAAAAATTAAATGAAAATACGATACCTGATCGGTATCCAATGCAAGATCCATCCGTCATACTAGCGAACCTGGGAAAAGCAAAATATTTCTCAACCATCGATTTAGAATCCGGCTTTCATCAAATTCGAATGAAAGAGACCGATATTGAAAAAACTGCTTTTTCGAATAACAATGGTAAATTGGAATTTTTACGAATGCCTTTTGGGTTAACGAATGCCACCAAAATATTTCAAAGAGCCATGGATGTTTGAGCATCACTATATGCTTGAGCATCACTAATACCCTAATGTTATTTAGAGACCCAGAATTGTACTTTACTGTAATTTAAATGAGCTGGCACGCTTATATTTGAGTTCGAAGACTACATGGAAAAGAGTTGAATATAGATCTTTGTTAAGCACTGACCTACGAGTCTTTTATTTGATCTGCTTTTTCTCTTGGATTTGTGCCTGCACAAGGGCAGACACACATACTCACTCTCACTGAGTATTAGGATTGGGATCTGCACAAGGGCAGACAGCATCAATTCGCACTGCATAGCAGCCAGGAGCGAACAATGGATGACATCCTAAGGGAACAAGTTGGTAAAACTTGCATTGTTTACATGGATGACATAATAATCTATTCCGAAACAATCAACCAACTTTTTGAGGATTTCATCCTGATAATTAAAATATTACAGCAAGCAAACATGAAAATCTCTTTGGAAAAATCTAAATTTTTCAAATTAACAACACCTTTTCTTGGTTACATTGTTAACATAATGTAATAAAAACTGACCCTGAAAAAATTGCAACTACTCAGAGTTATCCAATTCCAAAGAATATCCGAGAGTTGCGAAGCTTTTTAGGCTTAGCTGGATACTGTGACGGTTAGTCGAGGGTTTGGGCGGCTCAGGGCTGGCCCAGGGTTGTCACAGATATTTATTTGTATCGGATGTGGTTGCTGGAAGAGAAAGCCGACCCTGTCCCAGAGTAGAAGTCAGGGTGAATTACACGGTAACTTAGAATCGTACTGGTTTATTCACAGCAAGTGACAGAGTTTAAGAATATGCGTGGGCGGTCCGTGCTACTCGGCTCGGCCGGCGTCCGGTCGGTTCGTCTCTCTTGTCACGGCGAAGGCGGCGTTCCACGGTGCGTCGTTGTTCCGCGTGGCTGCGCAGTGGGGTGGCGCGGGGGGTGCGGGCGGGCCGTGGATCGTCGTCCGGAGTCGTCGTGGGCGCTGTAAAGACAGAATGATCGGTCCCTTAGGCGGCCATTCAGGTCAGCCACAGGGGTAAGCGAGACTCTAATCTATGACCATTCAGATCCAAGAGAGCGAGATAAAACCTTAAGGGGGTCTTCTACCTTCGCGCTCAAATTTGGGGCCTATTTTTCAAAAATGGATTGCAAAAGAACTACACATGATATCCGAACAAAATTTTTTTTTTTGATTAACTAATGCTTGAACTTGCAAAAAAAAAAAAAAACCATATGAATTTATCATAACATTTGCCATTGGCGCGTCGTCGAATTAACCTCTGCCGGCGCGAAAGAGTCAAACGGCTGGCAAGAAATCTCAGCTTCAGAACATGCAAACAACAAGAAGTTTTTTTTAACTTAATTTTAAGAACGTCGATTAGGTCAGGACACAAGCTTTTTTTAATATTTGAAAATTTCACAAAATGGCAGCGATTTGAACAAAAAATTTAATTTTTGACCATGTTTTTCAACCTAAAAATGACTGTAAAAAATTGAAAAAAAATTTTTTCGAAAAAAGCTTGTGTCCTGACCTAGCGAGATGTTTTGTGAATAAGTAACGCTTTACAGATCTTGGATATCTTCTATGGTTTCGTCAAAATCGTGCCAAAACTTTTGAAAAACACTACTTTTGGGAAAACGCGTTTAAAGATAGGAAAAATGGTCGAAACGTATGGAGGTGGCAATCTTTCGGGCTTCGTTTACCCATGAAGGAATGCGAATTTTACAAAACCCTTTATATGGCGTATTCCTCAGATCCTCTAGTATTTAAAAAAAAATTTAAAAAAAAAATCGATTTTTTCAAACCGCGAAGGTAGAAGACCCCCTTAAGCGGCCATTCAGGTCGGCTATAGGAGTAAGCGGGAACCCTAATCTTGACCATTCAGATCCAAGAGAGCGAGATAAAACCTTAAGCGGCCATTCAGGTCGGCTATAGGAGTAAGCGAGAACCCTAATCTTGACCATTCAGATCCAAGAGAGCGAGATAAAACCTTAAGCGGCCATTCAGGTCGGCTATAGGAGTAAGCGAGAACCCTATTATGACCATTCAGATCCAAGAGAGAGAGATACATCCGCAAGCGGCCATTCAGGTCGGCTATAGGAGTAAGCGAGAACCCTATTATGACCATTCAGATCCAACAGAGAGAGATACATCCGCAAGCGGCCATTCAGGTCGGCTATAGGAGTAAGCGAGAACCCTATTATGACCATTCAGATCCAACCGAGAGAGATACATCCGCAAGCGGCCATTCAGGTCGGCTATAGGAGTAAGCGAGAACCCTATTATGACCATTCAGATCCAACAGAGAGAGATAAATCCGCAAGCGGCCATTCAGGTCGGCTATAGGAGTAAGCGAGAACCCTATTATGACCATTCAGATCCAACAGAGAGAGATAAATCCGCAAGCGGCCATTCAGGTCGGCTATAGGAGTAAGCGAGAACCCTATTATGACCATTCAGATCCAACAGAGAGAAATCCTATTATGACCATTCAGATCCATAGATTATAGGAGGGCGGGAGGGTATTAATCGCTAACTACCATTTAATTACTCCAACTTACTGGTTTATCTTACCAAGCTGCTGGCTGCTGCTGCTGCTGCTGCTTACCCGATCGCTGTCGGGAACTGAGTGCCGATATGAGGCCAACTGCCCGCTTTATATAGGCCCCGGCTGTTTCTAGTGTGCCCGCCGATGATCCGCAATTTGCCCAAATAGTGTGGCCAGCCTTCTCTCCTAGTGTGACCAGCTCTCTCTCTTTCAGTGTGGCCAGATCTCCGCGGTTGGCGCGCGCGTATTCAAATTTAAACTCATCTGTTTGTTCTCTGTTCATTCTCTGTTTATTCTCTGTTTATTCTCTGTTTATTTCCCGGTTTATTTCCCGTTCCCTGCCGTTCAGTTGCTCCAGCTCTTTTCCATTTGTACTTCATTTTATTTCACCTTGTTCAATCTCTTCTTATTCCTAATTATTTATCCTATTTACTTATATTTATTTATTCATTTTATTTACATATTTATTTTATTATCTTGTATTTATTTAATTATATTTCTATATTTATTTATTTAATTCTGTGCGCGGTACGCGTCACACCCCCCCCTCTTATCGGAATGAGCGTTCCGGGTTATGGAGACGAAGTTCCCGCGGTTCGACAGGACTCGCAGCACCGTCCGTCCATCCTGCACCAAGAAACCTCGTTGTTTCCCCGGAATCTTATTCAGCAGCTTCCTCCTGATCTCGTTTCGGGCCGTCGGCGAGATCCGTATTCCCTCCTGCATGGTCCATCCATCCTCGTATGGCTGCTCTGCGTGGATCTCCAGCACATCCCGATCCGGCGAACGATGCTCCCGCCGTGTTGCCTCCCGCGCTATCGCCTCGACGGCGCTGCGGATCGTGGGTCGGGTTGCAGGTAGGGCCACTGCCTTGTCCCCGGCTGTCTCTGCTGCGACACCGGCTCGTGGCTGCGGGGTTTCCCGGACCTGCTCTGACGCGGTGGCCTTCCTCCCGCCTGCTCCTCGGGGTACGTGGGCAATCCGCACCTTGCCTGGCCCTGCCGTGCCTGCCGCCGGCCTCACCGGTGGTTCGCGCGCCTTCTCCCCCCGTACTGCTTCCTTAGCAGGCGGCGCCTTGCCCATCTTGGCCGGAGCCGTGCGCTTCCTGACGCCACTCATTGGGATCGGGTCCACCAACTTCGCCATCGTCCGCGACGCCGCCGCCTGCGCGTGGCTTTCGCGGAATTTCCGCGCCGCTTTCTTGTATTTGTCCGGGTTCATCACGTGTTCTGCAATGAGGTTTGTGTTTGTGTTAGTGTGGGTGTTTTGACAGCTGTTTAGTGTGGATGTAGATAGTGTTGGTTTAGTACATTGTGTCTGTTTAGTATTTTTTATGGGTTTAGTATTTTGTGGGTTGGGTGATATCGATATTTCACGAGCGATTAGTGTGGGGTTCTGATCTTGGCTAGGCCCATGCCCCGGTTGTTCCACCTGGTTTCCACTGGGTCCTTGGTGCGCCTTTGTGTCCCCAATATACACGCGTTTCGTTTTCTTTGTTGCCGTGTCCCTGACCGTGATAATTACGGGCGAAGTGAACTTGACCACTTTCCAGGGCCCGTCGTACTTTGGCGCCAGCTTTGCATTAAAATTTTCCGCCGCCTTTGATAATGGGTGCGTCTTGCACCACACCAGCTCGCCTATTTCCGGCCTCCATTCCCTTTTCCTCAGGTCATAGTGCTGCTTTTGCTTGCCTGCCGCCTCCTCCATATGTACAGCTGCCTCTTTTCGAATCTCCTGCAGTCTTTTCCATCTGGCCTCCACTGTCTCTTCCTCCAGACCTGACCCACTTGTTACCACGTCGAAAATTGTGCTGGGTATTCGCAACTCCCTCCCGTATATCAGCTGTGCAGGACTAAACTTGGTTGATTCTGACTTGCTACTGTTATAGGCCAGCATCAGCTCGGGTACGTGCTCGTCCCATTTCGTCTGTTCCTCGCCACTCAGCTGTGCGATCATCGTTTTCACGGTTCGGTTTGTCCTTTCCGTCGGATTCTCCTGTGGCGTGTACGGTGCTGTGAACTGCTGCCTGATGCCCCATTTCTCCATGGCTAACTTGGTCTTGCGCCCGGCAAACTGGACGCCGTTATCGGATATTAGGATCTTGGGTGCTCCGATTCTCGAGATTACCCTTTCCCTGAATACTCGCAAAAACGCATCTGCCGTGGCCTGTCGAATTGCTGCTAGTTCCACCCATTTTGAGAACTTGTCTACGATCACCAATAATGTCGTATTTCCGTGTTTCGTTCGGGGCAACGGTCCCACGAAATCCACGCACAATGTTTCCCAGGGCGCTTCAGCTATTTTTGTCAACATTTTTCCAGCTTTCCTCTGTTGTGACACTTTGTATTGTTGACAACAGTTACACTCTTTGACAAACTTCTTCACGTCCCGTGATAGCCGTGGCCAGAAGTACCGTTGCCTCACCCTGGTCAGCGTTTTGAACGTGCCCAGGTGTCCCGTCTCCGCCGTACTGTGATTCTCGATGAGTACCTGTTGGATTTCCTCCTTTGTCACACACAGCTTCCAAGGTTGTGGGTCCTTCGGGTCCTTGCTCAGCTTATATAATCTGTTCCCCTTCATCATATACTCCTGCTCGTCCATCTCGGTACCCATCTCCCTCTGCTTCTTCTCTATCCAATCCACCGTTTCGTTCAGGCCCTTCAGTTCCACCTGGGGGCTCTCGACAAGGCATCCGCCACTGCGTTTAGTTTGCCCTTCCGGTACTGTACTTCAAACTGAAATGGCTGTAATCCTAGCGCCCATCTAGCGACTCTTCCTGATGGGCTTTCTATCGAGTTTAGCCATTTCAGAGCCATGTGGTCCGTTATTACCACGAATTCGTACCCTTCCAGGTACATCTTGTATTTGTTTATTCCCCAATATATAGCCAAACATTCTTTCTCTGTCGCGCTATACTTCCGTTCCACTGTGCTCAGCTTCCTACTGGCGAACGAGATGACATGTTCTCCGTCCTCACTGTCTTGTGTCAATACTGCCCCAATGCCTAGATCACTGGCGTCGGTTTGCAGTTTGAACTGCCTTGTGCAGTCGGGGCACGACAATATCGGTGCCTTGGTCAAGCTGTCTTTTAACTGTTCAAAGGACAGCTGGTGGTCCTCGTTCCACTCGAATTTCACCCCTTTCTTGATCAGACTCTGCAGTGCTCCCGCCTGTTCCGTGAAATTGGGTATAAACCGTCGGTACCACGACGCCATCCCTAGGAAACTGTGCACTTCTTTCGTGGTTCTTGGGGTTGGATAGTCCTGAATCGCCGCTACCTTCTCCGGATCTGTCCGAATGCCCTGGTCGCTCACCACATGACCTAAGTACTTCAGCTCCTTCTGAAAGAAATGGCATTTGTCCGGGTTGATCCGTAAGTTTGCCTCTCGCAGTCGCCTGAATACCTCTTGTAATTTCTCGAAGTGTTCCCGCTTGCTTCGACCGATAACCACAATATCGTCGAGATATGCGAAAGCAAATGGCTCCATCTCGGGTCCTATCACTGTATCCAATGCCCTCTGGAACGTTGCTGGTGCCGTGGTTAGCCCAAAGGGCATTACTTTCCATTGGAATAGGCCTCGGCCCGGAACCGTGAATGCTGTGTATTGTCTGCTCTCTTCCTCCATCGGGATTTGCCAATATCCTGACTTGAGGTCTATCGTACTTATATACCTCGCCTCTCTTAGTTGGTCCAGTATGAAATTCATTCTCGGTACCGGATAGGCGTCTTTTTCGGTCTTGTTGTTCAGTAAGCGATAGTCGATACACATTCTCCAATCATTGTTCTTTTTCTTCACCAGCACCACTGGCGCACTATACGGACTACGAGATGGTTCTATAAGCCCCAAAGTTAGTAATTCGTCGACCTGTTCGTTTATGACTGCCTGTTGCTTCGGATTTCGCGGGTAGTACCGTTGCTTTATGGGCTTGTCATCTTTTAGATATATTTTGTGTGTTGTTATGTGACTAACCCCGTTCATGTTCTCAAATACTTGCCTTTGCCGGTCCAAGAAGGTTTGTACTTCTTCCTCCGATGGCTCCTCTTCCATGTCCTCTGGTCCGTCATCATCATGCTGCTCCTCACCGTTTTCTTCCTTCCCTGCCTCCGTTATCTCCAGTTCCAAATTCCCGCATCTTAGCACGCTGCGCACCTTCGCCAGGAAATCCATTCCCAGCAATACTCCGCCTTCCACCCTCTCCAATATCATGAACGCTATGGTAAACTCCCTTCCTCAGAACTGCACTGTTGCCTCGAACGTTCCGACCGACCGCTGTTTCGCTCCATTGGCGAGCGTAATCTCGGTTCTGGTTCCTGTCCACTTGCCCTGCTCCCTTAAATCCTGATACCGACTCCTGCTGATCGCACTGCGGGATGCTCCTGTGTCTATGATTCCCTTTGCGGTTTGCTCGCCGATTCTTAATCTGGCAATTACCTGGAATCCGTCACAGCTTAGTTGCCTTCCCGGTGCTGGCTGTTGTGCTCTTGCCTGAGTCACCAGCCTTACGTGCTCAGACCTCTCTGCGTTTCCCGAGTCATTTCTGCAGCATTCCGTCGTTCTCACTTCGTTCCTTCCGCAGACCCAACAAAATAACCTTGGTGGGTTACCGCAAGTTCGTGCCGCGTGTCCGGTGCCCCCGCACCGTGTACAAATATCCGTTCTTAGTTGCGGCTGCTGTACTCGCTGGCTGGTCCCGGCCGGACTTTCTGCCGCCTCGATTTCCTCTACTTCCTCAGCCAGTTTAAAGAACTCCGTTAGTGAGGTGAACCCGGATCTCCTCGTATATAATTTGATCTTGCTCCTGCAATTTTTATATATTCGGTCGAGTTTTTCCTGTTCTGAAAGCTTTGTGAACCGCATTAGCTTACGTAGTTCCATCGCGTACTGCCTTACGGGTTCGTTCTCCCGCTGTCTCAGTTGGGCGATCTGGGTCTCCAGTTGCTCCTCGTATCTCGGCGGTAGGAAATACTCCAGTAACTCCGTCGTTAATTGTGCCCATGTACTGATCTTGGTCGGGGTTACATTCCACCAGTCGATGGCGGCCCCTTCCAGAATAAAAGGCATCGCCTGGATTAGCTGATCCTTCTGCATTCCGTACCCGGCTGCCCATTGTTCCAACTTGCTTAGGAATTCCAATGGGTTATCCGTGCCTTGGTATCGGATGCCCCATCCGCGTACTCGGTCCACAATATCTGTCTCGACTTTCCTGTCTGTTTTTCTCTCTTTTTCTCCCTCCATGGTGTTAACTACTTCCTCCGTGTCCGTTACTCGGATTTCGGGTGTTGTACTCGCTTTTGTACTTGCTGCCGGGCTCTTATCTCTTTTGTTTCTCGCCGCTAATTGTGCGTAGGCTGCTGACAGCTGTGCGAGTCTTCGCTTCTCTGCCCCCGTATGATCGGTTCTTTTGACAAATGCAGCCACTACTCGTCTGAGTTCTTCGTTCTTATCTGCAATGTCCAATCCAAACTCGATCGCGTATTCTGTCAGTTCGTTCTTCGTTGCCTGATACACCCAGCTCGACATTACTCTTCTGGTATCGGTTTCTCCCTTGCAACCACTTTAATCTGTTCGGGCGCCACTGTGACGGTTAGTCGAGGGCTTGGGCGGCTCAGGGCTGGCCCAGGGTTGTCACAGATATTTATTTGTATCGGATGTGGTTGCTGGAAGAGAAAGCCGACCCTGTCCCAGAGTAGAAGTCAGGGTGAATTACACGGTAACTTAGAATCGTACTGGTTTATTCACAGCAAGTGACAGAGTTTAAGAATATGCGTGGGCGGTCCGTGCTACTCGGCTCGGCCGGCGTCCGGTCGGTTCGTCTCTCTTGTCACGGCGAAGGCGGCGTTCCACGGTGCGTCGTTGTTCCGCGTGGCTGCGCAGTGGGGTGGCGCGGGGGGTGCGGGCGGGCCGTGGATCGTCGTCCGGAGTCGTCGTGGGCGCTGTAAAGACAGAATGATCGGTCCCTTAGGCGGCCATTCAGGTCAGCCACAGGGGTTAGCGAGACTCTAATCTATGACCATTCAGATCCAAGAGAGCGAGATAAAACCTTAAGCGGCCATTCAGGTCGGCTATAGGAGTAAGCGGGAACCCTAATCTTGACCATTCAGATCCAAGAGAGCGAGATAAAACCTTAAGCGGCCATTCAGGTCGGCTATAGGAGTAAGCGAGAACCCTAATCTTGACCATTCAGATCCAAGAGAGCGAGATAAAACCTTAAGCGGCCATTCAGGTCGGCTATAGGAGTAAGCGAGAACCCTATTATGACCATTCAGATCCAAGAGAGAGAGATACATCCGCAAGCGGCCATTCAGGTCGGCTATAGGAGTAAGCGAGAACCCTATTATGACCATTCAGATCCAACAGAGAGAGATACATCCGCAAGCGGCCATTCAGGTCGGCTATAGGAGTAAGCGAGAACCCTATTATGACCATTCAGATCCAACCGAGAGAGATACATCCGCAAGCGGCCATTCAGGTCGGCTATAGGAGTAAGCGAGAACCCTATTATGACCATTCAGATCCAACAGAGAGAGATAAATCCGCAAGCGGCCATTCAGGTCGGCTATAGGAGTAAGCGAGAACCCTATTATGACCATTCAGATCCAACAGAGAGAGATAAATCCGCAAGCGGCCATTCAGGTCGGCTATAGGAGTAAGCGAGAACCCTATTATGACCATTTAGATCCAACAGAGAGAAATCCTATTATGACCATTCAGATCCATAGATTATAGGAGGGCGGGAGGGTATTAATCGCTAACTACCATTTAATTACTCCAACTTACTGGTTTATCTTACCAAGCTGCTGGCTGCTGCTGCTGCTGCTGCTTACCCGATCGCTGTCGGGAACTGAGTGCCGATATGAGGCCAACTGCCCGCTTTATATAGGCCCCGGCTGTTTCTAGTGTGCCCGCCGATGATCCGCAATTTGCCCAAATAGTGTGGCCAGCCTTCTCTCCTAGTGTGACCAGCTCTCTCTCTTTCAGTGTGGCCAGATCTCCGCGGTTGGCGCGCGCGCGTATTCAAATTTAAACTCATCTGTTTGTTCTCTGTTCATTCTCCGTTTATTCTCTGTTTATTCTCTGTTTATTTCCCGGTTTATTTCCCGTTCCCTGCCGTTCAGTTGCTCCAGCTCTTTTCCATTTGTACTTCATTTTATTTCACCTTGTTCAATCTCTTCTTATTCCTAATTATTTATCCTATTTACTTATATTTATTTATTCATTTTATTTACATATTCATTTTATTATCTTGTATTTATTTAATTATATTTCTATATTTATTTATTTAATTCTGTGCGCGGTACGCGTCACAATACTATAGAAAATTCGTGCGAAATTACGCATAAATTGCCAAACCTTTGACAAAATATTTAGGAGGAGACAATGGAAAGGTAGCCAGACGCATGTCATTAAAAATTTCTATACAACTTGATACTTCAGCTATACAAGCATTAATGAACTTGCTCAAGTAGAATTAGTACAACCAGACTTCAATAAAAAGTTCACTTTAACAACGGACGCGTCAGATATAGCTATAGGAGCAGTTTTATCTCAAGATAATAAACCAATTACCTTTATTTCAAAAACACTCAATAAAACCGAACAGCTATATGCTACGAATAAAAAGGAGCTACTAGCAATTGTTTGGGCATTAAAAAATCTTAGAAATTACTTATATGGAGTAGTAGGCATTGAAATTCAGACTGACCATCAGTCATTGTCATTCACAATTTCTGACAAAAATCCTAACATAGAAATGTCTACAAACCAGGAACTATCAAGAATAAAGTTGAATAATATTACCGAGAGTAATACTTATCAATCAGATGAATCAAGCTCAGATTCCAATACTCAGCATTCTGCTGAAAGCAGTTTCGAAAACGCCATTCACGAAACTTCCAAACCACTTATCCAGTTTAACTAACAACAGTTGCTAACCACTGGGAGGTTTACGGTACACGAATCTCTTACGGCCTTTGACAAAATTAGACACATAATAGAATATGACACACCTCAAAACTTAATTTCAATATTAATGGAAGCGTAACAGGTGGAATACATTGTACAATTGAAGATCTGTACCATATCCAATTACCATTGAAGAATAACTTCTTTAACAAATTTCTTTTTACAAGAGTATTTTTACAAGACGTGAAAAGTGCCGAAGATAGGGCCATAATAATAGAAGATACACACTCTAGAGCTCACAGGGGATTAGATGAAAATTACAAACAAATCTGTAAACTATATTTCTGGCCAAATTTATATACAAAACTAAAAGAGTATATAAAAAATTGTAAAATATGCAAGGAAAACAAATATAACAGACACCCTATTAAAATTCCAATTGGGGAAGCCCCAATACCAACTAAAGAAGGTGAACAACTACATATTAATATATTATGCGCAAAATCTAACCCTTATAACTTGCATAGACTCATATTCAAAATTTCTGGTAGTAAAACAAATCCGAAATAAATTAAATATTGAAAATAAAGTAATGGAATTTCCCCAAGCTAAAATAATAATGACAGATAACGAGCCAAGTTTCACCTCGGCCCAATTTAAATCATTTGCTCAAAGGAATGCTTTAACTTTACATTACGCTGACCCGAGACATAGTACATCTAACGGACAAGTTGAAAGGGCACATTCTAAATTAACAAAATTAGCTCGCTGCGTTAAAGAGGAGTTTAATCTAACTGATTTCACCGAAATAGTTATTAGAGCTGCTCAAGAATATAATCGAACAATACATTACGTAACAAATCAAAAATCTTTTGATATACTATACAATAGAATCGGACATGAAAATAATCCACAAGCTTTAAAGATTGCTCAAACTAATATGTAAGAAGGTCATAATTAAAACAAGAAAGATAAACAATATCATGTTGGACAAGTGGTTTACGAAAAGAAATTTGGGGAAAGAAATAAACTTAAACCAAGATACAAGAAACAAGTAGTTAAAGAAGTTAAACCAAATAAAATAATAATCCAAAATAGAAACAGAATTCTGAAAGAATTCACAAAGATAATCTAAAAAAATAATATATATATTTGTTTTAATTTACAGAAAATGCATTCCATATTGCTACTTTTATCAATCTTTACACTGACCAGTTCCGAAATGATTGATTATTCAAACCATGAGTTTTTTCTGTTTAAGGACAAAAAGTATGTCCTTACTTATGAATCCTATAACGAATTATTTCACGTAACCAATTTAAGCTTTTACAAAGAAATAATAAATGTTGAATCTCAAAATATAAATTTTTTTTATTATATATGGCATAAACACCCCTATCGGGGTACAGCCTGATGCACGATTTGCCTCCACGCTCCTCTGTCCTGTGCGCGACTCCGCCAGTTGGTGATCCCAAGCGTCGCCATAATTGCGTCCATCTGGTCTTTCCAACTGGTCTTCCTACGTTGGCTGCCAACTACCTGATACGGTAGGTTACGCCAGCGCAAACAGGTCCGAAGATCTTGCGAAGGATTTTTCTCTCGGTGACACCAAGAGCAGCTGCATCTGACTGCGTCACTGTCCAGGCTTCCGCACCATATAGAAGCACTGGGATGATGAGTGTCTTGTAAAGTGTTAGCTTCGTCTTTCGAGAGAGGGCTCTGCTGTTCATTTGCCTACTGAGCCCAAAGTAGCTTCTGTTGGCAAGTGTGATCCTCCGCTTGATCTCCAGGCTGACATCGTTGTTGTTGGTCACTGCAGTTCCTAGATAGACAAAGTCCTCTACCGACTCAAAGTCATAGTCTCTAGCAGTAAGATGAGAGTCAAGACGCCGCGTCTCTCGGTTACTGCTCACCATAAACTTTGTTTTGCCCATATTCACTGCAAGACCAACTCTAGCCGATTCTCTTTCAATAGCTCCAAAAGCCGCCGTCACATCACGCTTGGTACGACCAATGATGTCAATATGATCAGCGTAAGCAAGGAGCTGGACACATTTCTGTCCCAGTATTGTGCCCCCTCTATGCACTCCAGCTTTCCTTATGACACTCTCCATTAGCAGATTGAAGAGCACACAAGATAGCGAGTCACCTTGTCTGAGTCCCCGCCTGGTACTGAAGGTTTCGGAATGGTCATTTCCTACCTTGACTGAGCTGATGGTGTTGCTCAATGTCATACTACAAAGCCGTATTAGCTTTGTAGGAATACCAAGCTCAGACATGGTGGCGTACAGGCGTCCTCGCCGTGGACTATCAAAAGCAGCTTTAAAATCGACAAACAGGTGGTAGGTGTCGATTTGGTTCCCATACGCTTTCTCCAGGATCTGGCGTAGTGTGAAGATCTGGTCGACTGTGGACCGACCAGGGCGTAAGCCGCATTGATACGGTCCGATCAATGCTTCAGCATATGGCTTAAGTCTCTCACACATTACGCTCGTGAGAACTTTGTATGCGACGGGAAGAAGACTGATGCCACGATAATTGGTGCGTTGTGTTGCATCACCCTTCTTCAGAATGGGGCAGATCATGCTTAGATTCCAAACATTGGGCATGCTTTCCGCTAACCATACGTTGCAAATGAGCTGGTGCATGCTCCTTACCAACTCATCGCCTCCAGCCTTAAACAATTCAGCCGGTAGCCCATCCGCTCCCGCGGATTTATTGCTTTTAAGTCGTCTTATGGCGACTTCGACTTCCGTAACGCTAGGGGTGGGAACTTCAACACCATCTTCTCTGATTGGGGTTAGTGGATCTTCTTCATCAGACTCTTGGTTGTCTCCAGCCAAAAGACTTTCAAAGTGATCCCTCTAAAACCTCAGTATTAATACCAAGATATCACTTTCCTTTATATTATTAATTTTAATCATTATATATTTAATTTTTGTTAATTATTATTAAATATATTCATCTTATATTTGTAACCAAAAAACATCGGCCAGATATAAAAAAATATTTTAATCAAAAAGAATTTTTAACAGAATTAAGGGATCACTTAAATGAAATTCGAAATGAATCGGGACGCTCCATTTTAGAGGGGGGAGAGTTATCCAACCCATGATTCAGGGGCCCTTGCCCAATTTATAAACATTTTTTCGAAACCCAATCTGAACGATTGACTTTCCTTTGTTCTCAGAGTTTGTTTATATAAACAAATCAAAATCTTCTCACCAAGTCTTGAGAACCAAGCCGTTGCGGTCCACAGCTTGGCCACTTGGATAAGCAAACCATTTTAACGTAAACACAGCCTCCTCTAGGTGACAAAAAAATTATTGCGCTTCATTCTGCAATCTGCAATGGTCAACAAATTTGAATTTCACAATGCGTGAAGCATTTTCATCACAAAGCTTTTATTCTAAACACAGATCAAAGTTCAGAAATTTTAAGAAAAGCTCCTGGCCGAGGTTTCGAGGATAATTATAATTCTTAAGCTAGCAGTCCAATTCGGAGAGAGAATCAGATCGGTCATCCGATCGAAAAATACAAACTTATAATTTCTAAACATTATAAACTCTGACTAAAAAGAAATATGAACTAAAAATTAAATTTTTTTAATTATCACCAGACTAAATAATCTAATTTACACACCCAATCAGAACTTTCTCGGATCTTCTAACTCCAATTTCTACAAATAAGTATTCTTTTGCACTGTATTGCAACCCCACCAGCATGACCCTCTCGGTCTAAACGAAATAAATTGTATCCGTCACATTTGATCAACGGCACTAGACGTGAACCATGTCTCGGAGACCCAAATAACATCAACATTGGAGTCAGCAAATATCCATCTAAATTCGTCAGCTTTCTTGGTCAAACTTTAAGCATTTATGTGACAAATATGCAATCCCTTATGACGGTTTGTAAAAATTCTAAGAGTATCATGCTTTCTAACTTGTCGTAATTGAGTAATTTTGGGTTAAAAAGACCAATACATGAAAGTTGCATGCCCATTTCGATGTCTTTTATATATTCAATAAAATACTATTGCGATTGATTTCGTAGTTGGTGAGTTTCTGCAGTCCTTCATTCACAAATCATACGACATCATTTAATTTTTGAACTTGAATTGAATTTTCTGCAATTAGACCTATTTTTTTTTTTAATTTTACTCTATCATTTTCATCAAGTGTTCCGAAAAGAAATTTAAAAGATACGAGCATACGAGCTTTGAGTCGGAGTTTTTCTATCGCTCTTCCTTTTTCAAAGTTTTCATAGTGAACATTTATTCTACTCAGCCCAACATTTTTGGCAAGTGCTCAGTGTTTCTGTGATATTTATTATCCATAAACAGCTGGTTCAGTTTAAACAAACAGTAACTTTATTTATGTAAAACTAATTTGGTTTTACATTTTATCAGATTGCTCTGCCTTTCTGTTATTTCGCTCTGTGTTTACCGCTTATCGCTGCATCGCCTAGTGCTTGTTGTTGGTGCAAGTGTTTTGCATACGCCAAATCAACCACACAAACTTATTACTTCTCTGCGCTCAGAAAAAGCTTTTATTGTCGCGCTTTTCGGTCTTTAGTTTTGATCGGTTCCTTCGCCGCGATATTTGTTCAATTTAAATCTTGATTTGACTGCTGCTGTGCAAATTATTTTAAAATAATGGCAACCTGTTGCATCAATCCGTGTTCGAGCGGCGGAGCAATTACCGCGCGGCAGGCCACTGTTTATTATTGGCTCTGCGACAATATCGCCCACCCTGCATGCGCCGATCTTGGACAAATTGGCCCGCGTATTGCTGATCGCATACGAAGCAATTCTGGATTGGATTGGACCTGCCCGAGCTGCCTGCATATCAAATCGGACATGAGGGCTTTTATGAGGCAAACTCACCTCGAGTTTCAGTCCCTGGCTGCCGGCTTCAGGGACTTATCAAGCAGTTTCCAGAAGGCGGAGCAGCACTTTAAATCACTTAAGCTTCTAAGTGACTCCGAAAATCAACAAATGTGCAACCTTACTAATAGCTTCCTATTTGTTCCAGACCCTGCGAGCCCCCTTATGAGGTTTAGCCCTCGACTTTAAGCCCGCTGATAACACCGCGGCCGTTGTCAACGGCCCTGGTGAAGTTGCGATTCTTGCCCCCATATCTGGCGGGAATAGTGTCGACATGGTTTTGGGTCTGCAACCAGCCAACTTCGACGTGCCTTTGGATCTACATCCCGTCAACGCCGACCAACCATCCACGTCGGCTGCCGCTGACTGCGCGTCGTTGGACTTGGATGCCCACCCTGGGGTGCCTCCGGCGGTCTCAACTTTAGCGCTACCAATCACCAGCCGAGCACCCCAAGTTTCTACAATTTCTACAATTTATTGAGTTGCCCAACGAAGACTAGCCCCTTTAGCTGGCGTTGCTCCTAAGAAGCTAATCTTTGTTTCCCGCCTCAATCCAGGGGCCTCTGAGGTCGATGTAAGGACCCATTTGAGCAACAAGTTGAATGTTTATGGTACCGAATTTACTGTCACTAAATTCAGTTTTAAGCAAAGACGTGATATATCTTCGTTTAAAATTGGAATTTCTGATGTACTATTTCCTAGGGTTCTTGATACTTCCGTATGGCCTGAACACGCAATTGTTCATGAATTTGTCAACAAGAGTGAGCCTCCGCGTGCCACGGTCTCCCTCGGCTAGAAATCCAAAAACTAAAAGATTCCTTTATCCTACACTACCAGAATGTTCGCAGCTTACTAGGCAAACTTAGTAAATTACACGTCAACAGTGTCTCCTTTGATGCCAATGTTATTGGCTTTACTGAAACGTGGCTTAACTCCTCTGTCTCTGATAGTGAATTATTTGCAGGAAACTATGTCGTTTATAGACGTGATCGTCTTATGCGTATCGGCGGTGGTGTTCTTATCGCTGTTAAGTCTAATCTTGTTTCAAACTTGCTTCCGATAACTGACATGAATTGTAATTTAGAGTTTGTTGCAGTTCGCATCCGTGTTCACGATTATTTTGTTTATGTCTCATGCTCGTACATCCCACCCCGGTATGACACTGAAATATATTTGCAGCATTTAATGTTAATCCAAAATATAAACTCGTCCCTCGGCATTAATGATCACCTCTTGGGGGCCCTCTCCTGACTCGAATTTTCTAGTTCCCACTGCACCTCAGGATCTTATTCATGGCCTTATCGACCTTTCATTGGGACAATTAAATTTTATTAAGAACTGTGGAGACAAAGTCCTAGACTTAATTTTTTCGTCGGAGTTTGCCAATTCGTCTCTAGAATCGATCCTCTCTCCAGCCCTGAAGATGCTTATCATCCCACATTGGAGTTAATTCTAGAAGCCTCGACTCCACTACTGCCGTGTCCTTTAGCTGAGCCAGCCTCTTTTCGCTGCTTTCGTAAAGCTAATTTCACTGACATAATCTTTTATTTATCATCTATCGATTGGACATTTCTTGACTCCACTGACGATCCCTTGCACATGGTTGAGCGCTTTTATGACATACTATACTCCGGTTTTGACATGTTTGTTCCATCGTTTCCCTCTCCTGACGTTTCGCATAAGCCTCCCTGGTTTTCTCGTCGACTTTCCTATTTAAAAAACGTAAAGTCCAGACTTTTTAAAAAATGCAGAAGAACCGGGCTACAAGTCGACCGTGCTAGATATTGTAAAGCCCGCTCTGACTTTCTGACTCACAACTCTGAATGTTATAAGAACCACCTGAATCGATGAAGAACTGAGTTTGAGGCTAATCCCAAGCAGTTCTACGCTTTTGTTAATTCAAAACGAAAGTCGCATATTTTCCCATCCTGTCTTCACCTCCACAATGAGTCCGCCTCGAACGAGCATGACATTGCGAACTTATTCGCTAAATTTTTCCAAACTACTTATACATTTATCAGTTCTGAATCGACCTAACCATATCCATACTCTCTTCCGCACTCAAACAGTATTTTTTGTCCACAATCAGCGAAAACGACGCTTTTAAGTATCTCAAATCACTTAAGCTATCCTTCTCTTCTGGTTCTGATCTTGTTCCTAGCTGTGTTTTGAGATATTGTGCCAGTGCATTATGTAGTCCTTTGGCTAAATTATTTAAGATATCCCTTCAGTTTTCATTTTTCCCCGATAGTTGGAAGGAATCTTTTATAATTCCCCTTCACAAAAAGGGTAGCAAATCCAATATTGAAAACTATAGAGGGATTGCAAAACTTAGTGCGATTCCTAAGCTTTTCGAATCTCTAATTACTGCTCAACTTCAGCACCAATGTCGCTCTATAATGTCCTCCTACCAGCATGGCTTTATGAAACACAGGTCAACTTCCACAAACCTTCTGGATTGTAGTACTGTTATTAGAAACTCATTTAAAAATAACACCCAAACTGACGTTGTCTTTACGGACTTCAGTAAAGCCTTTGACTGTGTGAATCACCAGCTGCTGCTGAAAAAACTTGCGCTTTTGGGTTTCCCTGTCTTGTTGACTAATTGGATCGCCACCAACCTATCGAACCGAACTCAAAGAGTAGCCTTCAAGGGTTTTTTTCAGACTGCGTCCGCGTAACTTCGGGTGTTCCGCAAGGGAGTCGCCTTGGGCCACTTCTGTTTGGCATTTTTATTAACGACTTGCCCAATGTCGTTCTTCATTCCCAAGTTATGATGTACGCTGATGACGTCAAACTATGCTTGCCACTGACAAACCCTGACTTTTATATGCTTTTACAATCTGACCTAAACAACGTGCAGTCCTGGTTCCTAGCTGTGTTTTGAGATTAACAATTTGCTGTTTCTTAACAACTCTAAATGTAAATTTATGTCATTTTTTCGTAAAAACTGTTTCTCTGCAAGTTATTCTTTAGAGATGAGTGATCTTGAGCGCATCCATTCTGTTACCGATCTTGGAGTTCTTTTTACTCATAATTTGAATTTTTCCGACCACATTGCCATAATTGTTGGTAAAGCTAAAGGTGTTTTTGCTTTTGTCAAGCATTGGTCTAAGGAATTTGACGATCCTTACACCACTAAACTTCTTAACGTCTCTCTCGTTCGGCCTATTCTCGAATACTGTTCGTGTGTATGGTCACCTCAATATGCGAAGTATCAAGACCTTATTGAATCGGTTCAGAAAAAATTCCTTTTGTTCGCTGTTCGGGGATTGCACCGGGACCCACATCGCCGCCTCTCATCCTACATCGACAGGCTGCGTCTTCTTAGCCTGCCCACTCTTAAGGATCGTCGGACCTGCCACGGAGTGATTTTTCTATTTAAATTAATTAATGGCTATGTTTGTTCGTCACTTTCGTCCGATTGCTCTTGATTTTGTAGGACAAACCTCGAGTTGCATGACACTTTTCGTGTTTTATGTTATTTTTGTAATGAGCTATACTTTTTGTTACATGTTGAATTGTCGTTAGATTTAAATACTCAAACTGTATTAAGGCACCTGTCTTTGCCTCTGCGCACATAATGTGAGTCGAAGCACATCTTTAAAAAACACTCCTTACTTCGGCTGAGGTAAGAATACGGTCTAAAATAGCAGTAATTTGCTATATTTTCTATCTTGCTTAATTTTACTTCTTCATCATCATCTCCAGAGACCTCAGCGACTTCATCAGCTTGGCTGAAAACTCAGCCGCCACCTCCCACGTCATTGGGTCCGCCAGCGTCAGCGGGACCAGCGTGTCCTCTCTGATCGCCGACCTCTCCTCCGACCGCATCCTCTTCTACCCCGGATCCGCACTCCGTGCAGCCGTCCTCCTCTTCGTGGCCGAATCTCTTAAGGTAGCTCCTGAAGCATCCGTGCCCACTCAGCACTTGGGTCAGGTAGAAATCCACCTGCCCATGCTTCCTTTCTATCCAGGCCTCGATACTGGGGATCAGCCTGTGCGTCCAACGGCCTTTGGACGAGGCATCCCACCTGTCCTGCCAGCTTGCGTAGCTCCTCCTTCTGGCGGCGCTCTTAAGCTCCGCCTTCGGGAGACCCTTGGGTCCGTGGTTCCCGCGAAGCGCGTTGCACAGGTCCGTCTTCTCCCGCACTAGATCCTTCAGCGGCACTAGGCCGGCTATGACCAGCGCGGCGTCCTCCGAGATCGTCCGGAAAGCGCAGGACACTCGGATGGCGCATAGTCTGTACGCCGACTCGACCCCCCGCATGTAGGACTTTGTCTCGGCCGCCTCAGCCCACACAGGCGCCGCATACAGCAGCTGCAAGGTGACAATGCTTGCCAGCAGCTTCGTGGTTGTATCTTAGGCCCTCTGGTGTTCGGCAGCATGCGGGAGAGGGCTCCGACCGTCCCACTGGCCTTCTTCTGGACGTATTGTAGGTGCTCCTTAAACGAGAGCCGAGCGTCAAGGAGGACTCCGAGGTATTTAATTGCCCTCTGCGACTTGATCACGGCACCGCCGACGCACACCTCGGCCGTTTCCACCGCTTTCCGACTCGAGGTCAGAACAGCCTTAGTCTTCTGCGCCGCTAGCTCCAGGACAGCGCTCAAAAGCCACATCTCGATGGCTTTGATCGCTACGTTCGCCTTCTCCTCCGCTGCAGTGCGCTCCTTTGCAACTACGACCACGGCAATGTCGTCTGCGAAGCCCACGACCGTGGTGTCGCTGGGCATTGGAAGTCGCAGAACACCGTCGTACATGGTGTTCCAGAGTAGGGGCCCCAGCACGGAGCCCTGCGGGACTCCGGCGGAGACTTCTCGAAATCTCGCCGGCGTCGTCGGGGTGGCGCTCCACGTTCGGCGGCATGGTCACAGGTGTTCCTTTCGGGAATAGTGCCTGCACTATGCCGTCGAGGGCTGCCGGGTCGGACAGGGCTGTGCTGCCCGCTTTCAAGCCCTTGACCACCATCCTGTAGGCACCTCCCCAGTAGAGGTGCCGAAACATCGATGTTTGGAAGCATCGATGTTTCGTTGTTTTTCACAAAAACATGTAACATCGATGTTTTCCGATGTTTTCTAACAAAATTTTTATTTGAATTAACTCTTGAAAAAGAAAACACATTTATTCATTATTAAAATAAATAAATAAATAATATAAAAACAATGCGAATTCTTTTCACAATGTAATAGGAAATTAAACTTATGTAAACATCCCATTTTGAACTGCGCGCTTAAGTATAACCGAATTGTACAATGTATATAAAGTGTTATCGATCAATATAGAATTAAGCTAGATTATAAGAGTAAAGAAATACGTTCACTTGGATGTTGTAAAAAGAACGACCAACATGTGTGTAAAATAAAATAATAGCAAATTAATTAAAATTATAGCAATCCGACGTTATAACATTTAAAATAAAAACCTGGAATATTACACTTATAAGAGATCTGTTTCAACAGTCTATCTATAATGAGTACATATTGTATATGTAATCACTTTGTTGTCGATACGTTCAAATGTTTGTTTATAAATATAAATTTGTTCACTAAATCGGATTTGAGACGAGTTCGGCGATCGGAAATGATTTCTGCCGCTTTGCTAAAAGCCCATTCCGATTCAACCGAAGTTGTAGGCACACAAAAGTATTTCAACGCCAGTTCCTTGAAAGGTGCCATATTGTTTGAACTCTCCTAAAATTAAAAATATTAATTTAAATAGCTCATAGTACGAAATTAAAATATTTACCTTCCAAAAAATGAGTGGGTCGCACTTTTCTGGCTCGTTCGCCATCTCAAGATGCTGCCGGAGCAAAAAAAATTGAGTCCGAACGCGTGGTAATTAAAATATTTAAAACAAATTCTTCTAGTTTGCAGACCTTTAGCGTTGTACCTCTTCTTCTTGTTCTTGAAATAGTGACGAACCAAAAACATCGATAGTCGATTGAAAACATCGATGTTTCGGAAATTTTCAAAAACATCGATACATCGATGTTAGCATCGATGTTTCGGCACCTCTGCTCCCCAGGGATCGTTTTCGGCTTCGTCGCAAAGGCGCAGGAAACACTCCTTATTCGCGTCCCTTTTGGCCGTTTTGAGGGCCTTTCTAGCCACTCTATATTCCTCTGACACGCCCAACTCCGCCGCATGCTCTGGTCGCAAGCACGCTCTAGGTCCGCGGCCATCTGGTTTGCTATTTCGTTGGCTCCGTTACAACAGCCATGCCCTCCAGCGCACTGGTGAACGCCTGGGTGCACAACGTATCCGGTTTGTACGCCTTGCCGGGTTGCGGTAGCGATCGCGCATTTCTCGCAGGCTCGCCAACTGACCACAGGATCGCCTCATGGTCGTTTCCTGTGTAAGCGTCGCCAACTGCCCATATGGCATTATGGGCAATCGCAAACGACAGGTCTATGAACGAGGCCGCTCCAGCTCGGACAAAAGTATGTCTTGCTCCGTCATTCAGTAGCACGAGGTCCGTCGAGGCGAGCGGAGCTGTCCTGCAGGACAGCCCTTCCCCTGGCATTAGTTTAGGTGGATCCTTACTCCTGCGCTTAGGCATTAAAATCGCCTCCGACTACCACGTTGGATCACCCACGAAGATCGCAGCTCAGTTCGTCCGATCCGGCAGAACGCTTCCAGCGGAAGGCTTGGCGCCAGGTAGCAGCTATTTAGCCAGTAGCCATCTACCTTTGCCCTTACGAAGCCGTCAGCTGCCCGGATGCTGGACATCCGGCGTTGGCTGTTGCCGCAAAGCCATAAGGCCGCCTTGCCAGTGCGGTCCCTTGGCCCACTCCGCTCCTTCCCTCGTCCTATAGGGCTCGCTAAGGATAGCGACATCTGCCGCTACCTCGCGCACCGTCTGCAGCAGCAAGTCCTGCGCCGCTCTGCAGTGATTCAGATTGAGCTGAATCAACTGCATTTTGCCCAGAGGGTTCGCGTTCCTACTGCTTGCGGCTGGGCAGCCTCTGCCGTCTCTCCGGTGCCTCGTTTCCTTCCTTCCAGCCGCTGAGCAGGTGAAGCATTATGCCTCCTTGCAGCATGTGGCTGCCTTATCCCCCGGCTCGCCGCATTTTATACAGCAAACTCTCCTGTCCACAGGGCGACATGCCCCAGCTCCAGGCATCTAAAGCACCTTGGTGGGCCCTGCCTCTCCCGGATCCTGCAGATAGACCACCCGATCCGCACTTCTCCGCGGTGAAGGACAGCCTTGCCCAGGGGGACAGGCAGGCTGATCACCGCCGTTTGGGTCTCTGCGTACCCCCGGCGTATGCTTCTGACCTTAATCCTTACCGGCTCAAAGTTGAATTGGCCCGCGATGGCTGCGCAGACCTCCTCCTTAGTGGTGATAAAGTCGATGTTGCGCAACTGCAGTACGAGCACCTTTGACTCTTTCGTCGTGGCACGCACTGACGGTCCGTCTCCGAGCACTTTCTCGATGGTCTCTTTCATGGCCTCAGCGCTCTCAACGCTGCCTTTGGCCACTTCAAGAAGAAGGTTGGCGTTGGTGGTACGGCGAACCTTGGAGACGCAACTCCCCAGTTCCGACAACTGCTTGTCTTCCTTCCTGGTCACCATGGCGAGCACCTCACTATCAACATCGTCGATGATCAGGTCATCCAACAACTTGTTTGTATCGTCCACCTCCTCCAGTAGCTCATCCGGTTCGGCAAGGAAGACCTTGATCTTGGCCTTCCTGATGACGTGCCGGATTTTGATTTCATCCTTTTCCAGCTGCGGCAGGCAACGCTTGTTTATTAGCAAAAGAAATGGCTGGCTCGTCTTCTTTTCTTTTTCTGCTTTCAGGATGGCCCAGACCTCTCGATGGACGTCTGGGTTTTGTGCTCTCACCCCTGGCACTGTCAGTCTGCCCCAGTGGTAACCAGATGCGAGCAATGGGTCTTCTTAGAATCTCCCTGGCGTGGACCAACCTAATCCTTAGGCCGTTCCACGTGTTGCCGATCTTTGTCACACATTCTTCCAGGAAGCTCCTCGAGAACCCGTCGTCGCACCTGATTACCCGGTGCCCTCTCACCACGTCCGAAGAGTCGAAGGAGGGGATAGGACCACCCGGCGTGGCAACCAACATGTCGGTCACCATGTCAGACAACTTGGCCTCTATCTCCCCCCACTTCTCTGCCAGCAGGCGCCCGTCGTCGTTGAGCTCAGCCAGACCGTCTCTGGCCACCTCGCTGAACTTCTTCGTCTGCTTGACGAAGGATGTAGCTCTTGCTTTCCCCTGAGCGTCCTTGGCCCTCTTAGGTGCGCTAACGCTCACATCCTGTGATCATTCACGCTTCGCCTTCAGGGGTTGGAACGCCTTTTGGTAGGCTTCGAATTCCGCAAGGAACTTCGCTTTGTCTGCTGCGTCTCTCGGGTCCACCTTGCCCTCAGCCTCATTCTTCGCAATCTTGCTAAGAATAAAGCGGTCCCTGTGTGCCCTAGCACGCCTCTTCTGATGTGTGAGCTGCGGGTTGACTACGGTGGTGCTCAACTGAGCCACACCTGTGTGTGTATTGGCTTGGGGAGTGCTAGTACTAGTGCCCCCCTCGGATATCAACGGAGCGTTGGCGACCGGGCTTGAGATGCTAAGCCCTGCCTAGGCATTAGCAACTCCTCCTCGTCCATCTCAGACGTTGTGCGGGGTTTAGCCTCCCCCACGAGGTCCGAAGCATCGCTTTGGGAATTCATTATCATCTGCATAACCGCCCGCTTTGCTCGACCTGGCAAGCGCGGCGGGCCAGAGGGGGTTTGGGGCATTGAAGGAGGTCGACCGCGGCTTCGCCCCAAAGCTGCGGCAAGGCATCTTACGACCCAGGGTTGCCCGGCCCTGAGAAAGCTCCGTTCAGACACAGGTGGATTAACCCCTCAGCTGCGAACCTGTAAGCCACGGGCACGGGTCGCGTAACACGCCCGGCTTGAGGGGAGGCTGTTTTAAGACTTACCCAGGTCTCGGTAAGGAAGTGGAGTCAATGGAATTATTGGATGGAGGATTCACAGGGAATTGCCGCTCGCACTAGCCGTACCGTAGAACGTTTCCAGGAGGTACCACACGGAGGACCCTCTCCGAGGAGAAGGTGGTGTCTATCAAATTGATATTCACCTGCAAGTCGACTTGGTGCACCAGTAGATTTGTTTGTGTAATTTGTTTGATTCAATTCCAGGTTCTATTAATTAAATTTTAGATTCAATAAGGCATGGAGCAAAAAGAGCTGTGAACTATGTAGATATATAAAAATAACAAAACACCATACATAACATTTTTAAATTTTTAATTAATTACGTCAGTACATCTAACAAACAATATCAATTCCCCTATGCTCACACGCGCATCAGTATTAAGTTGCTAGATCTGTTCCTCGGTTCTTTCGTCTCTTCTGCTTCGTAAGGTTTTAGAATTACTAAAGGTACGGCTCAAATAAGCCCCTTTGCGTTTCGGTGGCATTTTTTGCGGAAACTTGAATCTACCTGTCAAAAAAATATATACTTACGACACAATTGTTGTTTCCCGAAAACTCGTTGTAAGTGTTGAGTACTTTTGAGGTTATGTAAAGTTATTTCACAGCATCAACAAACTTACAACATGTCTTCGCTTGACAAAAAATCGTATAATTTTGTTTCCGTCAGAGGGCGCAAAAGTATTTGTTATATGTATATTGTGATGCCATATTATAAAAACATTAAAGAAAAATTTTTTCAAAAAGTACAAAACAAATAATGTTGGGGCGGACTACCATTATCACTTGGGGGTGCGAAAAATAGATTCTTAGACCTACAGAATATGCATAAAATTTCATGAGAATCGATCGAGCCGTTTCGGAGGAGTTTGATGCCTAACACGACGACACAGAATTGTATACATAAAGAGATAAATTATCTGAATTTTTATTTAACCGCGGTCTTTGTATTTAATTGCAGATTTGGTCAATTGTTTATCACAGTTGGTTAACATTCGTTCTTTTGATATGGGCAAATATTTTATGGATGATACCTAATCAGCGCCGTTCGATGATGCGATCAAGCTTTTTCGTGGTTCTTTATGCCGAATTTCTTCTAATTACCCAATATATATATGGCATGAATCTGAGCAAAGATGAGTTACCTACAAAACTAATAGTAAGTTATTTCAATAAATTTAGTATATATTTAATGATAAATGCTAGGGCCTTATCTAAGAAAATTTAAAATATATTTTGAAAAAACAGAGAAACTTTAATTTAAGAATTGTTTTCAAATAATTACCCGATTGTTCCTATGGCAGCTATATGATATGGTGCGTATTTCATAAAACTTGTGGTGTCCGTCAGATCGATTGTCGGGTGCGACCTAACGATAGTTAGCCAAATTAGTGGAGTTTCAAGCTATACCTGGTCGAAATAAATATTGGGACACTTCATTTATTTAACACAAAATCGTAAATGGCTTTTAGTTTATTTTTTTGATATTTTGTTCATAAATATAGAGAATAAATGAATTGAAAACAAATGAAAATTTTGTAATTTACAGGTCCTTTCCACGAAAATCCAAATCCTTTTGTTTGCTCCCTTAGAAATAATTATTGGTACACAAGAAAGAAAATATTTTTTTTTTAATATTATAGTCAGAGGAATAAAATGTATTTGTTTTACCTAATAGTGGGTACTGCCTCCATGATTAGAAATAACTTCAGCCAAGTGTTTAGGCATTGATATTACCAAATTTTTTAAGGTTTGTTCTTCGATTTTGCTCCATTCTTCGATAATTGCTTTCTTGAGCTCGGCCAAATTTTCAAATTGTCGTCCATTGCTATAAACTTTGTTCGAGAGTATCCCCCAAACATTCTCAATCGGGTTTAAGTCGGGACTACAAGCTGGCCACCCCAAAAGATCAATTTTCCGATCCTCAAAAAACTGCTTTGACGCTTTGGATACATGGATTGCAGCGTTATCCTGTTGAAAAATCAACTTTTCCTCCCAGAATGTTTCGCTAAACGGTATCAAAACTTCGTCCATAAGGCTTATGTACATCTGAGAATTCATTCGTGTTGATACAAAACATACAGGGGATCTTCCATTGTGTCCAAATGCAGCCCATACCATCAGAGATCCTCCACCAAAATTGCGAGCATAGCAGGACTTTCGTTCACGACGGATATCTCTCCAGTACATCATTTTTCCATCAGGACCATCCAAGTTGAATTTTTTTTCGTCACTGAAGATAACGTTTTCCCATTCACTTGTCCAAAATTTGTACTTTTCTGCAAAAAGCAGTCGAGCTGTTTTATGTCTTTGTAAAAGCATAGGTTTGCGAATCATTTTTTCATATTTAGTGTTATTATCAGAACTTTATATTTGCTGAATACGACGGGGGGGTGATCTTAAGAGACAGTTTAGCCTACATTCTGGGAGGAAAAGTTGATTTTTCAACACGATAACGCTGCAATCCATGTTTCCAAAGCGTCAAAGCAGTTTTTTGAGGATCGGAAAATTGATCTATTGGGGTGGCCAGTTTGTAGTCCCGACTTAAACCCGATTGAGAATGTTTGGGGGATACTCTCGAACAAAGTTTATAGCAATGGACGACAATTTGAAAATTTGGCCGAGCTCAAGAAAGCAATTATCGAAGAATGGAGCAAAATCGAAGAACAAACCTTAAAAAATTTGGTAATATCAATGCCTAAACACTTGGCTGAAGTTATTTCTAATCATGGAGGCAGTACCCACTATTAGGTAAAACAAATACATTTTATTCCTCTGACTATAATATTAAAAAAAATATTTTCTTTCTAGTGTACCAATAATTATTTCTAAGGGAGCAAACAAAAGGATTTAGATTTTCGTGGAAAGGACCTGTAAATTACAAAATTTTCATTTGTTTTCAATTCATTTATTCTCTATATTTATGAATAAAATATCAAAAAAATAAACTAAAAGCCATTTACGATTTTGTGTTAAATAAATGAAGTGTCCCAATATTTATTTCGACCAGGTAGGTGGAAGAAATCGATAGGTTGATGATGGGCAGCATAAGGTAGCAGCAAAGAGCATGAATATACAGAGGGGACATCTCATACAAAAAAATTTGTTCTATGGCGGGTTCCAGCGGTTGAACCCGCATTTTGGTCGTGGAACCCGCAGTGCTCGATTCTACTTTGAATCTGGCCGCCCGGCCACCTGCTTGCCGTTTGGCCTAGTGGTTAAGGCATGGGACTGCCAATCCAAGGTGCGTGGATTCGAATCAGAGTCTGACTCTTGATATCCTTTTTTTGTTGTTTTTTTTCTAGTATTTATATATATATATATTTTTTTTTTTTTTTTCGTTTTTAGTTTTTTGTAGTTTTCTTTGTAGTTTAAAGTATGTTTTTTGTGTTTTTATACCCTTGCAGGGTATTATAATTTTAGTCAGATGTTTGCAACGCAGTGAAGGCGACATTTCCGACCCTATAAAGTATATTGGGCGTTCCACGCAAAATTTGCCACCAACATTTTTTTTTCTTCTTATATTTTGTTTTTGGTTTATTACTTGAAAATATTTGATACGTATTTTTTTATTTCAATCTGATACTTGGAATTTTCGAGAAATAATTTTCTAAAGTTTCCCGTTTTTAAAAAAGATACTTTTTTCAACCGCATATACTGAGAAAACTAATGAAGATACAACAATTTGTCCAAGACATGAAACGTGCGCCCTTTCCTTAGGTTTCCAATAAGTTAAACTAAAAAAAAAAATTAGAATTTTTTTTAATTTTGTGTTAAATTTTAATTTTTTTCATTAAAAAAAATTTTTTTTTTTTAGTTTAACTTATTGGAAAGCTAAGGAAAGGGCGCACGTTTCATGTCTTAAACAAATTGTTGTATCTTCATTAGTTTTCTCAGTATATGCAGTTGAACAAAGTATCTTTTTTAAAAACGGGAAACTTTAGAAAATTATTTTTCCAAAATTCCAAGTATCAGATTGAAATAAAAAAATACGTATCGAATATTTTCAAGTAATACACCGAAAAAAAATATAAGAAGGAAAAAAAAATTTTGTTGGCAAATTTTGCGTGGAACGCCCCATATACTTTATGGGGTCGGAAATGCTTCCTTCTGCCTGTTACATACATTTGCACAAAATTAATATACCTTTTTACCTACGGTACATGGTATAAAAATAATATAAATACTGAAATTAATGACAATTTTACATCTATAATTATTATATCAGCACTTTTATTAAAAATAGGAGCTGCTCCATTTAATTTTTGATTTCCTAATATAATAATAATGGAAGGATTAACTTGAATAAATGTGTTAATTTTAATAACCTGGCAAAAAATTGCCCCATTAATATTAATTTCATATTTAAATATTAAAAATGTACTATTAATTAGAGTAATCTTATCGGCAGTTATTGGAGCAATTGGTGGATTAAACCAAACTTCTCTACGAAAATTAATGGCCTTTTCTTCAATTAATCATTTAGGATGAATATTAAGATCTATTATAATTAGTGAATCAATTTGACTAATTTATTTTCTATTTTATTCTTATCTTTCATTTATTTTAACATTTATATTTAATATTTTTAAATTATTTCATTTAAATCAATTTTTTTCTTGATTTGTTAATAGAAAAATTTTAAAATTTTCTATATTTATAAATTTGTATCTTTAGGAGGATTACCTCCATTTTTATGATTTTTACCAAAATGATTAGTAATTCAACAATTAACTTTATGTAATCAATATTTTTTAATAACAGTAGGTAATTATAATATAAACTTTAATTACCTTATTTTTTTACTTACGAATTTTTTATTTAGCATTTATATTAAATTATTATGAAAATAATTGAATCATGAAGATAAATATAAATAATACAAATACTAATTTATACTTATTAATAACTTTTTTTTCAATTTTTGGATTATTTTTAATTTCTTTATTTTTTTTTATATTAGAAGGCTTTAAGTTAATAAAACTAATAGCCTTCAAAGCTGTAAATATAGGGTATTCCTTTAAGCCTTAGTAAATCTTACTCCTTCAAAATTGCAGTTTGATGTCATAACAACTATGACTATAAGACCAATTAATTGATTAAGAAGAATAATTCTTATAAATAGATTTACAATCTATCGCCTAATCTTCAGCCACTTAATCTAAATAATCGCGACAATGATTATTTTCAACAAATCATAAAGATATTGGAACTTTATATTTTATTTTTGGGGCTTGAGCAGGAATAATTGGAACATCTTTAAGAATTTTAATTCGAGCTGAATTAGGACACCCTGGAGCTTTAATTGGAGATGATCAAATTTATAATGTTATTGTAAAAGCTCATGCTTTTATTATAATTTTTTTTATAGTAATACCTATTGTTCACGCCAAAAGGGCGCTTATTTTCCGGAGGCAGTGTGATCCCGTACACTCGTTCTCTCTCTCCCTCTTCCACTGCACTTTCGGGCATCGAGCTCCTAGTCCGCTCTCCCCAAGCTAGTTTTAAGCCTTCTTCTTTGGGCAGTACTAATTTACGATTACTCAAATAAAGACGCACGTCGCGTAACACCCCGAAAGTTCTTTCGTGTTTTTATTTATCGAGTGCCTTCTAGGTTAAAGCCACCCCCCTCCGAACATTTGGTCCAACAGAGCCGGATAATTCTATCTCCAGCAGTTCCGGTGGCTTTAACACCGCACAAGATAAGTAAACATTTTACTTTGCTGCCCTGTCGTTAATTTTTATGATTTGTGTCCAAATCCTAGTCCGATTGATCCGACACAACGGCAGCTTCCAATTCCGAACCTGATTTGTAGAATCCTAGTGTCGCAATTAATTTATATTAATTTTCCGCGTATTCAACATTCTAAAAGTGTGTGTTTAAATATATGCCATAAGCCACAGTGAAGCTTTCAATTTCGAATTTCTCTTCGTTCACTGTGATCCGCTTGCATTTATTTCCACTTCTACACCTACATACATATGTATGTCCAATACAGTCCACTTCACATATCTACAATCGGCACCAACAATTTACGCTATAAATATTCCTATCCTGGATAATAATAGTAAATAAACATTCCAAAATCCACAAGTGTAAATTTAAATATATGTACGTATGCTATAATCCACAGTGAAACTTCTAGTTCCGAAATTCTCTTCGTTCACTGTGTTCCGCTTGCATTTACATATTTACACTCTCCGATATACAATACAGTCCACTCCATTGATCTACGATCGCCACCAGCAATTTACACAAAATTAAATTAAATATATAAACTTACAAATATTCCGGCAGGGGTATTTTTTAATGATTTAAATAATTTACCCCACAAATTATAAAATAAATATATTTATAATAATTCCACAACGTTCAACTACAAAATTCTACAAATACAGTCCACAGCTCCTATAAATAAATAAATATATAAATCACGGCACAGAATCGCCGAACTTAATTATTTATTGTCTCTCCCTAGCTCTATCCTGAGCTGAGCTACATTTAAATAACCATAAATATTATATATTTATTGTCATTCCTTCGCTCTATTCTGAGCGGCGTTACATGCAGGCATACGCAACCAAAAACAAATTGCAATTACATACTATACATATTCGATTGCAAGTCGAAGCTCCGTTTTTTGGCAATTTTTCCCGCCTCTCGTTGTTTCCGCTATTCTGCATTGGCAAACGGCGAATGCACATTGTGCATTGCACAAACATATTCAAACGCACGCCTTATCTTCAAGAACAGTACCGCGGAAAATACAGCAGCGGTCAACTAAATAAATCCAGGCACACAAAATAATTTTTAAAATTATTTTTTTTAAAATCCCAACTAACTAAATCAGTTAGAAATTCAAGTGCGCTTCCATATCCGCATTAGTGTGACCGTACATCTCCGCCACTACACAATAAAATTACACTATACAAATAAATTAAATTCCTAATACATTCCGATTGGTTCCTAAATTCCAATTCCAGCTTCGACACGTATAACTAAATTGTCCCAAAAAAATAAGTTGATTTTCGATTTTTTAACTGGTTGTACGCTTTATCCAGCGTCCCGAATATATACGTTTTCGATCCAATTGGTTGCACGCTTTATCCAGCGTCCCAAATATAAGTTGTTTTCGATCATTCAACCGGTTGAACGCTTTATCCAGCGTCCCGAAAATATAAGTTAATTCGATCCAAAATATAACCATAAAGAAACAATCCAGTTTGTTCTTTAAATATCCAAAATGACTGCTTCCATTTTAACACGAATCCGTCCCTTGTGTCAATTTGACACAATTTTGATTTTCAAATCGATTTTTAGGTCATTAGTTGCAAAGATATTTTAATAAAATTTTGGCTCAGTGAACGAATTTTGACGAAATTTCAAAATCAGGAAGAATTTTTTTTCTAGGAGGCTTAGGGGCGTGGCAACACAAAAAGTTACGAATCTGTCCCTTGTGTCAATTTGACACAAGACAAAAAACAGCACAAAAAAAAATTTTTTTTGGGTTTTTTTGCTATAATTATCTTTTATTATTATTATTTTATTTTTTAAAGTGTTTATTTTTTTTTAACTTTTTTTTTTTTAATTAAAAAAAAAATTAATTATTTTCACCATTTTTACAAAGAGTGAATCTGTGGTCTGGACAGACTTTTTTTGAACATTTATCGCATTCCACAGAGTGTACATTCACATTAGATTTCCGTGGACACAAGTGGCACCGCGCCCGCTTCCTGGACGGGATGTGGTGCGTCACCAGGATCTTGACGGCTCCTGTGAAATTCCCCTCATTTCATTCACCACTGCCATGGCTCCTTCCCCTCTGGGGATGATCTCCCGTAGGACAACAGTTGGTGAGACAAGTGCAGTGCCCAATTCCACTAAGAAAAGTCGCCTGCGGAAGTTCTCCTTGTGAATATTCCACAGAGGATTCAGCTGCGTATACGCAATGTACGCATTCAATGCTGACATATCAAGCATATTGCAGCTACTGCGACTGGCCACCTGTTCCACCTGTTCACTTCCCTCTTGCAGCGATATGTGCCCACCATTTCGTCCATCACGTCGACACCACATTTGGTTTTGTTGTAATAGTTTATTATTTCAGGATTCACTTTATTGTCGCTTTGGTCAATGAAAAAGAATTTTTGTGGTATGTGCTCAACAGTGTTACAAATCGCCTACACTGCGTTACATATGACACCAGTGTGGCTCCCAATGTTGCCTCAAACACAAATTGGAGTGATAAAGTGGCTTCTTCTTCATGTCGACGATCAATGGAGTGAACAGGAGTGAATGTACACTCTGTGGAATGCGATAAATGCTCCAAAAAAGTCTGTCCAGACCACAGATTCACTCTTTGTAAAAATGGTAAAAATAATTAATTTTTTTTTTTTAATTAAAAAAAAAAAAGTTAAAAAAAAATAAATACTTTAAAAAATAAAATAATAATAATAAAAGATAATTATAGCAAAAAAACCCCAAAAAAAAAATGTTTTCCTGTTGTTTTTCGTCTTGTGTCAAATTGACACAAGGGACAGATTCGTAACTTTTTCTTAGGGACGGATGCGTGTTAAATAAATTTATTTCGATCTGTGACCGTCTAAGTCACTTCGATTCCAAAATCTGCAATCCAGCAGCAACTAGTCCATCCAAATGTACGTGTCAAATTCATCTCGACCAAGTCAGAGCGCTATGGGATAAGGTCGAGAAAGAATATGAAACTTGCTCAGAGCAAATTTCAGTTGGCTTAGAGGGCACGGCGGACACCTTACCTACTCTAAAGGCAAAATATGAGTATGCCTATTTTATATACGAAAGGTGTGCCGCAAAGCTCATGGAACAGATCGAAACGATCGCTTCTACAACAGCTCAAATCCAACCCGTTCCGCCCCAAAATTCCTATCCGTCTGGCTGTCAGCTTCCTCCGTGCGAAACAGAAGTTTTCTCGGGCGTTCACTCTCGGTTGTCGACTTTCCGAGACCTTTTCACAGCGGTCTATATAGACAATCCTGCGCTGACCCCTGTTGAAAAGTTGTTCTATCTAAATGCCAAGACTAGTGGTGAAGCTCATTCCGTAGTTTCCAATTCGCCACTCACCAACGATGGTTTCCGCTCAGCCTGGAAAAACCTATCTGAGCGTTTCGAAAATAAACGAGCGCTGGTGAACAGCCAACTGAAAAAGTTATTAAACATGCAATCCGTCGCACAAGAATCTTCGGCAGCCTTGAAGGAGCTGCAAAATACAATCCAGAACTGCCTCACATCCCTAAATTTGTCCGGCCTTCCTACGGATAATTGGGATTGTCTCCTGGTTTATTTGTGTTCCACGAAACTTCCAAAGCTGACGCTCTCACCATGGGAGCAATCCTTAACAAATAAAACCGAAATTCCTACGTGGCAAGAACTTGATTCATTCTTGACTGAGCGCCATAGAACTCTAGAAACTATAGATTCTATCCAACTTCCTAAGTTGCGCCTCCATCCGTCCGAACCGGCACCCTCCGACGTGCCGTCACGTATACTGAAATCCTTCAGTACGAGGATCGTTCCGATATCCAAAAGATGCGATGTATGTTCCAAAGAGAACCATCCAATGCGTTTATGTCCACGCTTCCTTCAGATGACGACAGAGGATCGTACATCTTATATCCAGAAGAAGCGGTTGTGATTAAATTGCTTTGCAAGCGGTCATCAACTCCGTAATTGCACAAGCGCCCACAAGTGCTTCAAGTGTCACGGTCGGCATCACACTTTGTTGCATCCAAGCAACTGCTCCTCCAGTGAACCGACTGCTCCTGATACTGCTTCTGATCCGATCCAAAGAATTTCCTCGTTCTCCACACGAGTGACAACATCTCCTGAGTCTTCCAATTACTGGGTTCCGTACAACGAAAAGAAATGCAGACGTTCCCGAGGTATTTTATCCTACCCATGCCGAGTCTGCCAAGGGAACCATCCTCTTCGGAAGTGCCACCGTTTTCTTCGGCTAAGCGCGGAGAACCGGCTTCAAGCAGTCATCGAGAAGAAATACTGCGTCAATTGCCTCGCCCATCACCATTCCACTGGATCTTGCCGCAGTGCCGATGCCAGTCGTGTGGCCAGGATCACCACACACTTCTCCACGTCCACGAGCGCTCAGCGTATCCAACGCTTTCCCGAGCAAAGGCCTCCAATATTCCTACAGCGTATCCTCGCTAAGGGGGCCTCGAAGGTCTCCTTATAATTTTGCTGCGTATCCTCGCAGGGGGGAGAATGTTCACGCCAAAAGGGCGTTTTTTTCCGGAGGCAGTGTGATCCCGTACACTCGTTCTCTCTCTCCCTCTTCCACTGCACTTTCGTGCATCGAGCTCCTAGTCCGCTCTCCCCAAGCTAGTTTTAAGCCTTCTTCTTTGGGCAGTTCTAATTTACGATTACCCAAATAAAGACGCACGTCGCGTAACACCCCGAAAGTTGTTTCGAGTTTTTATTTATCGAGTGCCTTCTAGGTTAAAGCCACCCCCCTCCGAACACCTATCATAATTGGAAGATTTGGTAATTGATTAATTCCTTTAATATTAGGAGCTCCTGATATAGCATTTCCTCGAATAAATAATATAAGATTTTGATTACTACCTCCTGCCCTTTCACTTTTATTAGTAAGTAGAATGGTTGAAAATGGAGCTGGTACAGGATGAACAGTTTACCCACCATTATCTTCAGGAATCGCTCATGGAGGAGCTTCTGTTGATCTAGCAATTTTTTCATTACACTTAGCTGGAATTTCATACATTTTGGGAGCTGTAAATTTTATTACTACAGTAATTAATATACGATCTACAGGAATTACTTTAGTTCGAATACCATTATTTGTACGATCAGTTGTAATTACTGCTTTATTACTTTTACTATCATTACCTGTATTAGCTGGAGCCTTTACAATGTTATTAACTGATCGTAATTTAAATACATCATTTTTTGATCCTGCTGGAGGAGGAGACCCAATTTTGTATCAACATTTATTTTGATTTTTTGGACACCCTGAAGCTTATATTTTAATTTTACCAGGATTTGGAATAATTTCTCATATTATTAGTCAAGAATCAGGTAAAAGGGAAACTTTCGGATCTTTAGGGATAATTTATGCTATACTTGCTATTGGTTTATTAGGATTTATTGTTTGAGCCCATCATATATTTACTGTTGGGATAGATGTAGATACATACACGTGCTTATTTTATATCTGCAACAATAATTATTGCTGTTCCAACTGGAATTAAAATTTTTAGTTGATTAGCAACTCTTCATGGAACTCAGTTATAATTTTCCCCAGCTATTTTATGAGCTTTAGGATTTGTATTTTTACTTACTGTAGGAGGATTAACAGGAGTAGTTTTAGCTAATAGATATTATTCTTCATGATACTTATTATGTAGTAGCTCATTTCCATTATGTTTTATCAATAGGAGCTGTATTTGCTATTATAGCAGGATTTATTCATTGATATCCTTTATTTACAGGATTAACATTAAATACAAAATGATTAAAAAGTCAATTTATTATTATATTCATTGGAGTAAATTTAACATTTTTTCCTCAACATTTTTTAGGATTAGCTGGTATACCTCGACGTTATTCAGATTATCCAGATGCTTATACAACTTGAAATGTTGTATCAACTATTGGATCTACAATTTCTTTATTAGGTATTTTATTTTTTTTTCTATATTATTTGAGAAAGTTTAGTATCCCAACGACAAGTAATTTATCCAATTCAATTAAATTCTTCAATTGAATGATACCAAAATACACCACCAGGTGAACATAGTTATCTGAATTACCACTTTTAACTAATTAATTTCTCATATGGCAGATTAGTGCAATGGATTTAAGCTCCATATATAAAGTATTTCACTTTTATTAGAAAAAAAATGTGACATGAGCTAATTTAGGTTTACAAGATAGAGCTTCTCCTTTAATAGAACAATTAATTTTTTTTTCATGATCATGCATTATTAATTTTAGTAATAATTACAGTTTTAGTTGGATATTTAGTATTTATACTATTTTTAAATAATTATGTAAATCGATTTATTTTACATGGACAACTAATTGAAATAATTTGAACTATTTTACCAGCTATTATTTTATTATTTATTGCACTACCTTCTTTACGATAACTATATTTATTAGATGAAATTAATGAACCATGCTTCTCTATTCTGTTCTGCACCGATGACTGAGAGTGCTGGTGCTGCGGGTTCGATGCAAGAAATCGGCTTCGGAGGGGACTCGTTTACAGAAAGCGGAGAAAGGACTGTGTTATTCCTAGTACTGGCTAGGAGAGGGGGACTGAGTTGAAAGAAGTACGACCACATTGCAGGGTGGCGGATATGCCGCAGAGAAAGTCCATGCCTAACAGTACGTCTTCCATAATCGAAGGCAAAACTAATAGTGGAATTTGGACCCAACGTTGGTCCAGCTGAACTCTCGCTACTATCGACTTGGTGACTTCTTTTCGTGAGCCTTCGGCCAGGCTAACTTGGGTGCGTTCCGTCCGTACGTTATCAGGTGTACCTACTCGTTGAACGACTCTCTCGCTCACAAAACTCCTACTAGCTCCTGTATCTAACGTTGCATTGAATAGTTGCCCCTCAATCCGCACGCGCGCGATGATCCGGCTATCTTGAACTTGTAACCTTCCTTCTAATTCCGGGGGTTCCTCCTGGCAGTCTCCGGTCGTTCCCAGTGTTGGCGAAGACTCCTCTCGTTTCCCGGATTATTTCGTTGGCAGCATTCTCGGGTCCAGGCTCCTCAGCGACCACATTCCCAGCAGAAAACAACACGACGACTACGGCATCCGCTCGCATAGTGTCCTAATTCTGCACAGTTCCTGCAAGCTTCCCTGAAATTAGGCCCCACTGACAAGTTTCCCACCCGGGGAACTTGTCCTGAAATACCAGCAGCGGGTATAGGTCCTCGTACAGGTGGTGGCGCGACATTTGGGCGGTTCCTTTGTGGCATTCCAGGATACGATCCGTTGTCAGTTCTCCTCGGTGGCTGCAGCTCGGCCAGCCTCCTGGCATGGTTTCCTGCATCCCGATCCCGGGTGACCTCATAATTGACCGCTAAGACAGTCAACTGCTCCAGCGTCGTGAACTCGTGTCGCCTAGTCAAAAGTTGGTAATCCTGCTGAAGATTTTCATAAATCCTATCCAACTCCTGCTCGGGGCTGTATCCCGCTCTGTGCATCAACAGTCGGATATTTACCAAATACTGCTTAAATGTCTCCCCCTGTCGCTGATTTTGCGAATGTCGTCTTCAAGTCGCTGAAAATACATCGGCGACAGAAAGAAATCCAGAAAAGCCTTCTTGAAATTAGCCCACGATTCTCCTAACAGTTGGCTGGTCCTAAACCAGTTTTCCGCCGTATCCGTCAGCAGTCCGGGAATGGCTTGCGGCATCTTCTCTACGTTGACCTCGTATGCGGTGGCTCGCTCCTCGAGATGCTGGATGAACGCGATCGGGTCCGAGTTCCCGTCGAACGTAATCCCCCAATTGCGAAGCTTCTCCGCTAGGGTGGCTGCTGTCATCTCGGGTTTCCTAGGTGAAACGTCTCTCCTGGACTCTGTGCCTCCGGCAACGTCCACGGTAATTCCAGATACTGGAATCTGCAGCTGATTATGGCTCAGGGTGTGGGGACTCGGGGGTCGCTGTTTCCGTTCGTTGATCGCGGCTAAAATCTCGGTCTCGCATTCTTGGAGCCGCTCGACGATTTCCAAGACGTTGTCCTCCTTATTATTAAACGCAGCCAACCGGCTCCTCATTTCCTCGACGCTTCCCGTTGCGTCTAATCCGAACTCCTTTAAAATCGCTTCCAATTCTCGCTTGCGGAGATACGAAATCCAACGTGCACCCATGTTTGCAAAAATTTAAAACAACCTTCCTCGAAGCTAATTCCAGACACGATTGAAATATTTTCCTGCAAAGCGAAAATTTATGGCGGGGTCAAACGAAGCTCACGGAATTCGCGAATTTATTTATAAAAACGGCGTATAAATTCCCAGGCGGACCGAAGGTAGCGACGATGAGGCAAAACGATTTCAAAATTCTGCGACGGCGATTTACTAAACTCAGCTTAGTAGCGACTGTACTTGGCGACGGTTGTATGCGGACCCTGCAAAATTCCGTTGACTATCGTGGAGGTAAATCGACTCCACTGCGGGTGTGAGAGAGAGACGACGATGAGAGTGAAACAAGATGGCCGTGCTGTGGGGAATATGTTAGCTTCTCCCTACCTCGTGTTCTAGAAAAAATCTTGCGACCTGATGGGCTGACCGAGAGAGGGCCCGCTCTTTTCTAGTTTTCTCTTTTGACCTGTTCTTATCTTTCTGGGGCTCACGTGTTCTGCTGCCCACGTGCCTGCATAACCTCTCGTTCCAGGTTATGTTTCGTACCTTGCTTAGGAATATATATTTTCGGATACCTTTCTTTTCTTGGGGCTCTCGTGGACAAGGAAATAAATACATATTTATATAAAATTTTATATAATTTTTCTCGGGATTTTCTTGGGACCTTTTTATTCAAATATATATTTTGTTATATTTTATACTCTTCCTAAGTGCACTCGCAAACTTTCCCTCTGCCGTACCCACAACAGAAGAGAACAAAAAAATTTTTTTTTCAGTGTAACTCAATGGGTCTTTAGGCCATAAATCTCATCTAAAATTCGTAAGCCCCATGTCCCTGCTCGGGCGCCATCTGTGAGGTAGTTATCTGGGCTGGGATAGAGACTCAGTCTCGCCAGGGTCTCTCTACAGAAAATTTATAAAGATCTGGGACAATGTGACTATGATGAGGCGGTGGGCTGACGCGGGGTGGTGTTTGTCAGCCACCGAGTTACACTAAAAAAATATGTTGATAGGGTGTGACAGAGGGAAGGACCGAATTAGCCTTCATGCATGTTTGAGGTCGAAGGGCCGAGAGGGAAAGGAAGAAATATTAGCGAATTTGCTCCGACCGGCTGTGCCTGGCCCGTCCAATTTATATTTATTTCCGTCATTTATTCCCAACATATCTTTTCGCTATTTATTTCCATGTTTTTTCTATAGTTTTTATTTTTGTATCTAAAACAATTTATTTAATTTAGTTTTATTAAATTTTGTTCGTTTTTCGCAAAATATTTTCTCCCAGTGTACTTGTCTCTATTCCGCCGTTATGAAATTTTCCCCATCTCGTGGTTTTGGGAAATTCATAAATCTTTGATTTGCACAAGTCGATGTTCTTTGTTTTATTTCTAGTATATTCTCGTTATTTTACCATTTCATATTTTCTTTGTCATTTTTATTTCCCCGTATAATTTTAGCTATTTTTATTTCCGTGCTTTCCCGTCTCCCCGGCCTTTTATTTATTAAACGCAATTTATTAAGTTTTATATCATTATTATTATTATTTTTGGTTCTCATAATATTTTCTCGAGGTGCACTCGCTTTCCTCTTAATTTTCTCTTATAATTTCCTACTTTGCATAATTTCATAATTTTCACAATTTCCAGCTTCCACATTTTTCTCTCGGTGCACGCCCTTTTACATTATTTTATAATTTCCAAAATTTTCCTTTAACTATATTTTTTATTTTCATATTTTCTATATATTTTCATAATTTCATATAACTTCCGAGTTTTCACTGTTTCGCACAAATTTCTCTCGGTGTTAGTTAAGGGGGCTCAACACTTATGCTTATCTTAGAGTCGGTCAGACCGCACTCTTCGGTGACCACCGCATCGAGGGCTCGCAAAGATTTTAAGAACATACGCACTTTCTAGCCACCTCGTTGCGGCTTACTGTCTGCCACTCACCCATCTCGCACGCTCGCACACACACTTTGATTCCACGTGTGGAATGCCTCTGCCCCGCCGCTGGTCCTGGGCCAGGCATTGCCAAATCCTCCTCTTGCTCCAAATCCTATTGTCCAAATCCCATTTACGGTGGCAGTCGCCGGCCCGTATCTCCTGCTTTCCGAAAATCCAAAGTTTTGCAGGTTTTACCCGCACACGCGGTTTGCACTCGATCGCCGATCTACGTTTTACGTCCGTCTCGATTCACTGCTTATCTCGAACTCTCCTCCGCTTCGCTTCGCGAAATTTCTTGCGGAGTTCTTTTTGCCTTATTCCAGGAGTTTACCGTACGATCGGTCGCTCCCTCTCTCTCGCACTCATGGGCGCTTACCTATTTTCGGGTGGCGTGATCATGGTGAGTTTTGCTGTGGTTGTTGGTGTGCGTGTGTCGGTGTGTACGGTAGCCTTCCAGGCTAACGGGTCGAGCTTGGGTTGGTGGTGGCAGTTTTAAAACTATCGCGTGTGGCCACCGTCGCCTTAATCTAATTACTACCTATCGTTTACAAAACTAGTACCGGGGGAATATATATATAATTATTATTCTTATTATTAGTTATTCCTATTATTTAATTCTATTATTTACATTACTTAGGTTTTCTCTTGATGTTATTATTTAATTATATAAATATTTAATTATATAAATATATTATATTTATATTATATTATTTATTTATATTATATAGGTGTTTATTTATATTATTTATTTGTGAGGGCCAATCGGCTCCTCACACATGGTATTCATGTATTAATCGGAACAACTTTTTTATTAATTTGTTTACTACGACATTTAAATAATCATTTTTCAAAAAATCATCATTTTGGATTTGAAGCAGCTGCATGATATTGACATTTTGTAGGTAGGTAGGTTGTAGTGGTGAGGCCCCCTTCTGGAGCTTCCAAGTAGAGCTGGGCTCCTTTTTGGTCCACTCCCTCTGTTGTCATGTTGTGGTCGTAGTTGCCATTTAGTACCATCCTGAGTCGCTGAGAAAGCCTAGGATCGCTGAGACCTTCAGCTCTCCTATGCCATCTAGTGACTCCTGCTGGTAGGCACCGAAGTGGCGTAGTCTGATGTGATTTAGGGCCGGACAAAAGCAGAGCAGGTGCTCTGGTGTCTCTGGTTCCGTAATTTCTCTGCAGCTTCTACAACTAGCGTTGTATGGCAGCCCCATCTTCATTGCGTGCGTTCCGATCGCCCAATGACCTGTTTTTTTTTTTTTTATGCTTTGCTTTTATTTATTGAATCTTCTCATTTACGAGACTAACAATAAGTGTATCAAATCTTATACTATAACCTAACTAGGAGTCATGTAGACTGAGACAGTGGCCCTGACAAGTTATGGCTGGGTTGGAAGGTCTGTACGTTGCAGGCGGGTTCGGCTGGAGACCCGAGTCAAGACCCTTGCTAGAGGATTTGGGTGGACAAAGAGTTTTTCATTGTAGGACGCTTTTTGCTTGTCTATTTCATCTTTTACTGCGAGAATGCCGAGGTCCCTGTGGATGTTTTGGTTACGAATATACCATGGTGCCCCAGTGATAGTTCGTAGGATCTTTGTTTGGGCTCGCTGTATGATGTCTATGTTGGTTCTGCTCGCGTTCCCCCACAGCTGGGAGCCATACGTCCAGATTGGCTTGTAGACACAAGGGCGATCGTGAGTTTATAATCCAGTGGAGGCTGCTGGCTTTCAGTTTTAGGTGCAGTTTCTTGCGTTCGATATGTCTACGCCATGTTAGACGTCTGTCGAGGTGGATGCCGAGATACGTTACTTCATTAACTTGGGAGATCTGCGTGCTATTCATACAGAGCGGAGGGCAGGTTTGTCTGTTAAGGGTAAACGTTATGTGTTTACACTTTTGTTCGTTTATTTTAATACGCCAGTCAGATAGCCACTTCTCGACTACCACGAGGTGGTTGGCGAGTTGGGTTGTTGCACGGACTGGGCATCTGGAGCGGCTAAGGATTGCAGTGTCGTCGGCGAAGGTGGATGTTGTTAGTCGGTCACTCGTGGGAATATCTGCTGTGTAAAGGACTAATAAAGTTGGCCCAAGTGCGCTACCTTGTGGGACCCCAGCTTCGATAGTGTAGCTGTCGGAAATTGTTGTGTTACATCTTACTGCGAAGGCTCTATTGTAGAGGTAGGATTCAAGGAGTTTATGAGTGCCAGACGCGGTCGAATGCTTGAGATACGTCGAGGAATATCGCGCTGCAATATTCCTTATGTTTGAAGGCTGTGCGAATTTCTGATGTTATTCTGTTTACTTGCTCTATAGTTCCGTGTTTTTCTCTGAAGCCAAATTGATGGGCTGGGATAATGTTGTGGGCTCCCATATATGGTATTATGCGCGTTAGAAGGCATTTTTCGAATAATTTGGACAGGCATGATAATAAACTTATTGGTCTGTCAGATGACGGAATCGTGTGATCTTTTCCGGGCTCCGGTATCATAATAATAATTGATTTTTTCCATTTACTTGGATAGTAGCCGAGACTTATGATTCCATTGAAGAGTTTACAGATGACCTCAATAGCACAGTACGGAAGTTCCATTATCATTTTTGTAGTTATTAGGTCACCGCCTGGAGCCTTTTTTGGTTTTAGCTCCCTGATGACTTTTGTGATCTCGTTCGGCTGAAATGTAGTTGGCGTGGATTCAGTTTCGAGGTGGATTTGCGGAGGAACATAATCATTAGCTGCGGGGTTCGGCTGGAAGACGCCTCTGAGATGTAAGGCAAATGATTCGGCTCTATCTTTGTCGCTGCGGGCCCAACACCCTGAAGAATTTCTTATAGGGGTGACGGTTTGAATTGGAGAGCTTAGAGTTGGGTGAGCCCTCCACAAGAGATGCTTTGTACTAGTTGGCGAGAGTTTTCCAATATATTTAAGTTGTTCGTTTTCAGCTTCTTGCTTCAGGGCCCGGTTTAGATTGCGGGTGGCTTCAGTAAGACGTTGCTTTGAGCATGGCGATCTGCTGGTTTGCCACGCTCGTCGCAGACACCTCTTTTCCTGAACCAGCTGCTCGATTTGCCGGTTGGTTTTGAACTTCTTAAATTCCCCATCTTTCCGTATAGGGGTTGAGATCCTGGCTGCTGTGACGAGTACCTCTTCCAGGGCGGAGGAGGAGCAGTCGATGTCCGCTTCGATATTTAATTGGGGAGTTAGCTCAATGTGGGAACTCACATACTTTCTGTATTTCATCCAGTTAGTGTTGTGCGACGTCAGCCTGTAGGGGTGGTCCGCACTTTCTGGGCTTTGGAGAAGGCTTATCAACAAGGGCGAGTGGTCAGATGAGAGATCCGGTAGTGCTATGGCGCTTATTAGATTGCGTGGGATGTTTTTTGTCACCGCGAAATCAATTAGATCTGGGATCTTTTTTGGGTCTGCAGGCCAATATGTGGGGCTAGCAGGAGAAACGTAGTCCAGTTTATTGCTCACCTTTATAAGTGCATTATACAGTTGCCTTCCCTTGGGAGTCACAAGGCGTGATCCCCAGTGCGTGTGTTTGGCGTTGTAGTCTCCTGCGGCTATGAAGCGATCCCCCAGAGTGTTGTAGAAGTCCATGAATTGACCTTCAGAGAGAATTAATCGAGGTGGGCAGTAGACAGCGGCAATACAAAGGTTGCCGTTTCCTGAATGCACTTTTATGGACGTGGCTTGCAGGTAATTTGTTGCAAACCGTTGATGAAAGTGGTGTTTGATGCGTTCTCTGATTAAGATGCCCGTTCCGCCGTGGGCCTTGCCATCCGGATGATCTATGCGGTAAAAGGTATAACCTCTTATATGGAAGTTATATCTCCCTGTGAGGTGCATTTCAACCAGCAGCATGGCGTCGATGTGATTTACGTTTAGGAATTGAGTTATTTCAAGTTTATGCCGTGAAATGCCGTTGGCATTCCACATGGATATACTTAGGTTAGTCATTTATTATTTGGACTGTTGTGCTACAAGCAACTGAATTACCATGTTCTGGTTCTGAACAAGGGTTTGCATGGTTGTTTTCATGAATGACATAAGTTCCATCATACTTTGTTGCATGGTGAACATCATAGATTCCAATTTGCTTTGCGGCTGCCCTGGAGCCTGCTGAGCATTTTCTGAGTGAGGCTAGGGTGGATTTTCCATGCCTGTTCTTAGTGCTTCGGCGTAGGAGATTCCCTTGGTTGTATTTAGCTGCCCAAATGATGATCTGGCTGCCTTGGCGAAAAATACGTCTGGCGTACTTTTTGAGTTGTAATACACATTTTGTGTATGTTGTTGGTGCGTAGCTGTCGCTCGCCGCATGCGACACTTCAGCTCCTTGTAGACCGCACAGCCTCTGTAGTTTGCCGTATGGTTTCCTCCACAGTTGCCACATTTTTTCATTTGGGGGTCTTCTTTGTTTGCGGGGCAGTTTACGGAGTTGTGGAAGTCTCCGCAGACTACGCAGACCGTCCGAAGTGTGCAGTATGTCTTGGTGTGTCCATACTCTTGGCAGTTTGTGCATTGTCCATACTCTTGGCCGTTGCGTTTGTGGGGTTATTCCACGGTGATTCTTCGATGCAGTAAGAGCTGCTGCTTGTAGATCGGGTGCACTTCGTTTTTCTTTAAGGCTTTGCTATCTGGTTCGAGCTCGACCTTGAAAAGTGGTTGCGGTTTTTTGTTTCTGTTAACAATATTGCTAACATTTTTGGCACAGAAGCCCCTGGCCTTAAGGGCTTCTTGAATTTCAGAGGGGGTGACGTCAGGTTCTATACCTTTTAGCACAACTTGCAGTCCCTTGCTGCTTTTTAGTTGATAGGTGTAAAAGTTCTTTTTTGTGTCTTCCAGGTACTTAGACACAGCTCGGAAGTGTTCTTCAGACTTCGTTTCTACCTTTGTTTCGTGTATGTTCCCTTTAATAAGCGGAACAACATGGAAATTCTCGTCCCCGACCAGCGCAACAATTTTGTTGACCAGGGCGCTTGAACTTCTTTCCCTTATGTAAATAGGTGGGGGCTTAGGTTTCCTTTGGGTCTCCTGCCCCAACTCTGGTTGGTTGTTGTCCGCCTCTGCTAAGATGGAGAAACGGTTTTCATTGAAGCTCCTCGTTTGGTCGGTGCTTTTGTTGGTTCGGTTGATCTTTGGTTTGTTACCAACCGTGTTGAGTGGGCTAAGCTTGCGCTTAATCTGGATGTAGCGGTCCATACCGGTCTGTATAGCCGGGACCGCTTGTTGCTTATCGGAGCTAACTGTTTTTGCTGCCATTTTATTTTGTTGTGCAGCCGTTGGGACCGAACTCGCAATATTGGTAGTTGGTTGATTTTGCTGCGACTGCAGAAATTGTAGCACTGCTTGTTGTTGGAGCTTCATTCAGCGAAGCCGGCGGTGGTGGGGTTTGGCATTGGTAACTCCAAGATGCGGGAGTTGGGGTGAGCAGAGAGGGTGAGCAAGAGCTGGCTCTCTTGCTGTCGACGGTCAGTAGAGTCGAGTTGCTCTTTGTCGACTTCTGATTTTAATCTATATCGCGAGTTGAGAAATAAGAGTAGCAAGCATTTCTTGGGTTAACGGAGCTTCTACGCTCATTCTTTTGATCGCTGCTCATTTTTCGAGCTTGTTATGCGTGGCACTTATTTGTTTAAATTAAATAAGTACTTGTATTAATCATAACACTAGTTATGATTATATTTTTCTTTGTTTTTTTAATTGTTAGCGTCTTTTCGCACTGTTTGGACTGCTCCAGTATAATTTTCTTTAAGTTTTCACTATTTCATCCACTATTTTAAATTGTTTTCCCGGAGCTCGCGCGAGACCACGTCCGCTCTATGCGGGAGTTGATTTTTAACCTGACCTGTTGCGACTGCTGTGAATCTTCTGATATCCCGCTTGCTGTTGGATAGCAGCTCTCTAGTTCGATTCTTGTCGTATGTCGGCCAACATTTCTATGATCTCTTGTGTTCACTCTTACTTGACCATTCCTTGTTGGCTGTCTGTTTGAAGTGGTCATGGATCCTTGTCTGGACCGAGTTTAACGAGATCGGTGTCAGTACGTTGGTATCTTGCCCTTGCGAACCTGCTCGGGCTAATTCGTCCGCTTTCTCGTTCCCCGGGATGTCGCAATGACCCGGTACCCAGGTGACTTGTACCTCGTTTCTCTCTGAAAGTCTATTAAGGGCCTTCTTGCGTTCTGCCACCATCCGTGAGTTTGTTCTCACGGCCGCTAGGGATTTTATAGCCGCCTGGCTATCAGAGTAAAACCGTACTTTGGTGTCGCTAAGTTCTCGCCGTATCGAAAGCTTGGCTGCTTCCGTTATGGCGAGAACCTCCGCCTGAAAGACCGTCGCTGAGTCTGAGAGAGTGAAGGACTCCTCGATCCCCCATTGCTCAGCGAAGATCCCAGCCCCCACGCCACAGCTCATTTTGGAGCCATCGGTGTAGAGGGATACCTCCTCTGCTCCGGTTACTCTCTCCCTTCTCCAGTCTTTCCTTGTTGGGAATGTGGTTGTGTAAGCGTTTTCGAAGTTCATCTCCGTAGTCATGTAGTCCACTAGTGCGTTTGCTTCTAACTTGATTCCTTCTAATATCTTGCCGTGGCCTGCGCCGTATTCCCTCCAGCAGTTAATTGCTTTCAGTCTTACTGCGCTCTGCGCGGCCATGTCCTTTACGAACAGTTCTATCGGATTATGTCTAGGATAGCATTTAGTGCTGCTGCGGGGTATGAGCGCATTGCCCCCGTCACGCCAGCACACGCTGCTCTCTGTATCCTCGTTTATTTTGTGATGTTATAAGCCCTAGTTAGCGCTGGCCACCATACTAGGGCTCCGTATGTTAAAATTGGCCAAACAACCGCTGTGTAAAGCCATATTATTATCTTTGGGTGTAGTCCCCATTTATCTCCGAACATTTTCCTGCAAGAATAGAAAGCAATACTTGCCTTCCTCACTCTTTCAGTAATGTTTCCTTTCCACGAGAGCTTCGGGTCTAGTATCACACCGAGATACTTAGCCTGCTCTGATAGTTTTAGCTCTATGCCATCTATTCTGGGCATATTATATGCTGGTATCTTAGTCCTTCTGGTGAAGAGCATAAGTTCTGTTTTATTTGGGTTGATACCTAATCCGCAGGTCTTTGCCCATATGTTTAAGCGACCCAGCGCCCCTGTCATTATCTCGCTAATAACGTCCGGGTAGGGTCCGGATACTAGCAGCACCACGTCATCTGCGTATGCTACTGCTTTGACGCCACCCATATTGAGCTCTTCCAATATGTTATTCATGTTTATGAGCCAAAGTAGAGGCGATAGGACGCCGCCCTGAGGTGTGCCTCTCTTCACTGACCGTGTGAGGTGAGTGCCACTCAGTTCGGCAGTCCTACTCGTTAGCATAACTCCGATCCATTCTCTGATGCCTCTCTCAATGCCCATCGAGGTGAGGGAGCTCAGGATGGAGTCGGCGTTCACGTTATTAAACGCACCTTCGATGTCTAGGAAGGCGGCCATCGTGTATTGCTTGTATTGTAGTGTCTTCTCGACGTGACCTACAACTTTGTGTAGTACTGTTTCTGTTGACCGTCCTTTTCGGTACGCATGCTGCGCGTCCGATAGGTGGTGTCTCTCGATTCTTTCTCGGATGTGAACATCTAGTAGTTTTTCAAGGGTCTTCAGGACGAAGGATGTTAGGCTTATCGGCCTATAGTCCTTCGCTAGAATGTGCCCCCTTCTGCCTGGCTTTGGTATAAATATGACTTTGGCTTCCCTGCACCTTAGCGGGATGTGCCTTAGTCTTATAAAAGACTTGTATATGGCAGTTTGTAGCATTGCCCGTATTATGCCGTCCGGGCCCGGGCTTTTGTATTTATCAAAAGACTCTATTGCCCACTGGATTCGCTCCGTGGTAATAATATCTTTCGTTTGTGTGTCTGTCTGTGTATTTGTGCCTTCCTCGGGTGCCGAGTTCTCTCGTAGGTTCCCCGGGAAGTGAGTGTCGACTAGTAGCTCTAGCGACTCCTCTATTGTCATTGTGGCCGAGCCGTCTGGTCTGTTGATAAGAGTGGGGCTTGTGTGCCCCTTGGCAAGGATTTTGCTTAATCTTGCCGTATCTTTTATGCCTTTTAATGATTCGCAATATCTCTTCCAAGATTCATTCTTGGCTTCATATACTGCTTTTTTTGTATGCTTTCTGTGCTTCCTTATATGGTTCCCATTTCTTGGTCCCATAGCATGTGTTAAAGGTTTTGCGCGCTCTCTTCCTGAGGTCGCTCAGTTCCTTGGTCCACCATGGTGGATACTGCTTCTTGGAGAATAAAACTTTACATGTCTCTTTGAATGCGTTGTTAAGTATGTTTGTAAGGTCCTCTACTTCCTTGTCGAGGGCCTTAGAGCAGGATTGCACCTTTACCCTCCTGTTGCTGACTTTTGAGTGGACAATTTCGCCGAATTTGTCCCAGTCTGTCCTGCGGGGGTTACGACTCGGTATAGGCTTATTTACCGATGCCGATAAGTCAAAGAAGATGTATCTGTGGTCCGAAAAATAGAGTTGGGTCGACACTCTCCATTTCTCGACTTTATATTTGCCATATTCTATTTGAGGGGTGAGATCTAACACCTCTTCCCTACCCTGAAAACCCTCCGTACTGGGGAATATGAAGGTTGGTGTGTTGCCCTTGTTACAAATCGTAACCTTACGACTAATAATATTGTCAAAAAGAGACTCACCTCTCTCATTCGTTTCCGAGCTTCCCCAGAGCGAGTGCCTCGCGATTGCGTTGCATCCCAGCACCAGGGTCGTCTTAGTGTATTCGGCCCATTGCAGCAGGTTGACGACCGGTTCAGGCGGAGCCGGATCGTCGTGGGCCATGTACGCAGAGCCGATGATAACTCTGCTCCCATCCGCTGCCACGAATCTAGCTACTGCTAGATCTGGTGTGCTGAGATTGGAACAGAGAAAAGCGTTAAAATGATTCTTAATTACTGCACGCTCTCGACCTACCCACCGAGGTGGTACACAGTTCTGTGTATCCTGGGATTCTTAGGCCAGCAACTTGCTCGTCCCTGGTCCAAGGCTCCTGTATCAGTCCGATGTCGATATCCTTCTCACTAAGAAGGATCGTGAGATTTGCTGAAGCATGGGTGCTGCGCTTCAGGTTAATCTGCACGAGTTTCGCCATCGGGGTTAGTTGGGGTTGTGTCCGGGGATTGGTCGTCGATGACCATATCGTCCAACAACCTGTTGGTGTCATTGACCTCCTCTAGTATCTCATCCGGTTCGGCAAAGAAGACCTTAATCTTGGCCTTCCGTATGCCGCACCGGACCTTGTGGTCGTTAGCTTCAAGCTGCGACAGGCAGCGATGATTTATGAGGAGAAGAAACGGCTGGCTCGACTTAATCTCTTTTTCCACCTTGAGTATGGTCCAGTCTTCTGTGTGAACATCCGGATTCTGGGCCTTCAGACAGGCGATCACCCTTGCATGATCAGTTTGCCCCTTCGGCAACCAGATGCGGGCTCTGGGCCTCCTCGGAATCTCCCTGGCGTGGACTAGCCTAATCTTAAGGCCAGCCCAGGTGTCGCTAATCGTAGCCACACACTCCGCCAGGAAGGTCCTCGAAAACCCATCGTCCCACCTGATGACCCGGTGCCCCCTGACCACGTCTGAGGAGTCGAAGGAGGGGATAGGGCCGGTCGGCACGGCAACCAACCTGTCAGTTACCATGACGGCCAACTTGGCCTCTATCTCCTCCCACTTCTCCGACAGCAGACGACCGTCGTCGTGGAGCTCGTCCAACACAGCCATGGTCTCTGGCCACCTCACTGAACTTCTTCGCCTTACTGACGAAGTTTGTGGCTCTCGGCTTGCCCTGTGGGTCCTTCGCCCTTTTAGGCGCGTTCACGCTCACCTCTTGTGAATGATTGCGCTTCGCCTTAGAGGGCTGGAGCGCCGCCGGGTTCGCCTTACGGTGCGCCTCGAATTCCGCGATCTCCGCAAGGAATCGGGCCTTACTCTCAGCGTCACGAGGGTCTATTTTGCCCTCGGCCTTGTTCTTGGCAATCTTGCCGAGAATGAAGCGGGCTCTGTTGACCCTCGCTCTTCGTTGCTGATGTGTTAGCTGCTCTTGAGTTTTGTCTTCGGTGGTGCCCAGCTGAGCCCCACCTTTGTGGTCGGATTGGGGAGTGCTACTGGCTCTCCTCCGGGTCTCGACGTAGCCGGGATGTCACGACTAGACATCGGCAGCTCATCTTCGTCGGTCTCCGGAAGTTTTTGAGTCGCCAAGGCCAAACTGGGCCTCAGCAGCTCCTCCTCGTCCTCTTCCGACAGTTTTTGGGGTTTATCCTCTCCCGGGAGTTCCGAAGCTCGGTGTGTAGGTTTCATTTCAATACATAAACGCCCGCTTTGCTCGTCCTGGCAAGCGCAGCGGGCCAGAGGGGGTTTGGGGCTTTGAAGTTGGTCGACCGCGGCTTCGCCCCAAAGCCGCGGCAAAGCATCTTACGACCCAGGGTTGCCCGGCCCTGGGAAGGCTCCGTTCAAACACAGCTGGATTAGCCCCTCAGCTGCGAACCGAAAGTCAGGGGGCACGGGTCGCTTCACACTCCTGACTTGAGGGGGGCCTGTTAAAGACTTGCCCAGGTCCGCCCGACTACAATTGGTCAGCATCTCCGATCGAACTCGACCGAGGACCTGCTTCCGGCCGCCCTCACTTGGAGAGTATAGTCGCACTACCGATGGTGCACACAGTTACGGCAGATGACACGGTCATCCGTTGATCCCCCTGTGTACCCAATCGGCTGACGGCCTGACATTTTGTAGATGTAGTATGATTATTTTTAAATATTACAATCTACTGATGAGGTGGATAATAAATTTATAACAATTATTTATATAGTATGAAAGTATATTTGACTGATAACAAATAGTATAAATAATTTTTTCAATTATTTTAATTAATACTTTAATTTTAATAATTACAACAATTGTAATATTTTTAGCTTCAATTCTTTCTAAAATAGTTTTAATTGACCGTAAAAAAAGATCTCCATTTGAGTGTGGATTTGATCCAAAATCTTCTTCTCGACTACCATTTTCTTTGCGATTTTTTTTAATTACCATTATTTTTTTAATTTTTGTTGTAGAAATTGCTTTAATTTTTCCTATAATTATTATTTTAAAATATTCTAATATTTTAATTTGAACTATTACTTCAATTATTTTTATTTTAATTTTATTAATTGGACTATATCATGAATGAATTCAAGCAATGTTAAACTGATCAAACTAATAGGGTTGTAGTAATTTATAACATTTGATTTGCATTTAAAAAGTATTGAATATTCAATCTACCTTATAAAGAATATAAAGCGATAATTTGCAGTTAGTTTCGAACTAACCTTAGGTAATTTTACCCTTATTCTTTAATTGAAGCCAAAATAGAGGAGTATCAATGTTAATGATATAAATAGGTAATATCCTCAATTAAGGAAGTATGGTGATCAAGTAAAAGCTGCTAACTTTTTTCTTTTAATGGTTAAATTCCATTTATACTTCTATTTATATAGTTATAGGGGGCTAAGGCTGGGTTGGTGAAGCGTGTGCGCCTGTCGCCGCGTCGATCCTACTCAGCTAGTGGTGGTTGGCAGTCACATGCCGACTACTAAAGACCGACCATTATTATTATTACAAAGGCCTTGTTGCACTGCGACCAGTTTTTAGATCTTTTGTGCCGGCCTGTAGGACTAGGGAAGAGGCCCTATACCTAGGCTGTTAATAAAAGAGAGCACTTTGGTAAGGTCTATTTGTTCCCAAATCCTGTAGGGGGGAATAAGTTCGCCGCCTAGATGTTGAAGTCGACGTCTGATTAGCGATGGGCACTCACATAGAATATGTTCTGATGTTTCTTGCTCCATCTGGCAGAATCTGCAGGTGTCGTCTTCTGAAAGTTTTAATTTCTTAAGGTGATACCTAAGGTTGCAGTGACCCGTTAGGTAGCCTGTTAGAGTGCGAATTTCGCTCTTTGGTAGGTTGATGATGCGTTTTGAGCGCGTCATCTGGGGGACGAGAAATTGTTTGGCTTGTCTCAGCCCTGCACTGTCGGTCCAGTGACGATTTATCTCCGCTTCCTCCCATTTCCTGAGCAGTTCTCTATTGTGTCCTTTCGATAGTCCACAGAACGGCTCAGGGCCGATAAAAGGTGTCATCGCCCCGCGTTTAGCTAGGGAGTCTGCCACCTCGTTTCCTATATGGCCTTCGTGCCCTGGCACCCAGCCCACCGTTAGAGTGTTTTTGGAGGCAAGGGCGTTCAGCTGCTGGAAACAGTTCTCTACAAGTCCGGATGAGATCGTAAAGGAACTCAGTGCTATGAGCGCTGCCTGACTGTCCGAGAAGATGTAAATCCGTGCGCCTTGCATTTTCCTGCGAAGGTATTCACGAGCACAGATTTCTATGGCGTGTATCTCTGCTTGGAAAATGGTTGGAGACTTTCCCATGGCTATGGATTTGTTGAACCTTGGTCCGAAAATGCCAGCCCCGGTGTCACCGTTTTCCAGTTTCGACCCGTCAGTGTACCACGTTTGTGATCCACTGGGCAGAGATATTGATTTTGTTTTCCATTCATTCCTAGTGTACAGGACTACTGAGAAGTTTCTGTGGAAAACGAGTTTTGGTTTCTGCTCGTCAGTTACGCGCAGAATGGGCTCATTTATTAGGGGTTCAAGGACCCTAAGATGCCCGGTAAGATCACCGCTTTTGATATTGGTGATGTTTTGAAGGCGAAGTGCCCCCAGGCAGGCCTCCTTTTCAATGTAATTGGTAGAGGGGGTATGCCAGTTATGACTCCTAGTGCTGCAGTGGGGCATGTCCGGATGGCTCCAGTGATGCCTATGCAGACCAGTCGTTGTAATTTGGTAAGTGCAGCCGCAGCTGTCCTCTGGGTAGATTTCGTCCACCAAGCAAGTGATGCATAGGTTAAGATCGGTTTTACCACAGTATTAAAAGACCAGTAGATCATTTTGGGACTTAAGCCCCATGTTCTACCGTAAAGCCTGTTGCAAGCAAAGTGTGCTCGAGTGGCTTTGTTTATAGTCTTTTCCAGGTGTGCGTTCCAGTTGAGTTTGGAGTCAAGTGTGACTCCTAGGTAGTTGGCCTCAACCGAAAAGTCAATGATAGACCCATTTAGGGATGGTCTTCTTAGGGAGAGAGACCTAAATGGGACTATAACAGTTTTTGATGGGTTTATGGACAATCCTTTGTCCTGACACCATCCGTTGGCTATATTAAGGGCTTGCTGCATGCGGTCCGAAATGGTTTGCTCATGCCAGCCCACTATATAGATGACTAGATCATCAGCGTAGCCTTGAGTGGGGAACCCTAAGTTGTTGAGCTCATATAGTAGCTCATCGATGACCAGAGTCCACAGAAGAGGAGAGAGTACTCCCCCTTGAGGGCATCCCCTTGTGGCTGTGATTGAGGTCATAGTTCCTCCAAGGTCTACAGTTATGATTCTGGATTTAAGCATTTCCAGAATCCACCTAGTGATAGGTGTGGAGACATTCTTTCGTACAAGAGAGGCACGTATAGCCTCATATGACGTGTTGTCGAAAGCTCCTGAGATGTCTAAGAAGGCACCTAGTGCTATCTGTTGAGCGCCAATGGCCTTTTCAATGGTTGTTGTAAGGCAGTGTATGGCGGTCTCAGTTGATTTACCAGCTTGATACGCATATTGGTATTTGTGTAGGGGTAGTTCCTTGAGATTCACCTCCCTTATATGCTGGTCGATTATCTTCTCCATCGTTTTAAGGAAGAAGGAGCTAAGGCTAATCGGTCTATATGATTTAGGCAATTGGGAATCTTTCTTCCCTGCCTTTGGGATAAACACGACTTTTACTTTAGCCCAGTTGCTTGGTATGTGTCCAAGCAGGAGGCTGGCTCGAAATAGACGGACCAGGGGGAGTGCGATTAGGTGCAGACCCCGCTGCAACAGGCATGGATATATACCATCCGGTCCGGGTGATTTGTATGGGCTAAAGCTTTGTAGTGCCCATTGTACGCTATTTCGATGAAACATCCTATAGGGCATGTTTCCAACACGTTCTGAGCGATGGGGGGTTCCCCTCTCTCAGCCCCATTGGAGTCTGCCACCATAGTCACTTGCAGGTGTGGGCACTCTCCAGTCTCAGAGAGGTAGGTTGGTGCCTCTCTCTGTGAGATGGGTTGCTCCACAGCCACACACCCAGGAAAGTGGGTAGCCAGGAGTAGGCTACTCGTCTCCGTTGGGTTGTTTGTGTATGTTCCATCCGGCTTTTTCAGCGTGCAGATGCCGTTTGAGTGGTCTTTGGAGAGGGCTTTTTGCAGCCTAACAGCTTCCGGGAGAGATGAGATCTGCCCGCAGTGTTGACGCCAAGTGGCCCGTTTTGACTTTCTCAGCTCTTTATTATAGAGCGTTAAAGCAGATGTGTAGGAGTCCCATGAGGCCCTCCCACTCCTTGCCTTATTGAAGAGCCTGCGCGCAGCTTTTTTGAGATCGTCAAGGCTTTTGTTCCACCAGGGAACAGCCCTACCGGTCTTGCGTACCTTTTGGTCGCAGCTGGCGTGATATGCTGATTCAACATTTGTATGAAGTACAGTGGCTTCACGCTCTAACTCGTCTATGGATATTATCGGACGGGTTGAGCAGTCTCTGGATTGCTCAAGTTCAAAACAGAAGAGATCCCAGTTGGTTTTCCTGGGATTTCTGGTGACTAGGCTACATTGCAAGGCGCATCCTATGTCAAATCTAATGTGTTGGTGATCTGACATGGTGATCTCACTTGCAACGTGCCAGTTTGAGACAACGGACAACATATTTGTACTACAGAGAGTCAGGTCAAGAACCTCCTCTCTAATGGCATTAATAAATGTGGGTTCGCTGCCCTGGTTTAGTAATCCTATGTTATTACTAATAATATATTCAAGAAGGTACTCACCCCTCTTGTTGATGTCACTGCTCCCCCAGACCGTGTGATGTGCATTGGCATCGCAGGCGATTATCCATCTGAGCCGGTTTCTCTGGCAGTGCTCTATCAGGGCACAAGTAGCCGCCGTAGGCACCTCCTCTGAGTCGCCGGGAAGATAGGCGGAGGCCAACACTGCCTCCTGCTCGCCGTGGGCGGTGGGTATTTTAGCCCAGACCGCCACCAGGTCCTCAGTTATAAACTGTGAAAGGGGAACAAATGTTAGATTTTTGTTAATTAACAACGCCGATCTAGGGCGAGGTTGGTCATTTGCATACAGCAACTTACCGGATGGGGTGCTAAGCCCCCGGACACGTCCTGCATTTATCCAGGGCTCCTGGATGAACGCTATGTCCATTGTAGCGAACCTCTCGCAAAGTACGTCGGATGCGGCCTTTGCGTGTTGGAGGTTCGCTTGAGACATCGGAGGTGTCTCCTGGTGTTAGGGGGAGTGGGGAGAGGGGGGAGGGGACATTAGTCCGCCCTCTTGCGGCCCCTGGCCGCCATCTTCCGGCCGCGGTTTGTGCCTAGAAGGGCCTCCTCCTCTAGTGTGCGCCTCGCACCCTTGGGTACGCGCCCGGTGCCTCTAGTGGGGCGCCCGGTTCCGCGCGTGATGCGCCCATGGAGTGGAGGGCGCAGGACTTTCCGCGGTGCTGCGGGCTCTCGTGCGGCTGCAGTGCCCTGTGGTGTCGATGCAACCATATCAGGAGCACTGGCACTCGAGCAGGTGGGCTTCTCCGTTGGGGGAACGGGAGCCTCTGCCTGCCTCTTCGCCTGCGTGTCGGCCTTTGGCTTTAGAATAGCCGTGCCAAACGCAAAATTAAGCTTATGCCCAAGCGCTTTTAGCCGGTTAGCCGAGACCGGATCCAGCGCGATCGTCAGTACAGCTGTGCTTTGCCTCATTTCGCGATGGAAGACTCGCCAGTCTCCCACTCGCAGGCCGCTGTTCTGGCCTTCGATGAGGTTTAAGACCTCAGCTGTCTTGAGGTCCACACTTGGAAGTGGGAAGTAGCCGACGTAGACAGCGGCACGTGGAGCCTCTGCCTCAGGGACTACTTTTATATGGGCGTCCTTCCATAGCCGGAGCTTGGGCACCTCGGTGCTCAGCCACTCAGCTGTCTCTGAATTCCCATATGTCACAGCCATCCAGCCCGGTCTGAAGGTGCAGCCGGAGAACAGTGGCTTCACAGAGCCGTGCCTCAGTGCCATCACCCTCGACAGGATGGCAGCCTGGATGGTGTTCAGTTGCTCCGTGGTGAGCAGGCTGTTGGGATAGTCGGCAGGGAGTATCGCCATCTTCGACGAGCTGGCAACGTCCCTGTAGGAGGGCATGACACCGACTTGGGGTGATTGCTCCTGTATCTGCTGCCCAGCCGCAGCTGCTGCTGCGGATGTGGAGGCTACTGGAGCCTCCGTGGCAGGCGGTGCAGTCGCAAGGCCACCCCTCGTCAAGGCACTGGGTGCCGCGGTTTTAATCATTGCCCTCTTTGTCGACACCTCTTCTGGAATCGTGTTGGCCGATCTTATCCTCTTTTTGGTCGCGCCACTCTTACTGGGCTCTACCCTTGGAGGGTCCATAGGCTTCTGAGCGAGCCTTTTGGCCTCCTCCATGGGAACGCCTAGCGGCGCCCGATAGAGCGATCCGCTTGGGTTTGTTCACCTTGGGAGAGGCGAGAAGGGCTTCTTCCTCTTCTTTGGTGATTGTGTCGGTGCCAGAGCCTTGTGAACATACGTCCATGGCTACTTCGGGCTCCCGGATTTGTTCGATATCGATCGATTTGGGGCTGCTGGAGCACCCTGTTTCTGGGTTTTTACTTAAAATGGTTTCCATAGATTGGTCCCACGAGTAGTGAGGAAGGGAGTATCCCCGGGGCAGAGCCTCATACCCCGGATCGGGCGCTTCTACGACCGGAGGTGCCAGGTATCCGGAAGCCACCGTTAAAAGACACACTGACGTAGTGCCATTCATCACAGGGGCACGGTACGGTAACACCGGTGATTACGGGTTTTTTCGAGTTGTCCTCTCTAGATCCGCCATATTTAGTCTAGAGCAGGGGCACCTCGAGCAGGATGTGGTTCTTCACCACGTATGGTCGGTCTTTAGTAGTCGGCATGTGACTGCCAACCACCACTAGCTGAGTAGGGTCGACGAGGCGACAAGCGCACACGCTTCCCCAGCCCAGCCTTAGCCCCCTAAGACCGACCATACGTGGTGAAGAACCAAATCCTGCTCGAGGTGCCCCTGCTCTAGACTAAATATGGCGGATCTAGAGAGGACAACTCGAAAAAACCCGTAATCACCGGTGTTACCGTACCGTGCCCCTGTGATAAATGGCACTACGTCAGTGTGTTTTTTAACGGTGGCTTCCGGATACCTGGCACCTCCGGTCGTATAAGCGCCCGATCCGGGGTATGAGCCTCTGCCCCGGGGGATACTTCCTTCCTCACTACTCGTGGGACCAACTTATGGATACCAACTGTAACAACAATGAAGCAGGGTGCTCTAGCAGCCCCAAATCGATTGATATCGAACAAATCCGGGAGCCCGAAGTAGCCATGGACGTATGTTCACAAGGCTCTGGCACCGACACAATCACCAAAGAAGAGGAAGAAGCCCTTCTCGCCTCTCCCAAGGTGGCAGCCATCTTGGCCCGCTGCTATTTACCTTATTCATCAATGACCTTCCTCTAGTGCTACCCAACTCTAGGGTACTTATGTACGCAGGCGATGTCAAACTGTGCGTGCAGTATAACGACAGCTCATGCCAGTCAGACTTACAATCCAATCTTGACAACTTCCAGGCATGGTGTAGTGTTAACTTATTAAATCTCAACAGCTCAAAATGCAAACTGATGACATTTTCACGTGTCACTCCCCAGTATGCAACGTATACGCTTAATGAATGTGTATTGGAAAGAATAACTCTCGTTGACGATCTAGGTGTCCGTCTAGATCCTAAGCTTTCGTTTTCAGAACATATTTCTTGCATGGTTAACAAGGCCAAAGGCATGCTTGGATTTATTAAAAGGTGGTCGAAAGAATTCGATTCCCCTTACGTAACTAAGACTCTTTTCACTTCATTAGTTCGTCCTATTTTGGAATATGGTTCTTGCGTTTGGAGTCCTCAATTTGGAATTCATATTGCCCGCATTGAATCTGTTCAAAAAAATTTTCTGCTTTTCGCCCTACGTGGCTTACCCTGGGATGCCGACCTAAGATTACCGTCTTATTCTAGTAGACTTCTATTAATTAACCTACCTTCCCTATCTAACCGTCGAACTATGCTTGGTGTCGTCTTTCTACACAAGCTAATTCATGGTGACGTAGAGAGCCCCTACCTGCTAGGACAGCTTAACTTTCACGTTCCTCGACTAACATCTAGAACCTTTATCCCCTTAGCAATAAAGCACTGTAGGAGGGAGTTTGAGGCACATGAACCTTTTAGGGTCTTATGTGCCGATTACAACCGACTTTTTAAATTTATAGAGGGACCTGAGAGCCTCCCTCGTCTTAAAACTGTATTGCTAGTAGAATTAGCTCGTAATATTGCATGAACCTAAACCTAACTTTCCTCGTTCTTTCCTATATTTTCCTTCTCACGCGTCTATCTAGTACGCGATCGAGCCGTACGTCTCACGGCTGCGCCCCTCGGTCGGTTGGGCGGGAGGTGGGCGTGGGACTCGCGCGAAAAAAAAAAAAAAGTAATAATAAATAAAGGTGAACAAGCCCAAGCGGATCGCCCTATCGGGCGCCGCAAGGAAAAGGTTGCGCAGACACCTTGCGAACGGCATTCCCATGGAGGAGGCCAAAAGGCTCGCTCAGAAGCCTATGGACCCTCCAAGGGTAGACCCCAGCAAGAGTGGCGCGACCAAAAAGAGGATTAGATCGGCCAACACGACCCCAGAAGAGGTGTCGACCAAAAGGGCCATGATAAAAACCACGGCACCCAGTGCCTTGACGAGGGGTGGCCTTGCGACTACACCGCCTGCCACGGAGGCTCCAGTGGCCTCCACATCCGCAGCAGCAGCTGCGGCTGGGCAGCAGATACAGGAGCAATCACCCCAAGTCGGTGTCATGCCCTCCTAGGGACGTTGCCAGCTCGTCGAATATGGCGATACTCCCCGCTGACTATCCCAACAGCCTGCTCACCACGGAGCAACTGAACACCATCCAGGCTGCCATCCTGTCGAGGGTGATGGCGCTGAGGCACGGCTCTGTGAAGCCACTGTTCTCCGGCTGCACCTTCAGACCGGGCTGGATGACTGTGACATGTGGGAATACGGAGACAGCTGAGTGGATGAGCACCGAGGTGCCCAAGCTCCGGCTGTGGAAGGACGCCCATATAAAAGTAGTCCCTGAGGCAGAGGCTCCACGTGCCGCTGTCTACGTCGGCTACTTCCCACTTCCAAGTCTGGACCTCAAGACAGCTGAGGTCTTAAACCTCATTGAAGGCCAGAACAGCGGCCTGCGAGTGGTAGACTGGCGAGTCTTCCATCGCGAAATGAGGCAAAGCACAGCTGTACTGACGATCGCGCTGGATCCGGTCTCGGCCAACCGGCTAAAAGCGCTTGGGCATTGGCTTAACTTCGCGTTTGGCACAGCTACCCTAAAGCCAAAGGCCGACACGAAGGCGAAGAAGCAGGCAGAGGCTCCCGTTCCCCCAACGGAGAAGCCCACCTGCTCGAATGCCAGTGCTCCTGTCATGGCTGCATCGACACCACAGGGCACTGCAGCCGCACAAGAGCCCGCAGCACCGCGGAAAGTCCTGCGCCCTCCACTCCATGGGCGCATCACGCGCGGAACCGGGCGCCCCACTCGAGGCACCGGGCGCGTACCCAAGGCAAAGGCCGCATCCGACGTACTTTGCGAGAGGTTCGCTACAATGGACATAGCGTTCATCCAGGAACCCTGGATAAATGCAGGACATGTCCGGGGGCTTAGCACCCCATCCGGTAAGTTGCTGTATGCAAATAACCAACCTCGCCCTAGATCGGAGTTGTTAATAAACAAAAACCTACCATTTGTTCCCCTCTCACAGTTCATAACTGAGGACCTGGTGGCGGTTTGGGTTAAAATACCCACCGCCCACGGCGAGCAGTAGGCAGTGTTGGCCTCCGCCTATCTACCCGGCGACTCAGAGGAGGTGCCTACGGCGGCTACTTGTGCCCTGATTGAGCACTGCCAGAGAAACCGGCTCAGATGGATAATCGCCTGTGATGCCAATGCACATCACACGGTCTGGGGGAGCAGTGACATCAACAAGAGGGGTGAGTACCTTCTTGAATACATCATTAGTAACAATATAGGATTACTAAACCAGGGCAGCGAGCCTACATTCATTAATGCCATTAGAGAGGAAGTTCTTGACCTAACTCTCTGTAGTATAAATATGTTGTCCGTTGTCTCAAACTGGCACGTTGCAAGTGAGATCACTATGTCAGATCACCAACACATTAGATTTGATATAGGATGCGCCTTGCAATGTAGCCTAGTCACCAGAAATCCCAGGAAAACCAACTGGGATCTCTTCTGTTTTGAACTTGAGCAATCCAGAGACTGCTCGACCCGTCCGATAACATCCATAGACGAGTTAGAGCGTGAAGCTACTGTGCCTCATACAAATGTCGAATCAGCATATCACGCCAGCTGCGACCAAAAGGTACGCAAGATCGGTAGGGCTGTTCCCTGATGGAGCAAAAGCCTTGACGATCTCAAAAAACTGCGCGTAGGCTCTTCAATAAGGCGAGGAGTGGGAGGGCCTCATGGGACTCCTATACATCTGCTTTAACGCTCTACAATAAAGAGCTGAGAAAGTCAAAACGGGCTACTTGGCGTCAACACAGCGGCCAGATCTCATATCTCCCGGAAGCAGTAAGGCTACAAAAAGCCCTCTCCAAAGACCACTCAAACGGCATCTGCACGCTGAAAAAGCCGGATGGAACATACACAAACAACCCAAAGGAGACGAGTAGCCTACTCCTGGCTACTCACTTTCCTGGGTGTGTGGCTGTGGAGCAACCCATCTCACAGAGTGAGGCACCAACCTACCTCTCTGAGACTGGAGAGTGCCCACACCTGCGCGTGACTATGGTGGCAGACTCCAATGGGGCTGAGAGAGGGGAACCCCCCTATCGCTCAGAACGTATCGGAAACATGCCCTATATAATGTTTCATCAAAATAGCGTACAATGGGCATTACAAAGTTTCAGCCCATACAAATCACCCGGACCGGATGGGATATATCCATGCTTGCTGCAGCGGGGACTGCACCAAATCGCACTCCCCCTGGTCCGTCTATTTCGAGCCAGTCTCCTGCTTGGCAACTGGGCTAAAGTAAAAGTCGTGTTTATTCCAAAGGCAGGGAAGAAAGATTCCCAATTGCCTAAATCATATAGACCGATTAGCCTTAGCTCCTTCTTCCTTAAAACGATGGAAAAGATAATTGACCAGCATATAAGGGAGGTGAATCTCAAGGAACTACCCCTACACAAATACCAATATGCGTATCAAGCTGGTAAATCAACTGAGACCGCCATACACTGCCTTACAACAACCATTGAAAAGGCCATTGGCGCTCAACAGATAGCACTAGGTGCCTTCTTAGACATCTCAGGAGCTTTCGACAACACGTCATATGAGGCTATACGTGCCTCTCTTGTACGAAAGAATGTCTCTACACCTATCACTAGGTGGATTCTGGAAATGCTTAAATCCAGAATCATAACTGTAGACCTTGGAGGAACTATGACCTCAATCACAGCCACAAGGGGGTGCCCTCAAGGGGGAGTACTCTCTCCTCTCCTGTGGACTCTGATCATCGACGAGCTACTATATGAGCTCAACAACTTAGGGTTTCCCACTCAAGGCTACGCTGATGATCTAGTCATCTATATAGTGGGCTGACATGAGCAAACCATTTCGGACCGCATGCAGCAAGCCCTTGATATAGCCAACAGATGGTGTCAGGACAAAGGACTGTCCATAAACCCATCAAAAACTGTTTTAGTCCCATTTACTAGGAAAATGTCTCTCTCCATAAAAAGACCATCCCTAAATGGGTCGATTATCGGATTTTCGGTTGAGGCCAACTACCTAGGAGTTACACTTGACTCCAAACTCAACTGGAATGCACACCTAGAAAAGACTATAAACAAAGCCACTCGAGCACACTTTGCTTGCAACAGGCTTTACGGTAGAACATGGCGCCTAAGTCCCAAAATGATCTACTGGTCTTTTAACACTTTGGTAAAACCAATCTTAACCTATGCATCTCTTGCTTGGTGGACGAAATCTACCCAGAGGACAGCTGCGGCTGCACTTACCAAATTACAACGACTGGTCTGCATAGGCATCACTGGAGCCATCCGGACATGCCCCACTGCAGCACTAGGAGTCATAACTGGCATACCCCCTCTACCAATTACATTGAAAAAGGAGGCCTGCCTGGGGGCACTTCGCCTTCAAAACATCACCAATATCAAGAGCGGTGATCTTACCGGGCACCTTAGGGTCCTTGAACCCCTAATAAATGAGCCCATTCTGCACGTAACTGACGAGCAGAAACCAATATTCGTTTTCCACAGAAACTTCTCAGTAGTCTTGTACACTAGGAATGAATGGAAAACAAAATCAATATCTCTGCCCAGTGGATCACAATCGTGGTACACTGACGGGTCGAAACTGGAAAACGGTGACACTGGGGCTGGCATTTTCGGACCAAGGTTCAACAAATCCATAGCCATGGGAAAGTCTCCAACCATTTTCCAAGCAGAGATACACGCCATAGAAATCTGTGCTCGTGAATGCCTTCGCAGGAAAATGCAAGGCGCACGGATTTACATCTTCTCAGACAGTCAGGCAGCGCTCATAGCGCTGAGTTCCTTTACGATCTCATCCGGACTTGTAGAGAACTGTTTCCAGCAGCTGAACGCCCTTGCCTCCAAAAACACCCTAACGGTGGGCTGGGTGCAAGGGCATGAAGGGCATATAGGAAACGAGGTGGCAGACTCCCTAGCTAAACGCGGGGCGATGACACCTTTTATCGGCCCTGAACCGTTCTGTGGACTATCGAAAGGACAGAATAGAGAACTGCTCAGGAAATGGGAGGAAGCGGAGATAAATCGTCACTGGACCGACAGTGCAGGGCTGAGACAAGCCAAACAATTTCTCGTCCCCCAGATGACGCGATCAAAACGCATCATCAACCTACCAAAGACCGAAATTCGCACTCTAACAGGCTACCTAACGGGTCACTGCAACCTTAGGTATCACCTTAAGAAATTAAAACTTTCAGAAAACGACACCTGCAGATTCTGCGAGATGGAGCAAGAAACATCAGAACATATTCTATGTGAGTGCCCATCGCTAATCAGACGTCGACTTCAACATCTAGGAGGCGAACTTATTCCCCCCTACAGGATTTGGGAACAAATAGACCTTACCAAAGTGTCCTCTTTTATTAAAAGTCTAGGTATAGGGCCTTTTCCCTAATCCTACAGGCCGGCACAAAAGATCTAAAATCTGGTCGAGTGCAACAAGGCCTTTGTAATAATAAGAATAATATAGTTTAAATAAAACCTTACATTTTCATTGTAATAATAAAATATCTTTTTTTATAAATTACTAAAATTAATTCACTATATTCAAAGATTAATTAATCTCCATAACATCTTCAGTGTCATACTCTAAATATAAGCTATTTGAATACAAAAATAATAATATATATATTATTATAAATTATCAATCTTATATTATTAATATATTATTATTAAACTGTAGTATACGCACATATCGAGTACACACTGTAGGGACTATGACTCTTCGTCTTAGTCATTTAATAACAAAAGTTCAAGCAGAAGTAGGACATAATATGATCGCACACATAAAGTGTATGACCGATCAAGTGCAGTGTCAGCATAATAACGTATAACCGAATGCGCGCATATGACTCTCCCGCTTGGTCACTGCCTTCAGCAACCAAGTACATAGGAATATACATAAGACAGCCGCTCCGCTGCCGGGCTTGCTGGCAGCGCAGTTGCGCGGCCCTTAGCTCTAATATATCAACAGGAACTTTGGACAATTAAATGAATAAAGACAATTTGAATGGGACTGACGTCCCCAACCAAACCAACTCGTTTATTACCTGCAATACAATTTATGGCGACCGTGACAGGACGGATCTCCGAAGCTGAATTGAACTTGACATACAACATAAAATGCGAAAATAGCAAACGGTGAATTGCAAGCGGTAAAACGGTGTGGAGTGTGTGTGGTATGGCGGAATAGCGAGCACACAACAAGAAGTGGAGAAGAAACGAAAAAACCGAATTAAAGGAAGAGCAATTTAATAAAAAGAGAAATGAAACAAAAGGAAACTTCCGCCATGGCATTTTTAGTTGGTCAATCCCTCATCGCCGTCTCCGCCGGAACCACCCAGCTATAACACTCCTCATCCCGGCATTACTGGCCGAGAACATCCATGGCATTCTTAATTGGTCGATTCCTCATCGACACGACTATGGCCATAGCCGTCTACACCGAGATTATCCAGCTATAACCATCACAGAGTCTCCTCATCCCGGCGGAAAACAGCCGCAAATACAGACGAGAAGAAAACAAGTGTGGGAGGCAAACCGCCCCCTGCGCCTACGGGGGAAAAAAAATCCAATGTGAAGGACGACAAGCCTGTGCAGCCAGCACAAGTGTGAGAGGCAAACCGCCCCCTGCGCCTACGGGGGAAAAAACCACTGTGAAGGACGACAAGCCTGTGCAGCCAGCACCGGAACCGCCCGACGCGCCAAGTCGGGCCAAGGCAAATAGGACCGGCAGCGCTTCAAAGAGCGCCCAACTAAATATAATATTTTTTTTTGTGCCCTGCGTGGCACTCAACCCTTTATGCACTACGTTGCATATTCGATTTAAATGAAATGTATTTTGTACGACCAAGCAGTTTTTAGCTGCGGGTTTAGAAATTTTTTTGAATAGGCAGGTCATAATATTTGTAAAATTTGTATAAAACACTAGATAAATCTCGAAAAATATAAAATTCTATGTCGTCGTGTTAGGCATATATATATATATATTCAGTACACATACCTCTATACATTTTTCGCACCCTTATTACATATACATAAAATCAATGAAAATGAACAAAAAAAATAATAATTATAATAATCATAATAATGATTTAACCCTAGAAGGGTAACATTAATTTGCAATTAATTTTTTTTTCTCCTCTTCATCTAAAATAAACAGTTATATACATTTTAAAGTTTTCTGAAAAGTATAAAAAAAAAAATATGTACAACAATTGTCTTATTAAATAATATTGTTTTTTTATCGACTCAAGCCCAATAATATGGTTTTTTATCGACTCAAGCCCAAAACTAAATAGGATTCAGGGAAGCGTTTATCAAAATGGGATCTTGGTGGAGCGACAATAAACCTGAAGTAAAGGAAGATACGGCTAACGTTATAAATAACGTAGAGATAGTAGACCACACTGACGATATCCAATCGTTGTGGAGGCTATTACTCATAATATCTATAATACAAATAATACAATTAGTATTTAATATTTATAGCAGGCATAACAAGATACTTAAGAAAAAGTATCTAAAAAGGGCAAACGACCTAGACAAGGTCTAGTTAAAACGCGCACTTAATCAATAGAATCATATTAACAAGTGATGCACGATAGGATAAAAAATGGATAACGTAACCCTAACAAAGAACACGGGTGTTAAGAAAAAGACCAACAAACGAGGTGGTCAGAAAAATTTCCTAAATAAAAAATTGAGGGAATTAAATAAAGCAGTTTACAGGGAAAACAATGTCCAACCATGGAACACTAACGTTGAAGTTAAAAAACAGATAGACGAAATACATGAAAAGTTACGTCTCTATAAGAATAAGGAATATAATTATATTAATCCTGTGTAGAGAAAAGACTGCAAGGGCCCGCTTGACGAGCCGAAATGTGGGTATACTTGCCAAAAAGGGCATAATTAGAAACTCTGTCATTTTGGTATAGATTAATTAGATTAGATTAATTAAAAATTTGATAGATCGATTTAAGCTATTTAAAAAAAAAAAAAAAAAAGTTATATGGCACAAATAAAGTTATAATGATATATAAATAAAATATATTATATGTTCATATAAAATATTTGATACGCATTTCTATATATATATAAATAGAGGATTTAAAGAAGAATAAGTATATACATGGATTGGCAGGAAATAAAAAGCAAACTTACCGAAATTAAAACAACTTTTGACAGATCATACAAGGGTTTGACTCGAAATAGAGAAGTGCAACAAGGCACTCTAAAAAAACACGCACAGATATTAGTGGGATGCTTTAATGAAGCACGCCAATTAATACATAAAGAAAGAGCAAGATTTACAAGAAGTCATTTAACACAGGCAGTTAAATTGCTTAACAAACTCCGAGAGAACTTGTTGATTGTCCGATCCAGACACAACTTGAATTTAACTATCCCTACGATATTAAACACACCTGTAGTAGCTGAAATCGATGGGGATATTGGAAGCTCAGAGGAATCTGAATCGGAAATTAAAGAAGAAGATCTTCACGACCTTTCAATTCCAGCGGTAATAACACTACCTGAACTGCTGGAGGAAGAAAGCTCCGATTCAAATAATTCAAGATTAACGGGACAAAAACACAAAATGACCGACTCTGCCGCAACGTCAAGGGAATATGTGCGACAAATTTCGTCCACAATACCTGAGTTTGACGGCAAAAAGGTAAATCTAAATCGATTCCTCACGGCTCTCCGATTAACAAATCTGACAAAATCAGATAATGAGAATCTAGCAGTAGAGGTAATCAAAACAAAGTATCGTATATCAGAGCTTTTCACTAGCTCCTGGCAGGATCGCCATGCAGAAGAAAACACTTTCCTTGGTTTCAATTTAATAGATTTTGCTTTTATTATTGAAGCAGGGAAGGTCCCGCTCCAATGAATGTAGATTTGTTAATGACTTAACTTATTCATACAAAAGGTTTCTTAGCCTAATCCAGGTAGCAGCGCTGCCGGCGTAGGCTGCAGCGCTGCGACGCTTATATGCATATACATATAAGTAAGCGACGGCGAAGGGTCGCTGAGATAGGGGGAGCTATTATGTTCACGTATGTCGCGCATGTATGAAATGCGGACTCAGCACTTGGATAGCCCATTGCAAGGGTTTTTGGCTTATAAATTAAGTGCATTAATATATTTGTATTTATTGTATTTATTTATGCATAACACTGAGTACAGTGTGCATTCGCTATGTGAACATACTACATCTCCCTCCTTTTGAAAAATAACGTAATCTAATGGAGTTATTTTCTAATTATTATATATTTTTTGTATTTATTTGTTATTATTTAATAGTATTTTAAGTTAAATTTTAGGTTCTAGAGTATAGTTATTTATTTTTTTTGTTTTCTTTTTTTTTTTGCATTTATATTATTATTATTTTTTATTTATTTATTATTTTTTGTGTTTTTATTTTTGTTTTTTTTTTTTTCGAATGAAAATTAATTGATTTAGTAATAAAAAATATACATATAATATGTTGATTAGGAAATAAAAATTTTTAATCTATCTTTATGTACTTTTTGTTTCTTATTTTTATTATTTGAAATTATAATATTTTCGTTTTCCTCTATACCTTCTACCTTATATGGTCCAGTATATTTAAAATCTAACTTATGTCCGGTTTCGTTTTTTAACAAAACCTGGTCTCCTATTTTTAGTTCGATATCTTTAACTTTCCTATCATATAATTCCTTATTTTTAAGTTTGTTATCTTCTATCATTAATCTAGCTCTTTTATAGGCTACTTCTAACCTATACTTAGATTCTTTAGCGTAATCATCCACATTGTATAGTGGTTCTATTCTATCTATGCTATTAAAATGTATCGGTAAGTTCGATGATTTACCGAATACTAGCTCATATGGACAATAGTCATGTGCCATTGAGGGCGTAGTAGGGATCCAATTGTCCCAATCGGTTTTGTCTAGTGAGATATAGGACCGGATGAATTCATTTAGTGTTCTATGACTTCTTTCTACGGTTCCTAAAGTCTGATGATGGTGTGCAGTAGATGTTATGTTTTTTATATTCAAATTTTTACATAACTCTTCAATTATTGAATTTTTATATTCTGTTCCCATGTCCGTAATGAACGTCTTCATTGGACCGTACTTCAGAATAAAATCTTCAAATATAGCTTTTGCTACCGTTTTTGCACTTTTGTTTTTGATTGGTATTGTTACGAGGTATTTTGTTAAATCGCAGATTAATGTTACTGCGTATTCATTTCCTCTTTCAGATTTGGGCAGTGGACCGATCGTATCCACAATTACCCTGTCAAAAGCCATTTGTGGCGTCTCTGTTATTGTCAATGGGGTCTTTGTATGCCTTGTCGTTTTTGACTTTTGGCATTTAGGGCATTTTTTTACATAATTTGATATGTATCGGGTCATATTTTTCCAATAATAACTCCTTTTTATTTTAGCCAATGTTCTAGCTATGCCTGTATGACCTCCTTGTATCGGATCATCATGGAATGTAAACAGTATTGCTTCTTTCTCTTTTTCATTATTTGAGAATAGGGTCACCGGCTTGAGTAGCGCTACTCTTAGAGATTGTAATGTTTTATTGCCCATAATTTTAAAAGATTCTTTTGAGATGGTGTCAAAGATCTTTTCGCTCGGTGCCACTTTGAGTTGGCGGATATTAAGTATACCGGCTTTTTTTTTCAAGCCTTTGAAAGAACTGACCTAAGTCGAGAATTTCATATCGCTAACATCAATTCTTGCTATAACTTTTTTTCCACGTTTTAGTAAACATAGTGAATTCGTTATTCGCAAGGTCACTACTTTTCGTACCTCGTCATTTACTATGACTTCGTATACGTTGGGCTGAGAAGCTTTGTTTTGAGTTTGCCTGGGCAAATCTATTTGTTCTTTTCCTGCGCAGGAATTTTTCTGTTTACTTTGGTTTCTGGTAGTGACTTTCAGAATGGAATTTTTATTTTGCATTTCCTTCAAATCTGATATTGTTATTCTGGATAATGCATCGGCTACGTAATTGTCCTTGCCCTTCAGATATTCTACTGTAAAGTTATATTCCTCAAGTTCAAGTCTCATTCGCGTCAGCTTTGAGCTTGGATTTATCATAGAGAACAGGTATGTGAGTGGTCTGTGATCAGTTTTGACAGTGAAATGTCTACCATAAACGTATGGTCTGAAGTAAGTTATTGCCCAATGAATTGCTGCCAATTCTTGTTCTGTGGTGCTTTTATTACTTTCGCCCTTAGTAAACGATCTTGATGCGTATGCAACTGGAAGCTGGAGTCCGTTTTTGATTTGAGTTAAAACTGCTCCACATGCTTGCTTACTAGCATCCGTTATTATGCAAAATTCTTTGCTAAAATCTGGGTATTGTAATAAATTTGGATTTATTAGTGCCGATTTAAGATGTTCGAAGGCATTCTGGCAATCCGTTGACCATTCGAATTTAACATCTTTCTTACATAATCTTGTTATGTGACGGGAATATTCGGCGAAATTTTGGATAAAACGTCTATAGTAATTACAAAAAGCTATGAATCTTCTAGCGCTGTCCGCATCATGTGGGACTGGATAATTCTTGATGACGTCGTATTTTTTGTCGTCAGGCAAGATTCCTTTATCTGTGCATTTGTGTCCCAAAAATGTGACCTCGTGCATGAAAAATGAACATTTTTCAGGATGTAGTTTAGATTGTATGTCCTACATTTCTCAAAAACATCAGTTAAGTTTTTAAGCATATGTTTTTCAGAACAACCTATGACTATTAGATCATCCATGTAAAGGAAAGCTTGAGAAGGTTCTAATCCGGAGAATGCTATAGTCATCATTCTCTGGAATGAATTTGGCGCTATTTTTAAACCGAATGGTAATCGCGTGAAGCGATATGAACCATTGTTCGTCGAGAAAGATGTTACGTCCCTTGAATTTTCTTCGAGTTCGATTTGATGGAATCCAGACATTAAGTCTAGACATGAGAAGTATTTCGCTCTTCCTAGTTGATCTAAAATATCATCAATTCTGGGTAGCGGAAATTTATCCGACAACAGTTTTTTATTAATTTGACGATAGTCGATTACTAGTCTCCATTTTTTCTTATCAGAACCGGGAAGGGATTTCTTTGGAACTAACAATAGTGGGCTATTGTATGGTGATACAGATGGTTCGACTATTTTATTATCGATTAGCTTTTGTACCTGTACCTGTATTTCGTCTTTTTGACTATGAGGATTTCTGTAGTTTTTTATGTATACCGGTTCGTCATCAGTCAATCTTAGTTTTTGTTTATAGAAATTATTTGTTGTTATTGATTCGGTTTCGAGTCCGAATATATCACTATATCTGGTGCATATTTCTGTTAATTTTGTTTTGAATTGTGGGGGGAAGTTTTTTGTTAGTTGAGATAAGACAGTTTTTTCTCTTGCTTTGGGATTAGTTTGAACTATTTCGTAGTTCGAAAGTGTTTCATATTTTAAATCGTTAATATTTATTATTTTATCAACATTGGTTGTATTCAACAATCGGACAAATGCGTTTTTGACAGTTGCAACTGTGTTTGCAACATAAATACCATTTTGAATTTCCTGGTTGGGAATTAGTACACTATCTTCATTTGATGATATGTGAATCTTTCGGACCACTTGAGATCTTGCTGGTAGAATCATGGAATTATTACCAGAACTGTATGTTATTGGAACATAAATTGGGAAATTCAAATTTGTTGGTCTCATTATAAGCCAATCTTCGTTGGGTTTGAAGTCTAGTTGACAATTAAATTTCTTTATGAAATCAATGCCTATTATTCCATCACATGGTATTGCAAAATTTGGATCTACTATATGAAAATCATGTGGAATTATATATTTATCTGTCTGTATCTCAATAAAAATTAACCCTTTGGTTTTAATTAATTCGTGGCCTATGCCTTGAATACTGATTTTAGTATTTTCCTGAACATCATGAAATATGTCAGAATTTTCCTTTAATATTGATATATCTGCACCCGTGTCCACTAGGAACACAAGTTTTTTATTTGTTTCTGTATTATAAAAAGATACAAAAGTGTTATTACTAAGATTGATGGTATAGATTTTTTTATTCGGTATTACAAATCTGAAGGGGTTTGAGAGTTTTCCGAGTTTTGAACTACTCTCACATTGTTTCGGTTTTGGTTACCGTTATTCCTGTTATTCCTTTGCCTATAATTTCCACGACCTCTATTATAATTATTGGTCTGGTTATTATAATTTTCGTTGTATCCATTGTTTCTATAGTAACCATTGCCTTGGTAGTGCGCGTTATACTGAAAGGTATCACGGCCTCTACCACGAAAATTACCTCGATAGTTACCACGATAGGCCTGTCCACCGCGTGCAAATAATACTGAATTTGCATTGCCAGTCATTTCAGTACTGCATTGCATGTACTTCGTAACGGCTTCATTCATTGTATTATAATTACCGGCTTCCAGTATCGTTTTTAGCCTGCCATGCTCACAATTTTTAGTCATTGTGGCTATGGCCTCCTTGGTGCTGAACTTTTCAGCATGTTCAGCCGATAAACCTTCATCAATATATGATGCTTCAAGGAGTTTCCTAAGGTGGTTAATGTCATTGGTAAATTTTTCTGCAGTTTTACCTTTCTGCATCGTTCTGGCCATTTTAGCTTTTACTACATCGGACGATTCGCCGACAATATTGGCTTCTAATATGGCAATTATCGAAGAGATAGTGGTCTCATTTTTAACCTTGTACAAGGTTGACCCGACTATTTTCGACTTAATGACCTCTACCGCTATTTCTTCAAATGGTCCTTTTGTTAAATTGACCCCTTGGGTAACCTCCACCTCTATTATTGTAATGGTTACCGCCGCGTCCTCTGTTTCCTTCAAGGTAACCACCCCGGCTTCTATAATTGTTATTATAGTTGTTATAATTTCCTCGGCCATTACCTCTTGTGGTAACTTCCTCGGTTATTATTTCCTCGATAGTGTCTTCTGTTATTATAGAATAAAACACTATTCGAATTGCCGGTCATTTCAGTACTGCAGTGTATATATTTTTCAATCACACTATTCATGGTGTTGAAATTTCCTGCTTAAAGTATTGTTTTGAGCTTGCCATGCTCACAATTCTTTATCATTGCAGATATCGCTTCCTTGGTAGCGAATTTGTCTGCATTACCATAATCTAAACCATCGTCTATGTAGGCTGCCTCAAGCGACCTACGTAGGTAACCCAAAACTATAGAAATAACGTCCGATATATTGATACGGAAAACGAACTAGCCCCCTTGAGCAACAGCCAACAGTAAAGCTGTATAAAATTAATCTCAATTTTTGCATTTTCATTCAAGTAAAGAATATGAGTACCAATTCACTGGTAACTCTTTTAGTAGATACAGGTGCAGAAATTTCTTTGCTTAAATGCAGAAATAATAATTTACATAATATAAATTCGCTGAATACAACTAGTATATCAGGCATAGGGCAAGGGGCAATTCAGTCCCTAGGTACTATAAATTTGGAAATATATGCTGCAAATGCAGCAATATCATATGAATTCCATATCGTACCTGACAATTTTCCTATACCAGGGGATGGTATAATTGGTTTGGATTTCATTAAAAAATACAATTGTATTTTAGAATTCAACGACCAAGAAGATTGGTTCACTTTGCGGCCCGAAAATTTCAGGAATATAAACATTCCTATAATACATTCACTAGATAATGAAATAGTTTTGCCAGCTAGATCGGAAGTTATTCGAAAGATTCAACTAACGTCTACTGACACACATGTTCTCATCCCCAACCAGGAATTGCAACCTGGCATTATAATAGCAAGTGCACTCGTAAGCACTCAGAACGCTTTGATTCGCATTATAAATACAACCAATAAAGACGCTATTGTTAACAGCGCAAACATAAAAAGCGAATCAGTAGAATCAATAGTGCACAAAGAACTTCAGAGGTATTAAAACTTCTCAAATTCCCGTCGTTATTTAAAAACGATTTAACAAAACTATGCACCGAGTATAGCGATATTTTTGGTCTCGAAACAGAAACCATATCAGCTAATAACTTTTATAAACAAAAATTGAGATTAAAAGACAAAACTCCAGTCTACATTAAAAACTATAGAATGCCAGAAAGTGAAAAGCCAGAAATTCAAAAGCAAGTTGACAAATTAATAAGAGACGGCATTGTCGAGCCGTCTATCTCAGTATATAATAGCCCACTTCTCTTGGTACCCAAGAAATCTCTGCCTAATTCGGCGGAAAAGAGATGGCGATTAGTAGTTGACTATCGTCAAATCAACAAGAAACTGCTAGCAGACAAATTCCCACTTCCAAGAATAGAAGATATTCTTGATCAATTAGGACGAGCAAAATATTTCTCGTGCCTAGACCTGATGTCAGGGTTTCATCAAATCGAATTAGATGAAAAATCAAGAAATATGACATCATTCTCAACTGCAACAGGTGCGTATCGCTACACGCGATTACCTTTTGGGTTAAAAATAGCCACTAATTCTTTCCAAAGAATGATGACTCTTGCATTTTCAGGCTTAACGCCTTCGCAAGCATTTCTGTATATGGATGATTTAGTAGTTATAGGTTGTTCTGAAAAGCATATGCTTAAGAATTTAACCGACGTTTTCAAATTATGTAGACAACATAATTTAAAGCTACATCCAGAAAAATGCACTTTCTTTATGAAAGAGGTTACTTATTTAGGTCACAAATGTACTGATAAAGGTATATTACCAGATGACTCTAAATATGAGGTAATTAAAAATTACCCCCAACCAGTAAATGCAGACGAAGCTAGACGATTCGTCGCATTTTGCAATTATTACAGAAGATTTATTAAAAATTTCTCAGATAAATCACGCCACTTAACGAGATTTTGTAAAAAGAACGTACCATTTGAATTGACAAGCGAATGCAATGAAGCATTCGAATACCTTAAAAGGGAATTAATGAAACCAACACTTCTTCAGTACCCAGATTTCAGCAAACAATTTTGCATAACCACAGATGCCAGTAAACAGGCATGTGGATCGGTACTATCTCAAGACCACAACGGTCAACAGCTACCAGTGGCATACGCTTCAAGAAGCTTTACACAAGGCGAAAGTAATAAGTCCACGACAGAACAAGAACTAGCAGCTATCCATTGGGCAATAAATCACTTCAGACCATACATATATGGTAGTCATTTTTTAGTACAAAGTGACCATAGGCCACTATCATACCTTTTCTCAATGAGAAACCCGAGCTCGAAATTAACTAGAATGAGACTAGACTTGGAGGAGTTTGAATTCACAGTAGAATACCTCAAGGGGAAGGATAATCACGTTGCAGATGCTTTGTCCCGAATAACGATCGGAGAACTTAAAGCAATGAATAGACAAATTTTAAAGGTCACAACAAGATCTTCATCAAGACAGAAAAATACCTGCGCAGGTGAAAAATTGCATGAACCACAAACGAATGAATACATTTTAGAAAGGCCCAATATCTATCAGGTAATCAATAACATTGATGCCAAAAAATATGTTGTTCTCAAAATAGACAAACATAAGTGTTTGTTAAAAAGAGGCAAGAATATTATAACACGTTTCGATATGACTCATTTTTATTCTAATGAAAAAATCGATTTAGATCAGTTTTTTCAAAGGCTTAATGAAGAAGCAAGAATAAATAAAATCATTCGAACGCAATTGTCACCAAGTGAACAAATCTTCGAGTTTGTCACTATAAAGAATTTTAAAGAAAAGGGCAATAAAATTTTAAACAATTTAACAATAGCGCTATTGAACAAGGTGACTAAGATAGATAAAAATGATAAGGTTCAAATAGAAGCAATACTGTCTAAATACCATGACGGTCCGTCAGAGGGAGGCCACTCAGGAATTTCTAGAACCCTGAGGAAAATAAAAAACTTTTATTACTGGCCACAAATGACGAGGGCAATAAGTAAATATGTTAAGACATGTTTGAAATGTCAGCAAGCAAAAACGCTAAAACATACAAAAACGCCCATGACAATAACTGAAACGCCAGCAACAGCATTTGATATAGTTTTGATAGATACCATTGGTCCACATCCAAGATCAGAAGATGGAAATGAGTATGCTGTCACTATCATTTGCGATTTAACAAAATATTTGGTAACGGTACCTATACCAAATAAAAGCGCAAAGTCAGTTGCTATCAGTGATGTCATTTCCGCTTTTTTCCCGTCAAATTCAGCTTTTTTTGAAGTTTGATTGCGGGAAAATTTTTAAAACAGCGGGCAGCGGGAATTTCAGCTTTTTTAGAAAATTTTTGAAATTTCCTTTATTTCACTTTTAACTACATTTTAAGTGCTGTTTTATTTGTGTTTGACGGTTGACATGTTAAATATAGGTGGCCAGTCGCAGTAGCTGCAATATGCTTGATATGTCAGCATTGAATGCGTACATTGCGTATACGCAGCTGAATCCTCTGTGGAATATTCACAAGGAGAACTTCCGCAGGCGACTTTTCTTAGTGGAATTGGGCACTGCACTTGTCTCACCAACTGTTGTCCTACGGGAGATCATCCCCAGAGGGGAAGGAGCCATGGCAGTGGTGAATGAAATGAGGGGAATTTCACAGGAGCCGTCAAGATCCTGGTGACGCACCACATCCCGTCCAGGAAGCGGGCGCGGTGCCACTTGTGTCCACGGAAATCTAATGTGAATCTACACTCTGTGGAATGCGATAAATGTTCCAAAAAAGTCTGTCCAGACCACAGATTCACTCTCTGTAAAAATTGTGAAAATAATTAATTTTTTTTTTTAATTAAAAAAAAAAAAAGTTAAAAAAAAATAAACACTTTAAAAAATAAAATAATAATAATAAAAGATAATTATAGCAAAAAAAAAATTTTTTTTGTGCTGTTTTTCGACAATTTTTGTCTTGTGTCAAATTGACACAAGGGACAGATTCGTAACTTTTTCTTAGGGACGGATGCGTGTTAACGAAAATAATATATTTAATTAAATAATATAATTAAAAATTAAAAAACAAACAAAAAATGTTTTTCTAATAAACCGCTTATTTTTCAGCTTTTTCCCCATTGAAGTCCGCTTTTTTTAGCTTTTTTTTTTTCCTAATTCAGCTTTTTTTGCTCAGAAAAAAATGACAACACTGGTTGCTAAGGCTATATTCGAAAAGTTTATTCTCAAGTACGGTCCAATGAAAAAAATCATAACGGACATGAGAACGGAATACAAAAACCAAATTATAGACGACTTGTGCAAATATATGAAGATAAAAAACATTACTTCAACCGCATACCATCATCAGACACTAGGAACAATAGAACGAAGTCACAGAACATTCAACGAATATGTGCGCTCGTATATATCTGTTGACAAACTGATTGGGATGTATGGATACAATATTTTGCTTATTGTTTCAACACAACACCATCAGTAGTTCACGAATATTGTCCATATGAACTAGTATTTGGAAGATTACCAAGACAGTTCACAGACTTTGGCAAGTTAGACAGAATAGACCCCATTTACAACATGGATGACTATTCGAAAGAAGTTAAGCTAAGATTAGAAACAGCTTATATAAGAGCTAGAAATATGTTAGGAAAGGCAAAAGCCGATAGAAAAATAAATTATGATAAAAATGTTTGTAATTTTGAATTAAAAATAGGAGATAAGGTATTACTTAGGAACGAAACAGGTCATAAACTTGACAATAATTATTTAGGACCATATTTAGTTTCAGATATAGGAGATAATGATAATATTACAATTGTAGGAAATAAAAATAAGAAACAGATAGTCCATAAAGATAGGTTAAAAATTTTGAATAACTAATATATTTTGTAGAGTTGGCCAACAAAATAAATATATAATTATATAACCAAATAACACCATTAACAAATAAAAAAAAAAAAAGAAAAACAAATTACTTTAGATTGTTGTTAAATTTTAAACGAGGTAATTGATTTTTTGTATTGAATAAAACAACAACAAAAAACTAGAAGCCAAAAAAAAAAAAAAAAAAAAACGTTTGCAACAAAATGTTTATAAATATATAACACACACACACAAAAAAAAAAATTTTTACATTTTAAATACAAATTTAATACATATGTATATCTTATATATATAGAGCATTAGAAAACATTTAATTAATTTGAAATTTCGATATACCATTTTTTCCAAAAAAAAAATTTATAATAATTAAAAGTATTTTAAAAGTTTTTAAAAATAACTTCATATATTACGTTATTTTTCAAAAGGAGGGAGATGTAGTATACGCACATATCGAGTACACACTGTAGGGACTATGACTCTTCATCTTAGTCATTTAATAACAAAAGTCCAAGTAGAAGTAGGACATAATATGATCGCACACATAAAGTGTATGACCGATCAAGTGCAGTGTCAGCATAATAACGTATAACGGAATGTGCGCATATGACTCTCCCGCTTGGTCGCTGCCTTCAGCAACCAAGTACATAGGAATATACATAAGACAGCCGGTCCGCTGCCGAGCTTGCTGGCAGCGCAGTTGCGCGGCCCTTAGCTCTAATATATCAATAAGAACTTTGGACAATTAAATGAATAAAGACAATTTGAATGGGACTGACGTCCCCAACCAAACCAACTCGTTTATTACTGGCAATACAATTTAAAACTAAATTTTCGGAATTACCACTGGGTATATTTTGATGATCAAATTATATTGTCTAAATTACAAGTAGATATAACCTGTTATAATTTTTAAAAGATCGCAATGAAGCTGAAAGAAATGTCGAATATGATTATTTGTAGAATAAATTAAGGAATTGAAAAATGGAATAATCCGTTAAAATTGTTTGAATCCTGAAGTATCAGAATGCCGTGGCCCAATCAAGGCACTATGGGGAAAATTACTACTTTATCTGGCATTTATTATTGTAAGTTAACCAAACGAGGTATTTCACTGCGGTTTTTTTTATTATGTTGCTATAGACCATTAAAAGCTATTTTAGAAAAATGGGCGTGTCAACGCCCCTTTCGCCCAAAAAATCGAAAAAAAGTAATTTTCATGAAATTTTTTGATATAAACTTTCAAAATTCAGTCACCTAAAAGTGCAGATAGGTGTTTCGCCACGCCCCCTTCCGTCCCAAAATAATGAAAAACCAGGTTTTTATTAATTTTTTAAATATCCACATTTCTCTTACAAATGTTATCTCGGATAGCACAATACTGCTCCTTGGTCAATCCTTGATCCAAAATGAATGCCAATGCTTTATCTTTGGACGCACCTATAGGCTGATCAATGAGCTTTGTGAATCCTTCCCTGATCGCTGCATGAACAAGCAAGAAAACATCAATATTTCGGAGTTTGCATAGTTCCGCTGCCTGCAGTCTTTGAGCCCTTTCACCTTTCGATTCAAATGGAAGAAGTGGCCGTTCAACTGGTCTATTACTTTTTGTTTAAAATCAAATTTGTGGTATCCAAATCCATTGTGAAGGTTTTCTTCCAAAGTATTTATAAGTACTATTACATTTAAGCCAATTATACTGCAAATTATTGCAAAATTGGTAGTTTTTTACTTTAAAATATTTTTATCCTCATTATTGCACGCAAGCAGTTCAAAATACCATTGAATTGCCTTCTCTCGGCCCCTCTCGCTGTTCCACACAGCAAACAAATTTACGTTGAAAAAAATGAGGTTACCTAATAGAAATGCGAATTGCGGCAAAAGAGGGAAAAAGAGGACATTACCACAAATACCACTTAACTCAGAATTGACAACGCTACAACAAACACTTGGACGAACAGCTAACTAATTCTAAACTCTTTTAGATAATCCTTCCCAAAGTTGAAATTTGTTTATAAAAATTCAGCTTTAGAAGCGATTATAAAACCACAAAATATTAGTATACACACGCACAATTTAAACAATGTTTTATATTAAACACATAGTGAAAACCTGCGAGATTAGTGTTCATGACTTGATTTTCTTATAATCGTCTTGAAGTCGCCAAAATATTAAAACAAAACTCAGTAAAAAATTTACAAAACATAGCCGAACCTGCTTTCGATTGCAACACCCGACTTTGCAGCTGTTATTCTCACATGGCGGTGTCAAATTTAACATTTTGATTTTGGGCCATAACAGACTGATGTTTTCTTAATGCATTAACAGCAAATTTGTGTTAATTTAAAAACTTTTCAAAAACATGCAAATGCCAGATAAAGTAGTAATTTTCCCCATAGTGCAAGGGTAACCTTTTGAAGGATTTCTGTTTATTTTCGGTCGAAGCAGAGATCTAGGAAGGGTGGACGTTTTTCGCAGTTATGCGAGAACAGTAGGAAGGTTCCTGTTGTCAAAATTTTCTGCGTTTCCTTATAGCCAACTTTTCGTTGCGCTGATGAGAGTAGTAGTGCCAAACTCTGTCCCCTTTTTCCCTTAATGTTATTAGTACGCGAATTTATTTTAAATATTTATTGTTATCGCCGGAGAGCCTAGCGAGGCAGAACTTAAACTCTCACCCATACAGCCGGAAATGCAAGCGCGTACTCTGCCGTTGCTAACCAACATCCGCTCTCTCTAGACGGCAACGTTAAGTGTTACAAATTTATATCACCAGTTATCGTCCAGGTGACCGACCCAAAAACCCGGAAATCAAAACGAGCTTATATCGGGGACATAAAACCATATAGCGGGAACACTAACCGACACTAACCAACACGCATTAGCTAACACTGAAACCTCGATAATCACACAACACTAACCAATAAACATTACGCATGACACAAGAAAACATATCCAACACTAAACAGCTGACTCACACAACAATAGCAGCTAAACTTGGCCAATTGAACATCCTGCGGATACTCTTGTAACAGGTCAGTTGCAGTCGCGGCCAAGTCAGCTGGTCTTGCCCCTGTTATCCTCATGATCGATCTGCGCGTACTGATATGCAAGTGCAGTGGTGGGAGCCCGAGCAGCACATCCAGAGCAGTGGAGGGGCAAGTGCGCATAGCGCCCGAGATGCACGTGCAGGCAAGTCTCTGGAGTTTGCCCAGTTGCCGTTTCGTGACATCAAGGTCAGCGCGATTCGCCCAAACCTCAACCCCGTAGCTGACTACGGGTCTTACCATAATAACGTACATCCACAGTAGGATCTTTGGAGATGCTCCCCAATTTTTCCCTGCAAGAGATCTACAGCTCATTACGGCCAAAGTGGCCTTGCGAACGGCATGTTCCACATGTTGTCTCCACATTAGTCGCTTGTCTAGGATGACTCCCAGACTCAGTGGAGATCGGAATCTCAGTGCCCCCAATGGATATCAGCCGAATGGATTTCAGCTTGTAGCGATTTGTGAAGGCAACAACTGTGGTTTTCGCTGGATTGATATTCAGCCCCATGTCTCTGCACCAGTCTAAGCCCAGTGTGATCCTGTCGCACAATGTGCTCTCAAAATTACCCATTTGCGGTAAGTTTAACTAGCAGCTCGTCCACCACGAGGCTCCAGAGTAGTGGTAATAGGACAGCCCCCTGCGAACAGCCTCTGGTGGTCTGAGCTCTAACAGTCACACTGTTGACAGTGACTTCTGCTATTCTGCTATCAAGGAGTTTGCCCAGCCAGGTCGTGAGACTTGTCTCAACTCCCCTTCTACAGAGGCACAGAGAGCTACGCCTTTGGCCTTTACAGAGCACTGTAGACGGTCAACCAGGCTCAAGAGAGCCGATTCAGTAGACTTCCTTCTCTATAGGCATGCTGATGCGGATGCAGAGGCCTTCTCACGAAGTGCGAGTTTCTAATGTGATTGTCTACAATCATTTCAAGGGTTTTCAGCAGGAAGGAGGTTAGGCTGATCGGCCTGAAGGATTTGGGATGAAAGGGGTCTTTCTTCCCAACCTTCGGGATAAAAATCACCCTAGCCGTTCTCCGTGCCCTAGGAATGTAACCCATTGATAGGCTTCCCCGGAAAATACTTATGAGGAACAACATTAGTTGTCGGCACCCTTCTGAAAATGGATGGGTATCATTCCATCCACCCCCGGAGCCTTGTAGGGGCCTTAGTGTACTCAACGCCCACCTGGTCTTCTGTTCAGTTACAATCGCTGCAGCCAGGCTCCAGTTGGGTCTCCCGTTGGGGATCCTCTCGTTGCTGTTATCTACATCGGAGATGGTTCTGCACAGAGGGAAGTGAGTTTGCAGGAGAAGTTCCGCTTTCTCCTCCTCGTCCTCGGTGAATGACCCATCCGCCCTCTTCAGACAAAGTTTAGAAAGTTGTTTGCCTTTCGAGATTGTCTTAAACACTCTGGCCGCAGGTGCGGCTTGCTCTATGATGGAACAAAATTTCTGAAAGTGAGCACGCTTACTGTACCGGATTTCTTAGTTTTATTCTGTCAGCTTTTTGGTGTAAGATTCCCAATTGGCGCTGTTCTTTTTAGCTGTGTTTAACAGCTTCCTGACTTCTGCGCGAAGTAGTCCTAGTTTCCTATTCCACCAGGGATTGTCCCTACTGGACTCTATGGCTTTTTCGGGACAGCATGATATGCATGATATGCATGATATGTGTCTCCTACTTCTCTTAAGAGTTGCTCAAGATCCTCTGGAGACGATACTCTCCTACTATGATTCAGTCTGCTCAGATTTAATCCCAAACAGGACTGATAGGCTGGCCAGTCAGTCCGTCGTGGATTCCTGATAACCCTGGTTCTAGTAATGAAAGTGGGTTCGGCCCCCACATTGAAAACAGTAAGATCCCTAGATAAAAGATAATCTAGTAAACACTCACCTCTACTGTTGTTGTCCGTGCTGCCCCATGCAACATTGTGCGCATTGGCATCACACCCTAGCGGTAGGGGTGGCCCTTTGCTGCTTCAATGTGGCACCAGATCCTGCACCTCTGGTGGGGGGGCATTCGTCACGTCTCCGGGGAAGTATGCCGACGCCACCACAATACTCCCGTGCTCGCTAGTGATCATCACCGCTACTAGATCTCTGTTGAGAAATTGAGAGAGACAAAGAAAGTTTATATCCTTTCGCACCAAGATACAAGCTCTCGGTGATGCCTCCCTGACGTCTGCAATAGTTTGCATACTCACTTTACCGCCTTCGGACGCTTCACGACTAGCGAGGTCCTAGATCCCTCCAGCGCTGCGACGTTCCTCCTCTTAGTCCGTTTGGACTCGGTCTTATGGAGGTCTAGCGGCGACGTGTGTTGCAGAAGCCTCTTCCTCCCCGGTACGGCCTGGCCACCGACTCTCTCCACTTTAGACACATTCGTCCCCACAACGGACTGGCCGTTCGGTGCACGGTGCTCCAGTGCTCTCTTCCGTGCCTCATCCGGCCTCAACCCACGATCGAGGTACCGGAGGTAACACTTTCGGCCAGCTCTGCTGAGGCCTTGCTTCAGGGGATTACCGGCTCCTCCGGGCTGACCTGCCGCAGGGACAGGCTGCTTCGCCAGTTGCTGCCTCGACCTTACGGAAGAGGGTGTTGCAGCGTCTTTACTGCTGGCGTCGCCCGCCTGCGGGACAGCCGCTGGGGCAGTGCCGGGCACTGCAACCCCTCCTGCTGTCAGTTCGTTTGGTGGCCTCACTTCCGGCCACTTGAGACTTGAAGGTCTCTACACCCTTCGGGGCGCTCTGCGTCGGGGTCAGGCCCTTCGGCTTTGCAGCACTCTTCGGGTGAGGGGCCAAGCCCCTACGCAGCGACAGCTTACCACCGTCGTCCAGTGCCGCCTCCTCTATCCGCTCTGCCACCTGGGTTGCAGTTAAGTCCCGCGTGTTAAAATTTTTAATTTTTTTCGATTACGGTGGTCCCACGAATGTAGGGGAAGGTAGTACCAGCGTGTCATAGCCCCGATTAACACGCTGGGGCCAGGTGTACTCACCGAGGCGGCCAGGTATCGGTGAGGCTCCGTCCGAATACAGTCGGTTACCCCTGACTGCAAACCAGCCAATGGGCGCGGATCGCATGACACCCTGGCTTAGGGGGGTGAAGTGGCACCCTTGCCTCAGGACGTCACCACTGCCCTTGTGAGATGTTGGGGATAGGATGTGGGTAGGAAAACGTGTAGGAGGTATGGAGTATGTAAGACCATGTGTTAAAGACGGTCAGACAAGCGCCTTGTCGGTACTACAACGGTGTGGTACCCGCTGTTGTCCGGGAATGCTTATTCACGACAAGTCGCTATTCGCAGCTAACCTCCACAGGAGGTTGCGCTATCCACAACCTGCGACCCGTCCGGTGGCTTCAGCTTGCCCACCTCAGAACCATCACACTAGTTCTTCGGTACCAGGCCAGGTAGAAAGGAGGAACCAAGTCCTATTGTCTGGTGGTCACTCTGGACATCAGGAACGCCTTTAACTCGGCAGACTGGGGCCGTACGCTGGAGTCCCTTAAGATCTTCAATATCCCGGGATACCTTTTAGGATAGCGCAGAGCTACTTTAGTGACCGCATTCTCACGTTTGACACGAGCATGGGTTCCAGACAATGCAATGTCTCAGCCGGAGTCCCGCAGATCTCCGTTTTGGGAGCCCTGCTCTGGAACGCCATGTACGACGGGGTACTAAGACTGCCAATGCCAGCCAGCACTAGCCTGGTAGGCTTTGCCGACGATGTCGCCATTGTGGTGGTAGCCAAGGAGGCGTGGAGGCGTGGCTAGCAATCGCTGGGCTAGAATTGGCAGCCCACAAAACGGAGGCCGTCCTAATCTCGAACCGGAAGATTGTGGAGTCAGCAAGCGTGCTGGTCGGAGTTACCAGGATCCAATCTCAACGGGCGATAAAATATGTGGGCGTCCCCATTGACACGCGTCTGTCATTCAAGGAGCACCTGCAGGCGCGCTATCCAGAATGCTGCTGAATACGAGGGGGCCGAAGCAAGAAACTAGGAGGCTGCTAACGTCGGTAGTGACCACGCAGATCATGTACGCGGCGCCTGTGTGGGCCGTCAAGGTGAAGAGCGAGGGATGGAGGCGACGTATAGGCTGTGCGCCATCGGAAGATGCGGCGCTGGTCATCGCCTGGCTAGTTCCGCTCACCGAGCTGGTAAGGGGAAGGAGCGAGATATTCTCTGCCACACAGGACAGGGTTGCAGCGCTGCGGCCCAGAGCCAAACTTAAGGCTGATGGTAGGAAGAGAAGCATGGAGAGTTGGCAGTCCAGATGGGACTCCTCTTCAAAGGGCCGATGGACACACACCATCATCCCAGACCTGGAGCAATGAGTGCAGATGCCACACGGGCAGGTGGATTTTTACCTAACCCAGGCGCTTAGCGGGCACGGCTGTTTCCGTAGCTACCTTAAACGCTTCGGACACGAGACGGAGGACTGGTGCCCGGAGTGTGGCTCGGGCATCGTGGAGGACGCGCAACACGTCATCTTTGAGTGCCGCAGGTTCGGCTTTGAGAGGCAGGAGCTTGAAGCAGTGGCAGGATGCACTATCAGCACTGATTCTTTGGTGCCGGTGATGCTAATGGAACAAAGACTGTGGGATGCGGCAGCCACTTTTGCCGCGCACGTCCTGAAGACTCTCAGGGCACTGGAGAGAAGGCGGAAGAAGCAGACGGATTAGGGGTCCCCGTGCACGCGAAGCAATGCCAGGCGGCGGTACCGCACAGCGCGAAGCCCTTAGTTCTTAGTCCATAATCTACCGTCTTCCCTTAATGTTATTTATGTTAATGTATGTAGCATAAGGTTTTAGTTACTAGTGAAAATAAACACGAAAACAAAAAAAAAAAGGTGGGCAATGAGTCGAGCTCGAGGACCCTGCAGCCAGAGCCGAACGCGCACATAGCTTAGGAGAAAATGAAATGCAGTCATAAAACATGGGGAGAAACATGTAAAACAAATAAATAATAAGCAAAGAACGTAAATAAATAAACGAAAGTACGAAACAAATAAAACCCATACATAACCCGCATTTAAATTCAAACACGATGCGCGCGCGCGACGGGGCACACTGGCCGCTATAGACCGGGCACACTAATGCGGCCAAATGCGGGTGGAGATGCGGGCACACTAGCCCCGCCATAGGGCTATATAAGGCGCGCCACGGCCCTCAGAGCTCATTCAGTTTCGCCCGACGATTGGCGAAGGTTCTCCTAACTAGAACCAGCGAAAAGGACTAACAGCCAAGGACCAGAGGAAAAGGACGAGCAGCCAACGATCAGCGGTAGGGAGTGCAGCAGAACCATAGGAGACGGGTAAACGGCGTGGTACTTACTAACCCCAGTAGTCTTTGCGTATTACGTCTTATTCTACGGCTCGGTTCACCGACCGCGTGTTTCATACATTTTTAGTAGACCAAAACGGCATCTTGTAATGAATGCGCTATATTTACTGAAAACCAAAATCATTGACCCTAGTCATCAGCGTATACAACTTGAGAGCGCCAAAAACTTTTGTAATGGTTGCCTACACTGAACAGAAATGATTACCATTATTCCTCAGGTTAAACAACGAAACGATGGCTTTCGCTCTCTCAGGCTAGCAGAGTGTACAGCGGAGCGGGACCCCTTGTTACTTCTAGCTCTTCCGGGAGCTAATAAGCCATCCGATCATGGCGAAAATACCAAAAGCTATTTGCCCTAGAACCAGATCTGAGCAAATACTCAAACCAAAAGACTAAAATCAAAGCGAGAGGGAAATATGTGAACAACAGGATTAATGGTGTGGCGTCTTAGATGATGTTTGACGCACACAGAGTCGCTACCCACCCTACCAATGCCTTTGACCTTTAATTGTTAGCAAAGACCCCAAATTGTAGCCGATCAAACCATTCAAATCCCCAGGTCGCGAAAGAATAACATCTACTCAGTCATAATTATGATGATCAAGATATGAAATACATAATTATTTATTCAATAACTTTCAGAAAGAAAATGTAAAGAAAAATTCAGATGTATGGCATGATTCCGTTTGCGGTGTTCCATTAATAATTTCTAATTTGGAATTAATTAATAATAATAAGGATTAATATTTAATTAAGATATTGATTTTACTCTACGATATAATATTCATTTGATTTTTTGTGATTTTTTAAAAGCTAGATTTGTTTGGGTCTCATAGTTGCCTTCGTTACTATTTTGCTAACATATGCATGGTTAATTATTAAGCGCATCGCTCCTAAGCTTATTCTTATCGTACTTAATGATCATCAGGTATCTTCATTAAGATCGCAAAATATAATCGCAGCACAACAACAACACTAATTTGGGAATGCAAAGCGAACGGAGAAGAGAATGAGCATTATCAATTAACTAACTGCGAATTTGCACATACGAACTTTCTTAACGATCATTATTAATCATATCATCATTACGCGCTTAGCTGCAATCCAACGCATCAAAACGAAAACAAATCACGGACGGAGCTTTTATGCTCATTATCGTCAGCCGTGGGCGATGGTATTGGGCAGTATAAAACGGACAGATCATTCACATTAGGTTGACTTAATAATTTGCTTTGTTTTGTTTTTGATTTAATTTTGTTTTCTTTTCACTTCATATTATAAATCCAGTTCGCTTGGTTCACTTACCCACATTCCGATCCTCGTTGAAGGCCTTCACGATGACAGGGATGAAGAGCTGTTTGCATGTTTAGAGGTGGTTAACTTAATATGAATGATTTGTTTTGGGAATTTAATTTCTCTCATTTATGCCTGCATTTTTCTTGTTTTTGTTTTTATCCTCGCATTTACTATGCCTCTCTTCACCTTCTCCGCAATCGCTTATGCGTTATGCGACTACATATTTCTAATTGTTTACATTTTTGTGGCAGAGGAGAAAAAGAATATGCTCAGAAAAACTTTAACATTTACATTTACAACAAAAGCACAAACACTAGCCGATTGGTTTCAATAAAAATAAGTTTTAGTCAAGGGGCAAAGGTAAGCTTCAGCTTTAATGCATCTGTCGATCCTGGCCTGGCGAGGATTCCTCCCTCGGTGCAGTTGTGGGCGTTGCCCTTCCCTCCGCGCTGCTCAGCCGCCTTGATGAGCGCGGGTAGGATGACAACAACAACAAGCGACGATGTTAAAGCTTGATTTGTGTCGCTGCGACCGCGCTAAACATAGCTGCTGGGTCGAAAGGGTTTTCGATCGCCCTTTTATAAGGCACGAACGTGGCCTTTTTGTTAAGGAACGACTGTAAGAAATGTTGTTTTTAATGGACCGAAAGTTTTCACTATACGGAAACTATTTACCGAAAAATGAAAATTGCAGGTACAGCTGCTGTATGCTTGACTAATATAGTTCAAGTTAATCCGTAGGCCTGTATGTAAGACAATGCCGGGGCAGCCGGCCGTGAGAACACGCGGTATTTGGCTGCCTATACGAGATTAAAGTAAATTAATTTCGTGATGTTTTTTGTCTCGAAATATTTACCGTACCTTTAGCTCGGGATTGGCGGGTGTGCGCCTGTTAGCTAAATTAGCTGATTAGGTCGCGGATGCCGTGGGATTTTTATAAAGTGCGGACACGGGCGCGTGGCACTTGGTATGTTTGATATCCACTTTTGTTATTCAGAGCTATGCACTTCTGTTCGGGTGAATCGGCGGAAAAGAAAAGAACTTTTTCGGGGCACACGCGGCTTGGGTCGGAAACGATAGTTATTTTATAATCGATAATTCGATTGAGAGGATCAGCTGGCAACTTGGAGCAGCTGTTTGTTATCCACTAGGGCTGGAGAGGGAGTTCGAATATCGTATGGCGCGTAAGCCGATATTTTAAATATTCTTTTGAACTTTAGTTATTTTCTCCAAGGCCAACCATTACAATCTAAACTCTTCTCATATTTAGTAGACCAGAACGGCCTAAAAACTCTTCCCATTAATTAGTAGACCAGAACGGTCTCTAAACTCTTCCCATTAATTAGTAGACCAGAACGGCCTCAAAACTCTTCTCACCTCATTAGTAGACCAGACCGGCTTCTAATCTGTTCCCATACTTAGTAGACCTGATCGGCCTCTAAAACTCTTACCCCTAACTGGTAGACCTCGACGGCCTCCTCCCCGGTGTTCCCTTCCACAGGCGTTGGAGAAACTCGAGGCCGTGTGGCCCGAGGGCCGGTGAGCGACCATCCCGAGACCCCGGCACCAATCCGTAACCGTCGTGGACCGAGACCGGACGACGCCGAGCCGAACGCCTGCCGGACGCGCCACGAGGACAGCAGCCGCCCTGAAACGACAGTAACCATATTGCGAATAAAGACCCGACTTATAATTAATTACTGTGTAATTCTCTCGCCTGCTCCTCTGGAAACCGGGTCGGATTCTCTTTCAGCAACCTCGCCTGAACCGAATAAAATATCTGAGACGACTCCTGGCCATCCGTGAGCCACCCGAGCACTGACAGTTCGTCACATGGTTTCATATATAAAATCTCCATGCATTTAGTTTATTTTGGTATTTTGTGGCAGGTTATGTAGTGTGTCTACAGGGTTTGCCCTTGTGAGGATTGGGATGGCGGTTTCTGGTGTTTCTAGTATGGATTCGACAATGTTTATTTTTGCAATTAGGCTAGATAGGATATCCATGCCTAGAAGACCATTGAAGTGGGGGTGGAAATTAAATAATAAGAACATAAAATTGCGAATTTTTTTGAATTGTTTAATACTGTATATTCTCGAATTTTGAATGTACTGGGAACAGTGTGGATATTGATATCCGAGGTTAATTTTTTGATGTGATCTTCATTAATAAGTGCTTGATTTGTTAAAGAGTAAGTAGATCCAGTGTCTATAAGGAATATAAGAGGGTTTGACACCATGGAGTTTGGTGATAAGAAAACAAATGGCAAGGAAGATCCGTGAGTCTTCTTGCTTATGTAGCCGACTGGCTTCCCGAGGCTTCTAGTAAAAAATTTGCATCATCGTTGGTGTTACATAGGGAAGCGTTTGGATTACGGTTGTTCCTGTTTTGGTGACTTAGGGTCTGATCTGGTTGGTCGTTATTGTGAAAAAGGTTCCTGCCCAGAGTTTCTTTATATTGTCGACCAATTACCATCGTTATGGGAATTATGTTGACGTGTGAAGCGTCTATTATTATTGTTGTTAAAATTTTGTTGTCTCTGTATAAAGCGGCTATTATTGTCATTGTTGGTGTTATCATAACGTGGTACATGACGAGCGTTGTTGCCATTATTATAGTTCTGTTGTCGTGGTATGTAGCGACTTTTGTAGTCACTATTGTTTGGTTGTCGTTTCGCGTATGGGTGATTCCTGTATATTGGGCTGTCGCGTCGTTGGTTTTCTTGGTGTTTGTTCAGGCTTCTAGAGAAGTTTAATTCAATCTGTTCGTACTCGTATGCTTTCTCGATTGTCTCTGGCCTTTGATTCCTAATGGCTGACCTAAGTGGGTCCTTTAATCCAGCAAAGAATGTATTTAGGCAGAATCTGTCGTATTGGTCACGTTTGGCCGCGAGAGAGTGTCCACCAGGGTCTGCTTCTCCGGCGAGTGACATTAATTCGCTTCTTATTTTTGCGGCTGAGTAGCTCTCTAACAAGCATTTTTTCTGTTTTCTTGCTAGAGTATAGTCGCTTGAGGTTTGCTTTGATGTCATCCCAACTAAGGATTACATCGCAGACATTCAGGGCTTCGTCTACCCTGCCTTTAATTTTGTCACGAATAGTTCCAAGTAAGTACTGTCCGCATGTTGCTTGGTCCACTGATGAGGCTAGCAAAAGGAGCTGATCTACTCTGTCTATAAATCTATGAAGATTGACAGGTGGGCCTTCGTAGGTTGGTAGTTGATGTACAAGGGTTAGTAGTTGTTGTAGATTCAGGTTTGTGTTTATTGATGAATTAACGGTGGGACTTAGTGGCCCTGAGGCGTTTCCGGAATCCATAGCGTTGGTGGGATTATTGTTTTTGGATTGAATCGATTGGACTTTCTCTTTTGTTCCTGTCGCTTCCCTTTTCTCAGATAGACCAGATCCGCTTCTTAGCCCTAATCTGCCCCTAACTGTGCTACAAGTGTTGGCTTTTTTTCTTAACATTTACGTGTATTGGGAAGAAATCTGCATTTTTATTTGCAAATAATCGCGAATAATTGTATATTGGGGTATTGTTATAGCATGTGTATATAAAATAGTAACAATATGTGAGGTATAAATAGGTATATTAATAATATGTATATATGTGTTTTTTTCCTTTTTTTACTTTTTTTTTTTGTATAGGGAAAACTTTGGGTGTTTGTTTCGTTTGTTTTGTTTTCGTTTGTAGATTAATGTAGTAATTAATTGTATTATACCTATGTTTGAATGTGCATTATAATATTTGTGTATTCTTTCCAAAATAAAACAAAACCTGTATGTGTGTGTCCGTTACGCAGTTTCCTCTTTTCCTTGTTTCCCGGTGTTTAGTGTTAATTTGATGTCATTCGTGTAGTGCTGCTGTCCTTCCTTCCACCTTTGTAGTTTTCCTTATGTTTTCGACTTTAACTGTAATGCATGAATTAAATAAGTGTTCAATAGAGTGTATTTTAGAGGTAAGTGAACATGTGACAACAATAGACGTTAAGTTGTTTGTGGATTGATTTATTGTTTCCTTTTTGTTGTTTTTATACCATGTACCGTAGGTACAAAGGTATATTAATTTTGTGCTAATGTATGTAACAGGCAGAAGGAAGCATTTCCGACCCCATAAAGTATATATATTCTTGATCAGCATCAACAGCCAAGTCGATATAGCCATGTCTGTCTGTCCGTCTGTATGAACGCCTAGATCTCAGCAACTATAAGAGCTAGAGCCACCAAATTCGGTATGTAGGTCGGAATGTTTTGCACGCAGATCAAGTTTGTTTCAGATTTAAAAATTTCCCCCCCACTCCACCGCAAATCAATAAAAATTGTTTGCAGCCGCAAATATTACCATAGATCTTTCTTTTTATGCGTAGGCATGCATATGTAGAACATGTATCAATAACGAAAATCTGGTAAAGATCGGGTGAAAAACACAAAAGTTATTTACTTATCAGTGTGCTATCTATTTGGCAGCTAGCAACAGGAGCATCCCAAAGAACAACAACAAAACTGATGAGCGCAAGAAACTAACTCCCTTGCGCAAAAAAGAGAGAGGGGTTATCTCTTTCTCTGTCTTGCACACGCAAGTGCATGGTGGTCGCAAAAGTTCCCTGGTTACCGATTTTATTTATAATCGGGAGCTAATTCGAGCGACGATATATTTTGGTTCAGGGTATATAACAGTCGTTCACGAACGACTGTAGCTTTCTTACTTGTTTCTTATTATTTTTTTTATTTTTATTTTTTTACCCTTTTTCCTTTTATATACATATGTATAATATATTTCTTGAATTAATTTTATTGCTTTTATTTATTATTATTTATTTTTTTTAAGTGCTAATATTCTCGCAGTGCATGGTGTGCAAAAAGAATTCAACACAATTCAACAGTATACAAGCGAACACGGCGTCAAGCGTCGCGGCGCCACTCTGGCGCGACATCAGCTTTTGACGGCAGCCAGTACAGTGATGCGTCGACGTCGTAAGGGTTTTACAAGCGGAGCCACACAAACACATACATGCTTATTTGATTTTGCCGAAGAAAACCGTATAACTGTGTACAAATTTTAATTTTTATTTTCCACTCAGTATTTTTTTTCCTTTTTCTTTCATGTATTTATTTGCAAAACAAACTTGCGTTCATGTAAATTGATATGTGACAACGATCCCGGTGCCTTTACAGCGATTGTTGTACACATAATCGGTCATTAATCACACAACTCACATTTATTTTCTTAAACCACTGCAGTGGTCGGGCTTGTATGGAGCGGCGCCCATAAATACTTCTTGTGGAGATATCACTATGAAATTTTTACAGTAAATCTAGAAAAATATATTAAAAATATTGTGTAAAAATTATTCAAATCGGACGACTATATCATATAGCTCCCATAGGAACGATGGGAACATTTTTAGGGAAAAAATTATAGAGTATCCAGTTCTCAACATATTTTCATAGAATTTGAGGCATGGCCATTTTGTATTATTCTAGAATTCTTGTTTTAATTTGATCAAAATCGGACCATAGCTGCCCTATAAATGAGTGCCATAAGGTTGCGCTTATATAAGGAGAGCGCCTTAGAATACTTTTAGTAGTCAAATCAGTAATAAACGAAAATAAATTTATTATACATACATTTGTTTTTATTACGATACTTAACAATAAAAGTTTTATAATTGTACAAAAAAGTTAGAAGAAAAATTTTTCTATGTTTTCATCAAGTAACTCAATTACTGATTTAAGGAGTTTAGACTTTTGTTTACAAGGAAGTTTCCTTTGACCCGAAATAAAAGGATCGGAACTTAAAAGTAGCCTATTAAATAAATCGGTGTTCGTTAAAACGCAGGATATTTTTCTTGTATGCTTACGTCTAAACGATTTAATATCTTTATTTCTAGCTTCAGCAGCTTCTTCGGAAAGCTCTCCAATGGGTACTAAACAAGTTCTTATTATAGCAGGTCCATGAATTAATATTTTATGTACTGATGCAGAGAGGTAGTACCATGGATATTTATTAATTAAAAGTTTTGCGGTTTCTATGGCATAAACTCCAAATTTCTCTGCATTTATATTGTACCCCGATGATATTGCTTGCAATATAGTTGAGCATCTAATTAGTAAATTCTTGTCAAGGCCTGTTATATCCGCAGACATATCCGGATTTTCAAAGAATTTTCTGGCGGTATTCCCATCGTTGGACGTTCCGCTTCCTCCAGCTTTCGGTTTGTCTACAATTAAGCCCATTCTTGCCCAAAATTCAGATTGAATAAAAGTTTTACGTTTTAAAAATATGGTTTTTGCTTCGGTGGAACGTATTTGCCAAACTTTTAATTCTAATCTATATGATATGTGGATGAAATATTCAAAAAATCGTATATAAGCGTGTAATGGAGACAGGCCAAATTTAAAGCGTTCCTCATAAACTGTTCTGAGAAGGCATTCTTCAAATTGTTCATTTCAGTTGGGTTTGCTTCACATATATAACATTTTGCGGATGAGGTTTCGCTTAAAGCACTGCATATTTTGCCATCAACCATGGTGAGTTGCAATGAATGTTCAACTTCTATTTCCCGGCCTCTAATATCAAATATAGTTTTATCAAGCTGGTCAATTTTGTTTTGAAAATATTCCTCTTCGCCAATGGAAAGTTCCGAAGTTTCTTTTAGAAATTGGTATCTAATAGGTCGACAATACCGAGTCGATGATGGTCGAGGATTTTTCCAAATTATCAATGGTTTACTGGACTTTGTTATTAGTCTGAGGGGCACGTACGATGTTACAAACATATTATAGTCTGCCAGTTCTTTTTCGGAAACTTTTTGCTTGTATTCGGCATGACCAGTGCTACCATCAAATCCCCACTTTCCTATTAAAAGGAGGTTCTTCACCGAATCATCTTCGATTTGTTGAACAACTTCTTTCTGAAGCTGCAATATTCGTGTTGCGGTATGATTAAGCAAACTTTGAAGCTCAACTTCAGCCTTAGATTCACTTATTTTAATATCGTTTGGATAGCTTTGAGTTTTAGCTAATAGAATCTTTTCGTAGCTAGGTAGAAAATCAAAATCGGCCTTTGAGTTAATAAACGCTCGGATCAAAAGATATTGGTGTTTTGTTAAATTGGTTTCAACAAATAAGGATAAAACTTCTTCAACATTAGGTATTGAATGCACAGTTTGCGGTCGGGGATTAGAAGATCGTAAAACTGAAACGGCAGTTTCATCAAGTTTTGCAAGATTCGCTATTCGTCGACGCTTTGTTCTCTTTGAACATTCTGCAAAATCATTTTTCGGTCGCCCACGATCAGCACTCTTAACAATTTCTTTAGAGAAACAAGCTGGTTTCACAATAACATTTTCTTTGGTGTTCAGCCAATTCGATTGATATTTTTCAAAAAAACTCTTATTACGCCTGTTTACCCATGAACTCAATTATTTTCTTACAAATGTAACCAATGCATTTCTTAAGTTCATTTAAATCGGCTGTACAATCATTGTTTGTAATGCCAAGATCTATTAAATTAATCACTTTCTGAGTTTTTTCAAAATTTGTGCCCTTTTCGGAGCACCAAATATGAAATATATGTCTGCGTGAAAACACACAGTTATAAGAATCGCCTATAAAAATAACAAAAGATACAAATTAAAAAAAAAAAAAGATATGCAAAAGTGTATAAAAACACAAACACAATCACAAATGAAGAAAACAAAAGCAACATCACAAAAACAAAGGAAAAGCAGCAACTCGAGTCGCGATTTTAACCATTAAAAATATAAAGGCGGTGTTAGTATATTGAAGATTACAGGCACATTTGCAACTATTTGCAGCTACACTTAACATTTTCATTATCTAAAAACATTGCTTAATACATTGATAATACTCACATTGGGGGGAGCGAGGGGGGTCACAACTAAAAGTTTATGTAAACATGAAAAAGACGCACATAAAATGAACAAAAAACATGGTTTTTACAACATTCATTTCACAAAAACGATTTAACATATTAGTTTATTATTACTAAATGGATTTAAAGTAAATACCTTCAGCTTTAAATTCCATTTTAAATGAATCAAATCGGTTCACTAATCTTGACGTTTGGACTCTTTGAAGTTTGGCTTTGAATGACAAAATTAGCACGCATGCATTTTTTGCCTTGCAAAAGAACAGTTGTTCACTACTTTGAAAGCTATTTTTAGCAGGAACCGTTAGATTTCCAGCGAAAACCGGTTTGGACTGGAAAAGGTTTGACATTTAACAGCTAATTTGGTTACTTTTTACCTAAATATTTTGACTTAAATTTTTTGATTTATGGCCTATGGGCGCCACCACAGTGCACTGTGTGGAAGATCCCGTTGTCTTGGCGGCGACTGATGAGCAAGTTAACAACTAAAAGAGCAGCTATATAATTTTATGTCAACAATACACTAATACTAAGTAGCTTCGCATAAACAATGCTGATGCGCCCCAACTGAGTTCAGCGCTATGCGCTACGAACGGTCAGCAACGGCAATCGGACACCCCTTATCCGGGGTACCGAGCTGTGTTGCATAAATGCTGAGTCGGCTTGCCGACCACGGGTTTATGGCGTGATGCATTGGAGCTAGGGTAAATTCATATCCTTCATATTCTTTGCATTCAGTTTTAAGCTAATTTGTTTAATTGAACAATCTCGTTGAGCCACAAGGCCTACAATCGACCACGGGGGCTAAGTCACGACCTCCACCATAATTTTCATGAGAAGTTAACTTTCCTTGGCTTAACAGCCGCGGAACATAATCACAGGAGCAGCACATATCCCAGCAGCTGGAGGCACTGAAGATATCTGGACCTACAATATAATAGCGACTGCGGCGAGGGACCACCCCCTGCGGACCTACATATATTAATTGGCGCCCGACGTTCATTTAGGACCCAGTAAAATCTTAACAGGGTAGTTAAGAGCATGATACAATTAGAAAGGTAGTCCAGTCAGCATTCGTCGCTCTCTCGTCAGGCACTGAAATCAGTACACGTTTGATTGTTGACAGGGAAGGTTGTGCTTTGACGATTTTGTTAAATTAAATTTTGTTAACCCTTGTGTCAACATGGCATATTGTTCTTATTGCCGCAAGCAAATTGTTAAAAATAAAACTATAAAAAAATAAAATTCACCTCTTTGATATCTAGTAGGCTAGTTTGAACTACAGGGGCCAGTTAAGGGTTAATATCTGTCAGTTCAGTTCAGTGCCTGTCAAAATCCTTTCTAATTTTATCATGGTTAAGAGTACAAGCCATGTAAGTTTGATTAGTGAAGTCAATCGGCAACCTAAGGAAGTGAATATAAATAAATAAAACTAAAGCTAACAACCCTGTTTTGTGTTCTTTTAGGGAATATTATTTTTCCACTGCATACTTTTACCAAAAGCAAATGCTGTAGCATACCCCAGGTTACCTTGTTGTTTCCCGTTGCATACTTTTAACAAAAGCAAATTCTGCTGCATACCCCAAGTTACCTTATTGTTTCCTATTTCATACTTTTACCAAAGGCAAATTCTGCAGCATACCCCAATTTACATTTTTGTTTTAATTGCATACTTTTACTTTGCGCTATTGCTTCCCAAAGGAATTAATAGGAAATAATTATTTTTTTTGCGCAGTCCCATTGTTGTTTGTTTTTAGGGAAAAAATTTTCCTTTTGTGTCGCCTTCTATTTTTCGCGCGTGCAAATATCGCACCTCGCATATCCGATCAACCGTGCTCGGAAAGAATTAATTTGTGTGGTGCCAACCAATGGTAAATGAGTTGGGCAGGCGCGTATAGAGATATCAAGGTCGAGTACGATAGTGATGACGGGTGGGATTTAGAATCAGAAGGCTTTCGTCCGATTACGACAGATAACGTTACGGACATGGACCAGCAGGAGACTAGGTTGAAACAGGCGTTTCAGGCACAGTTAGATGAGGTAAAACAGCAAATGCAAAACTTGCGCGTAGAAACAATACAAGTAGAAGGGTACCAAAAGATAACAGTAGACCCTAACATTCGATGCGAGATCAAGCTTGACATCGTAAAGACCAGGCCGGATTTTACGGGAGAACAAGATGACTATGTGTCATGGCAGCAGTCAGCCGTAGACGCATTTGAAATCTTCAAACCGTTTCGATTATCAGAAACAAAATCTGGGGGTCGGCAAGAGGGCTACTAGATGCCCATAACACAGTCTTAGATTTCGATGCCATTATTGCTCGATTAGACTGCACTTACGCAGATAAAACGTCGCTGCGTGTCCTTAGGCAGGGACTTGAAACAGTTAGGCAAGGAGAGCTTAGCTTAATGCAGTACTACGACGATGTAGAGAAACGATTGACGTTAATAACAAATAAGATCGTTATGACACACGAACCGGACAGTGTCATTCTGTTTAATAATGAAGTTAGGGAGGATGCTCTCCACGCATTTATTGCGGGTCTTCGGAAGCCCTTGAGAGCTATAGTCTTGCCAGCGCAGCCCTAGGATTTGCCCTCAGCTTTAGCTTCGGCTAGGGAATCCGAGGCTACAATAGAGCGCACTACCTTTGCTGCCACATATGCAAAGGCTTTGGAGGACAAGGCACTTACCTATGAGCACCGAAGGGATAAAAACTGCTCAAGGGAGCCGCATGGAAAACATAGCAGGGCCGAAGATGACCAAGGGAAAAACCCTCACTTCTACAAGAAACAGAATAGGCCCCAACAAAATAGTTCTGCTCAGAACAATAGCAGCTATCATAATCAGTCACCTGAGCCTATGGAGTTAGGCTCCACTAAGACTCAGCATAGGCAACCGAGCTCCTTTGGAAGCGGTCAGCCTATAAACATCAAGGCCGAGAATACTCAGGGCCATAAAAGGTTTGGTTCCGCAAGTATGACCGGTCAAAGGCGTCAGTGGTTGCAGAACACCATCCAACAGGCTGACGATAAAAACGACTGCGAGTACGAAGGCGCGGCCGCAGCGGCCGTCACCGAGATTGATGACGAGTCTGATGAAAATGATCAGGTAAATTTTTTAGGGAGCGCTCTTGACAGCTGCAAGGGAGGCAATTAAAAATTTTAATCGACACAGGGGCGGCAAAAAATTACATCAAGCCCGTAAAGGAGCTTAAAAATGTAGTGCCCGTCGATTGCCCTTTCACAGTTAGTTCCATTCATGGTTCTAACAGAGTTCACCAAAAATATTCATTAAATATTTTTTAAAAACATCTGCGTTCTTTCTTAGACGCACTGACACCTTTCGATGGTATAATTGGATTTGACCTCCTAGCTCAGGTGGGAGCAAAGCTGGACGCAGAGAAAGGTACAATAAATTATGGTTTTGTTTCTGAAAAGCTTCAGCATCATAAGTGCGACAATGTCAATTTTACTAACATAAATGACATCGCCGTACCGGAATCTGCTAAAGCCCAATTTCGAAGTATGATCGCAAACTGATCTAAGGCATTTTCAACCTCTAACGAGGCTTTGCCAACAACACTTCTGTCCGCAATGATAAGCCGGTATACTCCAAGCTATACCCGCATCCCATAGGTGTATCTGAGTTTGTTAAGCGAGAAATCGCAGACTTGCTGCAGAAAGGCATTATTAGAACCTCAAGGTCACCGTACAACAATCCATCATGGGTTGTGGACAAAAAAGGCCATGATGAGTTGGGAAACAAAAATTAGCTTTTGGTTATAGACTTTAGGAAACTTAAGGAAAGAACTATCGCTGATAAGTACCCAATGCCAAACATCCCCATGATACTGGCGAACTAAGGAAAAGCCAAGTACTTTACACCAGATATACTTGGCCGAGCATGACCGTGAGAAGACCTATTTTTCGATTAACGGCGGAAAGTATGAGTTTTGTTGATTACCGTTCGGGTTGAAGAATGCGGGAAGCATCTTCCAAAGAGCGATCGACGACGTCTTACGGGAACAAATTGGCAAATCGTGCTATGTTTACGTAGATGACGTCAATATTTTTTCTGAAAATGAAAACGACCATGTTAAGCACATAGATTGGGTTTTAAAAAGCCTGTGTGATGCCAACATGATGGTATCAAACGAGAAGACGCACTTTTTTAAGCAAAGCGTTGAATATCTGGGATTTATTGTTACTATTGGAGGTGCAAAAACTGACCCAGAAAAAGTAAAGGACATAAAGGAATACCCAGAGCCTACAAATTTGGCCTGGCCAGTTATTACCGTTGCTTCGTGAAAGACTTTGCGGCGATCGCGAGGCCTTTGACAAGCTTGCTGTCCTTTGGCTCTATCAGCAAACACATTTCTAAAAAAACTCCTATTGAGTTCGGTGATTTGCAGAGAGATGCATTCGAAAGACTGAGAAACGTCTTGGCTTCTGAGGATGTAATGCTCAGATACCCTGATTTCAGAAAGCCATTCGATCTAACGACGCACAATGGATACAGATACGCACAAAAGATACAGATACTATATAACACGCATCCGTCCCTTGTGTCAATTTGACACAATTTTGATTTTTAAGTCGATTTTTCGGTCATTAGTTGCAAAGATATTTTAATAAAATTTTGGCTCACTGAACGCATTTCGACGAAATTTCAAAATCAAGAAGAATTTTTTTTCTATGAGGCTTGGGGGCGTGGCAACACGAAACGTAATTAATCTGTCCCTTGTGTAAATAAGACACAAGACAAAAATTGTCGAAAAACAGCACAATTTTTTTTTTTTTGGGTTTTTTTGCTAAAAATATGTTTTATTATTATTATTTTATTTTTTAAAGTGTTTATTTTTTTTAACTCTTTTTTTTTTAATTTAAAAAAAAAAATTATTTATTTTCACCATTTTGACAAAGATTGAATCTGTGATCTGGACAGACTTTTTTGGAACATTTATCGCATTCCACAGAGTGTACATTCGCATTAGATTTCCGTGGACACAAGTGGCACCGCGCCCGCTTCCTGGACGGGATGTGGTGCGTCACCAGGATGTTGACGGCTCCTGTGAAATTCCCCTCATTTCAATTACCACTGCCATGGCTCCTTCCCCTCTGGGGGTCCTCTCCCGTCGGACAATAGTTGGTAAGACAAGTGCAGTGCCCAATTCTACTAAGAAAAGTCGCCTGCGGAAGTTCTTCTTGCGAATATTCCACAGAGGATTCAGCTCCGTATACGCAATGTACGCATTCAATGCTGACCTATCAAGTATATTGCAGAAAACTGCGACTGGCCACCTGTTTCACCTGTTCACTTCCCTCTTGCAGCGATATGTGCCCACCATTTCGTCCATCCCGTCGACACCACATTTGGTTTTGTTGTAATAGTTTATTATTTCAGGCTTCATTTTATTGTCGCTTTGATCAATGATTTTTTTTTTTTATGTATGTGCTCAACAGTGTTACAAATCGCCTACACTGCGTTACATATGACACCAGTGTGGCTCCCAATGTTGCCTCAAACACAAATTGAGAGTGATAAAGTGTTTTCTTCTTCATGTCGACGATCAATGGAGTGAACAGGTGAACAGTCGCAGTTTTCTGCAATATGCTTGATATGTCAGCATTGAATGCGTACATTGCGTATACGGAGCTGAATCCTCTGTGGAATATTCGCAAGAAGAACTTCCGCAGGCGACTTTTCTTAGTGGAATTGGGCACTGCACTTGTCTCACCAACTATTGTCCGACGGGAGAGGACCCCCAGAGGGGAAGGAGCCATGGGAGTGGTAATTGAAATGAGGGGAATTTCACAGGAGCCGTCAACATCCTGGTGACGCACCACATCCCGTCCAGGAAGCGGGCGCGGTGCCACTTGTGTCCACGGAAATCTAATGCGAATGTACACTCTGTGGAATGCGATAAATGTTCCAAAAAAGTCTGTCCAGACCACAGATTCAATCTTTGTCAAAATGGTGAAAATAATAGATTTTTTTTTAATTAAAAAAAAAAGAGTTAAAAAAAATAAACACTTTAAAAATAAAATAATAATAATAAAAGATAATGATAGCAAAAAAACCCCAAAAAAAAGTTTCTTTCTGTGGTTTTTCGAAATTTTTCGTCTTGTGTCAAATTGACACAAAGGGACAGATTCGTTACTTTTTCTTAGGGACGGATGCGTGATAATCAACATTTTGATAACAACGGATCGTAAAATTTGTTATTGCATTCGACAGGCAATAGTTCAAAAGGGTTGAAACCAAAAAAATTATTCAAATCGGTTTATTATTTTAGAAGTTACACATGTTCAAAGTTGAACCTTTTTTGGGTTGCAAAAAAAGCTATACGTTTTTAGAAAAATTCTGACTTTGAGGTCGATTTTTAGGTAAAATATGGAACCGACCGGCATGGTTATGGTTTCTATCGAAAGGGTCATCAAATCTCGGTAAAACCAAGGTAGAATATAATTATAATATCTTTTGCACGTGAAGCCATACCTGTTTTACCGAAGTACTAATTTTTCACCTATTTTTCAACTTTGATGGAATGTCAAAAATGTTATTTTGGTGTATTTTGGGTTTGGCGTATAAGGTGTTGTTCCTGAATATGTTCTTTATCATATTCAAAAAAGATCGGCTGCCCGAAACTGCCTGTACGAATTTCCAAAGCAAAAGATACTTTCAACTCAGCGTAAAAAACGCAAGCAGAGTCGCTGCGCAGCACGAAATTGTATGGCGGGCATACATTTTTCCTGTATTGGCGGCTTGTTTTTCAATTCCTGGCATTGTAAGGACACTTAATGATTCGAAATGAATGTATAATGATTAATTATTCTTCAAAAATATTAAATGATGTAAAATTAAATGATTATTTTAAACAAAAAGTGAATTAATAATAGAAATTGGACAAAATGAAAAATCTGCAAAAAAAAAAATTTTATTTTCTTAAACAAATAAAAAGTATTTTTCAAAATTGGATAAAAATTGAGATAACTGCCTCAAAAATTATTCATTTTCGAGTATAAAATCTACTATTTATCACACCATATAGTATGACCACTTATTTGAAAGGTAATTACCTTTCATTAAAAAAAAAATTATGAAAAAATCTCCACTGGTTCAAGAGTTATGATTTTTGTAACCCTAAAGTATCTTATGCGCTACTGTGCGACGCACAATGGACGGAAAGATACAGATACTATACAAAAATCAACTTTTTGATGACAACAAACAACCGTTCCCCCTCGTTCCTCCACCACCCCTTTCTCACTCATCCTGGTCGTAGGGCGGGCTTGGTTCCGGCCGCTTTCTGGGGAGTCGGGAGTTCCGCTATCGACGGCGGTAACGGTTTTCCTTGTCTCGTTCTCTGCCCTCTCCCTCCCCTTGCCCTTGGCTGCTGCGCTAGCCTACTTTCGGGCTGGTTGTTTGGGGAGATTTTCCGCAACCGGCGGCGAGAAGTGAAGGAAACGCTTGTGCCGCACCGCAGGTCCGTTTGCCCCCACCCCTCCTCGGTCTTACCCTCTCTCCCTCCTCTTGCCCTGGCCGCTGGTCTAGCCTACTTTCCGGCTGGTTGTGTGGGATATTTCCGCAACCGCCGGCGACAAGTACAGGGATCGCGCCAACGCCGCGCTGCAGGTCGGGTTTCCCCAAGCTTTTCTCCGGTCTCGCCCTCGTTCCTCTGGACCGTGGGTCCTTGCTCTTGGCCAACGGCGGCAAGCGACACGACCCCAGAGAGAAGGCGAAATTCACCTGTTTCGGCACCCCGCTAACCCACTTGTATTCCTTGAAAACTTTCTACATTTTCTGTGAGTGACCCTGGCAGGACTGAGACACATCCTGGCCCAGGTCGCTCCGACTACATCAAGAGAAGGCAACTTTGCCTTAACTGTTCTGCCCGAGGGCACCAGTAACGGGACTGCACCAGTGCCCACAGCTGATTCACATGCCACAGCCGGCATCACACCCTCCTACACCGCGGTAATCCTTTTGCAACCGGTCCAAGTCCGTCGACGATAGCCAGGCCTCGGCCCGCGCCTACTCCAAGAGGCACGGGTGCCTCAGACGATTCCGCAGATGTGCAAGTATGCTTCGCTTCCGGTTCAAGAGCCGTCCTACTGATCACTGCCCTTATTAACGTGTGCCATCTGGGATGCAACTTCCAAGCGCGAGCGTTGATTGACTCTGGGTCGGAAGCGACCTTCATTACGGAACGGCTGTTCAACCTAGGCAGACTTCCTTTCAAGACTATCCAGGCCCAAGTGTCCGGCCTGAACCAGACCGTTGCCGCTCAGTCGACTAAACTGTGTAATTTCTCCATTCAGTCGCCTTCCAGACCTGGGATACAAGTAGACACTACAGCTTATGTTCTTCCGCAGCTGACCGGTAATCTGCCGTCGTATCCGATCCCACGGGATCTTCTTAAGGACCTCCCTGACGTCCCCCTTGCGGACCCCAAGTTCTTCGAGAGCTCCCAGATCGATGTGTTAATAGGAGCAGATATTCTTCCTTCGATCCTCCTCGGCAACTCCATAACGAACATTTGCGGTTCGCTTCTCGGCCAGGAAACCATTTTCGGGTGGGTGTTGAGAGGCCCAATCCACTCGACAGGGCCCCGCAGTGTGTCTGCCTTCTCCACGCGAGTTACATGTCGCCTCGAAGACTCCCTGGATCAGCTCCCTACTAAATTCTGGGAGGTGGAGGAAGTGCCCACTCAGATCGTCCCCGAGGCTGATTCGTTTTGCTAACAAAATTTCGTAAAAACCACCAAAAGGGACTATCGTGGCAAATATGTTGTGACGCTCCCCTTGCGCGACCACGAGCACAAAGGTTCCGAGCTAGCAGCTTCACGATCCTTCGCTCTAGCTCAGTTCCTCCGCAACGAGCAACGCCTGAAAAGGGATCCTCTCCTCAAAGCCCGGTATGACGCTGTGATCCAAAAGTACCTCGACTTGGGACACATGACTGTGGTTCCTACGACGTGCAGTTCCACCACGTATTACCTTCCGCATCACGCAAGCACAACTACTCAAGTGCGGGTAGTCTTTAATGCCTCTAGCCCTTCCGCAAACGGGACCAGTCTAAATGACATTCTATTCGCGGGCCCAGCTCGAGGGGGCCCTGGGTTCGGCAGGGTTCCCACTTAGGAAATGGACGTCCAATAGCAAGGCGATTTTGGCAAATATCCAGCCTGACCATGTCCTTCGGGCTGATTTCCTCGAAATCGACGCAGAAAGCACGGCCAAGACTCTCGGCGTGCGTTGGAAGGCTACGTCTGATGAGTTCTTCTTCATTCCGCCAGAATTGACCCTGGGATCATCGTTCTCGAAGCGTCAGGTCCTTTTCCAAAATGCCAAGTTGTTCGATCCAGCCGGCTGGCTAGCCCCCTTCGTTGTCCGGGCGAAAATGTTTATGCAGGAAAGGCTTATGGCGCCGCCATTTACGTTCGAGTTGAGGTGGGGTCCACGGTAGCGGTGAACTTGCTAACTGCAAAAACACGGGTGGCCCCAGTCAAGACGGTTTCACTCCCGAGGCTGGAGTTGTGCGGAGCCGTCCTGTTATCCGAGATGGCCAACGCCATTCTTCCGAAGATTCCCGGGCCTGCGTCCGCCCTCCATTGTTGGACGGACTCGACCATTGTTCTCGCCCGGTTGCACAGGCCGGCATGCCACTGGACGACATTCGTGGCAAATAGGGTGACAAAGATCACTCAGTGCACGGAAGTGGAGAAATGGGGACATGTCCGGTCCGAGCATAATCCGGCAGATCTCGCTAGCCGGGGGGTAGAGCTGCAAGACCTCGCGGACAGTCAGTTGTGGTGGTATGGTCCTGCATGGCTGCAAGGGCCGCGTTCTGAGTGGCCCAATCAAGGCAATGACTCCCCCGAGACTGAATTCGAGAAGCGAGCGGTTAAGGTCCATGTTGCGAAGGTCCTGTCGTAAGATATTCTTGAGCGTTTTTCCTCCTTCGACAAGGCGTTGCGAGTCCTCGCTTATGTTCGGCGCTTCATCCAGCGCTCGCGAGAGGCCAAGACTTCGTTTGAAAACCACTTGACTTCTACTGAGATTGCGTCGGCCGAACGTCTCCTAATTTCCATCACGCAACGCAGGCATTTCATCCATGAGATTGGCTGTTTAAGCCAAAAGCGTCCAGTGCCAGCAGGCAGTCCAATTCAAAACTTGAACCCGTTTCTGGATTCTCAAGGGCTCATGAGAGCGTGTGGCCGGGTTACAGCCTCCGAACTTCTCCAATATGACGAATGGCATCCGGTTATTCTTCCATATAACTGCCATCTGTCTCGACTTCTCGTCCATTTTACGCATCGCATAACGCTGCACGGCGGTAATCAGCTGATGATCCGTCTGATCCGTTCCAAATTCTGGATCCCGGAAGTGAGGAATTTGATCAAGTCCGTTATCTATTCCCGCAAGGAATGCGTTATCCACAAAAAGAAGTTGCAAACTCAACTCATGGGACAAATACCCAAAGAGCGGACGTCCTTCTCGCGGCCTTCACACATACCGGTATGGACTATGCCGGCCCCTTCGACATCAAGAACTACACGGGACGCGCATGCCTCATTACAAAAGGGTAAATGTTGGTGTTTGTATGCTTTTCCACCAAGGCCATCCATTTAGAGCCGAAGTCTGACCATACGACTGAGAAATTTCTCGCCGCTTTCGCCCGGTTCGTGTCACGGAGAGGATGCCCCCTTCAAGTCTAGTCGGACAACGGGAAGACCCTCCCATGACTTCCTCCAGGCTCTTAAAGGGGCTGTGACGAGTGCGTATAGCCACCAGCAGCTGGCTTGGGATTTCATCCCTCCGGGAGCCCCCCACATGGGAGCCTTGTGGGAGCCAGGCGTCAAAAGCTTCATGACCTTGTTCTACAAGTCAACTGCCACGAGGAAATACACATTCGAAGAGCTGTCTACGCTTCTGGCTAGGATCGAAGCGTTCTTGAATTCCCGTCCGCTTGAGCCAATGTCCGAAGACCCCGCTGACCTGTTGGCCCTTACGCCGGGGCACTTTCTTGTTGGAGGCCCCCTCCTTGCAATAGTTGAACCTGAGATGAAGGGGGATACCACGTCCATTATAAACCGCTGGCAACATCTGAAAGCTCTCCAGCGGCAATTTCGTCTGCGATGGAAGGACGAGTACCTTAAGGAACTCCATAAGCGGAATAAGTGGCGAGCCCCCACACGAGATCTCAGGGTCGGGGATATGGTGGTTGTCAAGGAGGACAACCTTCCGTCCAATGAGTGGCGATTAGGCCGAATTGACGCAGTGTTTCCAGGATCCGATGGCCATGTCCGGGTTGTCGATATCCGCACTGCGCGGGGGCTCATCAAACGTCCCACCGCCAAGGTCGTGCTTCTTCCGATGGAAGCATCGGCCGGCTCGCAATAACCAGTCGCCCGTCCAGTCCAATGTTCCACGTCACTGTGCTGTGTTTTAGTTGTCCAATTCGTAGTTTTTTACCACTACTGATTGCCACGTTTCTTTTTCATCCTATTCCGCTAGACATATCAAGCACGATGTATACACGTCCACGCAGCGCCATCGAACTGGAGAGCAGATGTACTCGAGGTACTAACTCCTACCGATGCCGAGTCTGCACTGGGATCCATCCGTTACGGAAGTGCCGCCGATTTCTTCGCTTGAGTGCCGAGAAGCGGCTACGGGCAGTCCTCGTCAATCGGTACTACCCCAGTTGTTTGGCTCACGAGCATTCCGACGGAGCGTGTCGGCGAGGAGACTGTTGCAAAACGTGCGGCCAGGATCATCATACGTTGCTGCACCTTTTCGAGCAGCCTTCGGTTTCACGCCCGCCGCGTCAGGAGGGTCGCCGGTCACGGAACCACTCCCCACGGAACTCTTCATCTGCTCTTCGCCCGTCGTCCGCCACTCCACGGCGGATATGTATCCGCGAGTGATGTAATCCGGCTTCATGAAGATCCAGGAAGGACTGCCGGTGGCCCAGAGCACCGTTTTTGGATGGGTCGTGTCCGGAGCCTGCCACCAACCGTAACAAGACTCATGTTGCAACCCGGGTGCTTGCAAGGGGGGGCGGAATGTTTATGCGAGGGACCACTGTGCCGCCTCTGCGGAGAGAGCTTTCGCTCCCGTCCGCTCTCGCCCCTCTTGTGGGCTTACGCTCTCGCGCTCCGGAGTTCGGGCTCGGGTTTCGTCGCTCTCCCGTGCTCGCTTAAGCGGAGTTAAGCCGGCGGGAGCGCGACTGTACTTTGTAAGCTAGTTTAGTTCAATGTACGAATGCACGAAATAAACACTGAAGTCCCACGACGCCCCCGTCTCTTGATATTCTGGTGCCTTCGCTTCCCTTTCTTTTCGGAATTGTTTTGCTTTGCGCCGTGGGAGTTCCTACATTTTACATCATCTACGTGATCGCTGCTTATTGTTGGAAACCGAGATCGGCCCCCTACAAACACCTCGAATGCATCTTGCTGATTTTGCTGCCATTGCCCTTTCGTCCCTTTGTTGAGTAAAAGATACATCGGTTGGACTATACTGGCAAAGTTTGGCTCGAACCTCCGGTACCACGACGCGTACCAAGACATCTTCGTAACTCTTTGCATGTGGTGGGCGGACTCAGTTGACGCACTGCCGAAATCTTGTCGGGAGCATTGTGAATTAATTCCTCGCTGATAACATGCCATAAGTATCCCAGGCTGCGCTTAAAGAAACTAAATTTCTTTGGCTTACATTATTTGAATTATTTTATCTAGTTATGTATTTATATTAATACTAGAGGGCCCGCTATTGCATCCTCGCTTTGATCGGATGCAGATTCACACTTAAAATTTCGTATTAAATTTCGCTTTGAAGTCAGCGCACTGAATGAGAAATAAAGATTCTTTGAAGTCCAATGACAAATATAAAATGAGGCAAGGCCTACTCTGAGCCTTAGACCAATATCAATATTATTCCATTAATATTATTTTTTTAATTAATTATGTTTTTTATTTTTTTTAAATAGGTTGCAGGTGGAATTAGAAAATTAAAATACCCATACGAATCTGGAAATTTTTTTTCTGATTTTTTAAAAAAAACTTCAAGTCTCTAAGACATGTGGTTTGGCCATGCCTGTGATCTATCAGTCAGTCAGTCAGTCAGGACAAAGCATTTTATATATATAGATGTTTACATTATTTATTTGTAGAGCCGGTTGGCTCCTCACAATATTATTAAAATAACTTAAAAATATAAAATTATTTTATTAGTTACTTATGGAACTATTGTAATATTTAGTGTTTAAGAAATTGGTTCGCTGCACTTGGCGTCGGAAAAACCTTACAGAACATCATAGAACGTTTCTAACAACAAAAAATGTTTCGTTTATTTTTTCAGAGTGTGGGACTTAACCTTGAACAAGTCGGGTTTGTCTATCCACAAAACAGAAAAACTCCCCCTTGGATTCCTTTAACAGTTAAAGCCGGATTTCTTTTTATATTTTGGGTCACTTCACGTCAGTTTTTTAAAGAAAAATCTGAAGATAAGACACAAAGTGATCTTTTTCAAAAAATTTTTGGACCCAATCATTCACGTTCCAAACACAGACTCTTTGAAAAGTCGCAAGCTCCTCAACTTATCATATTTGTCTTCAAAAGCGTATCAAATTTAATTACTCGAATTTGGATGTGGATGCTGATATTCCTAATTTTTTTGTGTGCTATGATCGATAGTGCTATGACAGGATTTCGTATATGTTACATGTCGCTTTTCCTTCTTTTCTTGATGGTTTTTCAGATGTCATTGCAATTGTGGATAAAATTTCTTTATGGATTCTGGATGTTTCTTATTTTTTACGCAATGACTATATTGACTGTTATTTATACATATCAATTTGATAATTTTGAATACTATTGGCAAAAATGCTTAAGTGTGCAGCCCAAATTGTAAGTATATATAAAATTTTAAAACATTACAATATTGAAATAAAGTCGCATTTTTCTTAAATTTTAGCTTTGCGTTTATTGCCAGAATTTTTTACAATATTTAGGTAGTTAAATATTTTTATGTGAAGAATATTAGTTATAGTTTCCTTAGAACATTGACAAGGTAACTAAAAGTAAATTTGCTTTCAAGATCCAATATAAATAGTGGTACTGACATAGATAAAAATGCTTTCGAAAAACTCGGAGCGAAAGTGCTCTATCTGGCATGCTCCGGTAATCGTAATTTTTTCTCGATTTCGATTTGGCCAAAATCTTACGATTTCGATTTTAGGTGTTTCTGTAGGGGGGTGGCGAGGATCCTCCGCTAAAGGATTCCAGAAAATGTAGAAATTTCCCACGATGCAGTCGAAAATGACGAAATGAAAAAGCGGGGGCGTCGTGGGATCAGTCGGGGTGCGTCAGCTTTATTTCGCTGCATACATAATACTAAAAACTAAGCTTAAACATAGAGCCGTGCTCCCGCCCGCTATACTCCGCTAAAGCGAGAGCGGGAGATCGGCGGCGGCCGACTGCTGGATCGGATTTATCCCGAGCTCGGGGAGCGGGAGCGTCAGAGGGGCGATGCGCGGATGCGCTTGGCCAGGGAGCGGCGGAAGAGTGCAGTGGCCGAAGATGTGGAGGAGAGCATCGAGGGCGATCGCTGCCAAGACAGGTGCCGAGGAGCGGCGGAATAGTGTCGCGAAACGGCCGGAGATTGAAGCGAAGCGGAGTGCGGGCGAGCGTCGGCACGCCTGACGAACTATGCGCGGAAGCCCGAAATACGGGAGCGCAAGAGCGGCTGAGCTTTCGGAAGCTCGGTGGCCAGAGGGGGTACAATGGGCCCCTCACGTAAACATTCCGGCCCCCCTTGCAATCACTCGGATTGCAACATTGCCGTTCTTCTCATGGCTGGTGGCAGGATCCGGAGCGGCTTCAGCTGCCGTGCTCGGTGCGCATCTTAGGGCGCTGACACGACGAAGCTGATCGGCACGAAGCGTATGCGTTGGTCTCTCTGTAGCGGATGGATTCCGTGCAGACTCGGCTTCGGTAGGACTAAGTACCTCGAGAACGTCTGCTTTTCGGCGAAATGTTGATGATGAATTCCGTTCAGACTCGGCTACGGTAGGACTCGGTACCTCGGGTACGTCTGCTTGTAGAAGAAAGTGCGCTGCGTGGACGTGCTGACGTTGGATCTGGGCTGGATGAAGAGTAAAGCGTGAGAGATGGTTCGTACTTTGCAAGCTAGAAGTAGGAGGTGGTCGATGCTGCGAGTGGGGCGCGAGCTCTGGATGCAGGAGCGTATGATGGTGCTGATTGCACATCTTGCATCGGTTCCCCCTGCGGCAGGTTCCCTCGGAATGTTCGTGGGCCAAACAGTTACAGCAGTAGCTGTGGACGATAACCGCGCGGAGCCTGTTTCAGCACTCAGCTTGAGGAACTGTTGGCATTTTCGAAGGGGGTGGATACCGTTGAAAACTCGACAACGGTAGGAGTGAGTGCTTTTGTAACGCCTGTCTCTTAAGGCGGCCGCACTGCGAGTGGCAAGGAGTGTGTCCAACGGACCTTTGGATGCGCAGGAAACTCGCGTGGAAAATACTTGGACATTTGAGTGGTCGTCGGAAACTGCAGCGCTTTGCGCAAGGGGCGCGGGTCGTGGACTAGACGGAGCAGCGGGTCTTAGGACGGTCGCAACCGGACTGTCGCGGTGTAAAAGAGTGTGATGCCGGACGTGGCACGAGATGCAGTTATGGGCACTGGTACAGTTCCGAAATTGGTGGCCTCGATCCAAACAATTTAAGCAGAGTTGCTTTCTTCGGACGAAATTTGAGCGATCATCAACACTCATCGCTAGGAAACGGGAACATGTACGCAGGGGGTGATCTCCCATGGCGCACAGGTCACACCCTCTGGGAGCCAGAGCCACCCGGGAGTCGTTGGAGTTGAGTATGTGCGTGGGTGGGTTGGCAATTGTCAGTTTTGGCGGAAAATGCCCAGAGTCGCTAGGCCTGACGTCTTCGATGGTGTACGATAGGGCTCTGTCAGAAACACATCTAACTTATTCCAGGTTGGAATTTCAGATTTGTTCTGGATCGACTGTTCCCAGAGAGAAAGGGTGAGATTTGGAAGCTTGGAGGAAATCATATACACTAGGAGACAGTCCCATGCCTCGACTTGAATGGATGACATCTTCAAGGATGTTAGGCAACTTTGGATGGTGCCTTGCAGCTCTTTTAAAGCGGCCCTGGATTCTTGGGGAATCGTCTGAATATTAAGAAGAATCTTCAGCTGACTGTTTACTAAAATTCGCCTATTTTCGAAGCGGTCCGTAAGGCCTTGCCACGCGGAAATAAACCCCTCATTGGTCAGCGGTGCCTTGGAAACAATGGCGCGCGCATCGCCACTCGTTTTCGAAAGAAGGTGGAACAACCTTTCCACTGGCGTAAGTCTCGAATTGTTGATGTAGACTGCCGTGAAAAGGTCCCTAAAGGTAGGCCACCGAAGATAATCGCCCTCAAAGACTTCGATGTTCACTGGTGGCAGACGACAGCCAGTTAAAAGTTCGGACCACTGCTGAAGATCGGCAGCGAGAAGGAGACGAAAAGACCTTGTACTTATCTTTAGCGGCGGCACCACCAGAGCTGCTGGTGAAAAAAGGATTCCAGGACGATATCCTGATCCGGCTCGAAGGACCATGTTTCTGTAGCGGGGTGGCGAGGATCCTCCGCTAAAGGATTCCAGAGAATGTAGAAATTTCCCACGATGCAGTCGAAAATGACGAAATGAAAAAGCGGGGGCGTCGTGGGATCAGTCGGGGTGCGTCAGCTTTATTTCGCTGCATACATAATACTAAAAACTAAGCTTAAACATAGAGCCGTGCTCCCGCCCGCTATACTCCGCTAAAGCGAGAGCGGGAGATCGGCGGCGGCCGACTGCTGGATCGGATTTATCCCGAGCTCGGGGAGCGGGAGCGTCAGAGGGGCGATGCGCGGATGCGCTTGGCCAGGGAGCGGCGGAAGAGTGCAGTGGCCGAAGATGTGGAGGAGAGCATCGAGGGCGATCGCTGCCAAGACAGGTGCCGAGGAGCGGCGGAATAGTGTCGCGAAACGGCCGGAGATTGCAGCGAAGCGGAGTGCGGGCGAGCGTCGGCACGCCTGACGAACTATGCGCGGAAGCCCGAAATACGGGAGCGCAAGAGCGGCTGAGCTTTCGGAAGCTCGGTGGCCAGAGGGGGTACAATGGGCCCCTCACGTAAACATTAGGTGCTCCGGTTTTCGTAAAATTTTTGCTATCGTCGGTAAACAGCTGTTTGAGGTCGACGATAAACAGCTGTTTAAGATGATTTTCACACAAAAGGGCTGCCACATTTTTCACAGTCTTAATTCCAATGTTTTCAATAACTTTTTTACTGTATTCTCACCATAAAAGTAATTAAAATAAATATCAATATTTATAAAAAACATTTATAGCCCTGATTTAAATTTATTAAATTCATTTAAATTTTATAAGTATTTTTACCTGGCTGTTTCATTCCACCAAAAATATGGCAACCCTGCCGATAACTTTCGACCAAGTACATTTATACATTTGGCCAAATCGAGATTGCTTGTTGCCGACGGCAAATTTGGTTTGCCAAATATGAGGTGGGGTCAGAAATAAATTGTTTATAAAATAACTACGTGCCAGAATGATCTTGTGGTGGTGTGGAATAATCATCAATAGACCACGTAGTAAACTATTTTTTCCCCTTAGTAAATTAGATATGATTTGATATAAAAAAAAGGCATTTACTTTTCATTTCGGCCAGACAAAGGTGCCCGTTTTCCAATTCGGTAAAAATTTTACGATTTCGAAAACCGGAGCACCGATTTTACGATTTTAAATCGAAATCGTAAAAATTTACCGAATTCGATTACCGGAGCATGGCTGTATATTTCGCTCGGTAGTCAGTGTGACCAAAAAGTTTAAATCCGGAAATGGGGCCATACTGATACATATGTCTAACTGTTTTGGTTAGGTTATGTTGGAAGGCCCTCACGGGGCCACGCATAGGCCAATATGGCCCTTAGCTGTCCGAAAGTTTCTGAGTGGACCTAGACAGTATTTACGCGGTTTTCGAAATTTTTAAGGATCGAGGTGTTTTTCGCGAAGGCAAGTAGTTCGCCTGGCCTCTTCCTGAAGGCATCTTCTAGCGATGCCAGAACGGTCCGAAATGGTTTGCTCATGCCAGCCCACTATATAGATGACTAGATCATCAGCGTAGCCTTGAGTGGGGAACCCTAAGCTGTTGAGCTCATAAAGTAGCTCGTCAATGACCAGAGTCCACAAGAGGGGAGAGAGTACTCCCCCTTGAGGGCACCCCCTTGTGGCTGTGATTGAGGTCATGGTTCCTCCAAGGTCTACAGTTATGATTCTGGATTTAAGCATTTCCAGAATCCACCTAATAATGGGTGTGGAGACATTCTTACGTACAAGAGAGGCACGTATGTATAGCGTCGTATGACGTGTTGTCAAAAGCTCCTGAGATGTCTAAAAAGCAGAGCTTGCAAATAACTCTCAACCGTTTTTCGTTTTGCGGTCTGCTCACTAACACAACCATAAAAGACGATGCACGTGTGCCCTCGGTCTGAACATAACATTTCGTGTTCCTTTATTTTGGTGTTTGGTTAACTGTTCTCAGTTGTGTGGCTCTTGTTGTGCTCTCTCAACAACAACTCAGAGAGAGCAATCCAACTGAACGGTCGCTCATTGAGCGTTAGCAGAGGAGCAAACACACAAAAGGCTCATCAAAAACGGTCTTTTGTTCTCAGTGCCTTTTAAATAAAGCGTAACAACAATTTTAACATATTTTTTAAATGTCAACATTATATTTATTATTTATTCGGAATTAAGCCTTACAATTAGTGGAGAATTTAGATTTTCTGCACTTAACGAGCTTCGTCGCTCGCTTAAAATGTAGTGAAGCGCTAAAAAAGCCCGCTCAACAGACACCTGAGTCGCCGGTGTAGCCAGTACAACATGTGCAAGCGCATTTAGGTGTGGTGACTGCAGCTTAATATCACTAAAGTACTGCAAAATGTTCGCATTTAGTGGCAATCGTCCATGCATAAGCTCGAAATTTTCGATGTCATTTTTTTTTAATATAATTTTGGCTGTTCTCGCACTTTAGCTTAAGCTCCATCCATATTATGAAGAATTCGCTGTATATTAATTTTTTAGTCTGCAACTTTAAAGTCGCTTCGTATGTGTCCTTAAACGCGTCAATATATGTCTCCATCCAATCCCAGTCCGCATCAATACTAATGCTAGGGTGTACAGCAAGAAACTCTTTTAAATCTAACAATTTTAATATCATTAAATATGTAGAGTTCCATCTCGTAACAACATCGAGACATGGTATGTTTCTTTTGCCCTCGTTCAACCAACGTCTGCTCAGGTTGAATATGTTACAAAATATTAAATATTAACAAATTTTTAAGTTTTGACTTACCTATTCGTTTCTGTACGCAATAACTTACAAATTTTGCGACATGATGAAACTTTTTCGGTGATCTCATCTAGCTTGTTTATGTCCATTACGCACAGTTGAAGGGAGTGCGCAGCACACCTTACAAGGTGTATATTCGCCAGCTGTATGGCATCCAGTTTTCCCATCACATTTTCACCGTTAATGTCATCTCGTGTGTCATCGTCAAAAAAAGACTCCGATTCATCATTTAGAATTTGAATGGCTTTTGTCATGTTTTTTCCATTATCCGATGTAATACTGTGGTTAAAGTTTTAGGATTTCAATAAGAGTCATTTAAAATATATTTTGCAATTAAGATTTTACCTGAAGACTTGATCGAGGGTTATCCCGTAGTCATTTATAATCTCCATAACTTTTTCTTTGATGTACATTCCAGTGTGCGAATGACGAAGCTGTATCATGCCTAAAGTCTTGATGACGAGTTGAAGACAGCTGAGGTCTTAAATCTCATTGAAGGCCAGAACAGCGGCCTGCGGGTGGGAGACTGGCGGGTCTTCCACCGGGAGATGAGGCAAAACACGGCTGTCCTGACGATCGCGCTGGATCCGGTCTCGGCCAACCGGCTAAAAGCGCTTGGGCATCAGCTCAACTTCGCACGGCTACTCTAAAGCCAAAGGCCGATACGCAGGCGAAGAGGCAGGCAGAAACTCCTGTTCCCCCAACGGAGAAGCCCACCTGCTCAAATGCCAGTGCTCCTGTTATGGCTGCATCGACACCACAGGGCACTGCAGTCGCACAAGAGCCCGCAGCACCGCGGAAAGTCCTGCGCCCTCCACTCCATGGGCGCGTCCTTGATCTAACTCTCTGTAGTATAAATATGTTGTCCGTTGTCTCAAACTGGCACGTTGCAAGTGCGATCACTATGTTGGATCACCAACACATTAGATTTGACATAGGATGCGCCTTGCAATGTAGCCTAGTCACCAGAAATCCCAGGAAAAGCAACTGGGATCACTTCTGTTTTGAACTTGAGCAATCCAGAGACTGCTCGACCCGTCCGATAACATCCATTGACGAGTTAGAGCGTGAAGCTACTGTACTTCATACAAACATTGAATCAGCATATCACGCCAGCTGCGACCAAAAGGTTTGCAAGACCGGAAGGGCTGTTCCCTGGTGGAACAAAAGCCTTGACGATCTCAAAAAGGCTGCGTGTAGGCTCTTCAATAAGGCAAGGAGTGGGAGGGCCTCATGGGACTCCTACACATCTGCTTTAACGCTCTACAACAAAGAGCTGAGAAGATCAAAACGGGCTACTTGGCGCCAACACTGCGGGCAGATCTCATCTCTCCCGGAAGCTGTTAGGCTGCAAAAAGCCCTCTCCAAAGACCACTCAAACAGCATATGCACGCTGAAAAAGCCGGATGGAACATACACAAACAACCCAAAGGAGACGAGCAGCCTATGCGTGACTAGAGCGGCAGACTCCAATGGGGCTGAGAGAGGGGAACCCCCCTATCGCTCAGAACGTATTGGAAATATGCCCGATAAACTGTTTCATCAAAATAGCGTACAGTGGGCATTACAAAGTTTCAGCCCATACAAATCACCTGGACCAGATAGAATCTATCCATGCCTGCTGCAGCGGGGACTGCACCTAATTGCACTCCCCCTGGTCCATCTATTTTGAGCTAGTCTCCTGCTTGGACACATACCAAGCAACTGGGCTAAAGTAAAAGTCGTGTTTATTCCAAAGGTAGGGAAGAAAGACTCCCAATTGCGTAAATCATATAGACCGATCAGCCTTAGCTCCTTCTTCCTCAAAACTATGGAGAAGATAATCGACCAGCATATCAGGGAGGTGAATCTCAAGCAACTTCCCCTAAACAAATAGCAATATGCGTATCAAGCTGGTAAATCAACTGAGACAGCCATTCATTGCCTTACAACAACCAATGAAAAGTCCATTGGCGCTCAACAGATAGCACTAGGTGCCTTTTTAGCAGAGCTCGCAAATAACAGTTGACCGTTTCTTGCAGTCACCAAATAAGTGTTTTTTCCGTACCAAATGCTCAAAAATGTAGGGAAGAGCCGTTCACCAGTGTGCCTTGAACGAACGGTCTTTGCTCAACCAAACACCAATTTCGTGTTTCTGTTTTGCTCTGCTCATTTGCTCACCGAGCTAAGAAAAACCAAGTCTTTTGCATTTGTTTTCTGGATTTGTTGCGTTTGGAGTGTTTTCAATTTTGTGTCAAAAATGGGTCGCGAGCATAATAAAAAAGTGCACTTTTTTTTAAAATTTGATGCAGAAGACAAAAAGTCTAAGTGCACTGTTTGCGGTGTGAAGTTAGCAGGCTCTCACGCAACAAATTTAAGACGGCATTTAATGGCAAAACATGCGGAAGTTTTTAATGAAATCGAGATTGACGACGACAAAATTCAACAACATATGAAAAAAAGAAAAATTTCATATGAAACCAGCGAAGAATCAATCGTCTCTTCGATTGTACAGATTGTTACCACCGATGGAATAGCGAAGGGTTTCGACAGATATTAAACCCAATCTATAACGCGCTTTCGATGAATCCCATAACTTCTCGAAATGTTATGGAATATGTGACCGTCAAAGAGCAGACCATTAAAGAAAATATAAAAGCGCTTGTAAAGGGAAAGCTTGTATCACTGAAAATAGATGTTGCTACAAGAATGGATAAGGGGCACGGTATGGTAACACCGGTGATTACGGGTTTTTTCAAGTTGTCCTCTCTAGATCCGCCATATTTAGTCTAGAGCAGGGGCACCTCGAGCAGGATGTGGTTCTTCACCACGTATGGTCGGTCTTTGATAGTCGGCATGTGACTAGCTGAGTCAGATCGACACGGCGACAGGCGCACACGCTTCACTAACACAGCCTTGGCCGTTACTGCCGCTGTAGTGGGTCGTGGTCGCTGGCTGCTGTTTGTTGAAGTGCTGCTGTTGGTGTTGTTGGGGCCCAGAATAATAAGGCGTCGGGAGTCTTAAATTTGCTTCACTTTATTTCACTTTTATTGGCACAGTAGATTAATACTAACTTAGAACTAACATAGAAGAAGCCGAGGGACCGCGCAGTGGTGAAAATGCCGGATGGAAGAGAGGCAGAGCGCGAAGAGAGCCAGAGCGGAGCTGAAGCGAAAGCTTTTGCGCGAGCGCTGCCGTTCATACTGTCGCTTAGAAATTCGCGCCCTTCTGGCGTGAACTGCGGCAGGTTCCTCCGGAGTGTTCGTGAGCCAAACAGTTGGTACAGTAGCGGTTGTCCAGAGCCACGTGGATCCTTTTCTCAGCACTGAGTCTAAGGTACTGTTGGCATTTCCGAAGCGCGTGGATTCCGTTGCAAACTCGACAGCGGTAGGAATGAGTGCGTTTGGGAAACCGGCCTCTTAAGGCGGTCGCACTGCGCGTGTCAAAGAGTTGGTCCTGTGGATGCGGACCTTTGGATGCGTAGGATATTCGCGTGGAGAACACCGAAACGGTGGGAGCGGCTGGCGTGGACACTGGGCCAGTGAGAACCCATTCGAAAATAGTCTCTTGTGCCAGAAGAGACCCTAAAACGTTGCTCTTGGAACCGTCCAGAGGCACAGACGATAGGATGTCAGCTCCTATCAGGATATCAATTTCGGACCTCACGAAAAACATTGGATCCGCTAAGGGGAGGTCAGGAAGCTCCTTTAGAAGACTCATCGGAGTTGCGTATGAGGAAAGCTTTCCGGCTAGTTGTGGAAGGACATAGGCAGTCGTATCTAGCTGCAGTCCGAGCCTGGAAGGAGCGCGAATCGCAAACTGGCTGAGCTTCGTGGGTTGAGCGGCAACAGTGGCATTGAGCCCGGAAACTTGGGTCTGAACTGGCTTGAAAGGTGGCTTGATTTGATTGAAAAGCCGATCAGTGATAAACGTTGCTTCGGAACCTGAATCAATCAGAGCACGTTCTTGGAAGTTTCGGCCACAATGGCAGATATCGGAGGTTAACGCGCTTACTTCCGAGGGCGCAGGTCGTGGACCAGACGGATTGGAGGGTCTTGGAATGCCGGCAACTGGATTGTCGCGGTGCAGCAGAGTATTATGCCGTGCGCGGCACGTATAGCATGAGTGGGCACTAGTGCACTCCCGTTGCTGATGGCCTCGTGCTTAACAATTCAAGCATAGTTGCTTTCTTCAGACGAAGTCTGAGCGATCAATGACACTCATTGACAGGAAACGGGCACATACACGAATGGGGTGATTTTCCCTGAAACACAGGTCACACCCTCTGGGTGCAGGAGCTACCCTAGCTTCGTAGGAGATTGGCCTGCGTACAGGTGCATGGACATTTGCCGATCTTGGCGGCAAATGCCCTGAGCCGCTAGGCCTAACGACGTCGATAGCCTCCAAAGTCCGATATCTTTCGCTCAGGAAGGTATTCATCTCTTTCCAAGCCGGAATTTCGGATTTCGACGTAAGGGACTGTTCCCATAAGGAAAGGGTCACCTTTGGCAGTTTGCTCGCGGAAAGGAAGACTAGCGACAATCTCAGTTGTCAGTGGATATCTGCGCATTCGCTGTTAAACACCCTTGAATAGTGGACTGCAACTCCTTGAGAGCATGACCAGATTCTTGGGATATGGAACTCAAGTTGAAAAGGAGCTTGGGTTGGCTGTTGACTAAAAGTGAAAGAGCTTCACGACCGGTGTCGGCCTAGGGTTATTAACATAAACTGACGTGAATAGGTCCCGGAAAGTTCGCCATCGGGGGAAGTCGCCATCGAAGATTTCAGTGTCGCAAAGAGGTAAGCAGCACCCGGATGAAATTAGCGGCTGTGAGGGCGTTTGAACAACTGGAGGTGTTGCCCTCTCGATATTTTCGCCAATCTTTGCTGCGCATGACTCATATACGGAGTAGCAGTAGTCATATTTGGACTGCAGCAGAGGAAATGTGCTGAGGGATCCTTCTCGGGCAATTAGATCAGAGCATGGTTCATACTCTCTTTCCACTTTGTCCCATAAGGCTCGCACCTGTTGTAGACGGACGCTTAACGTGTGTGGGGATGGAGAAACTTGATCTGGAGTGTTGATCTTGGCTTCGAACATGCTGACGCGATTGCTGACGGCAATGAATTTGTCCAATGCCGCAGTGGCGGCCGTTGGCAACTCTGCGGATTCCATGTTTTTGCTGATAGAACGAGTCACCTTAGAAATTCCGTCTTGACTGAAGAGGGATTTTCGGATTTTTTCGCCAGTGAAGACTCGCTGGACGCTTTCGTCAGCGGACGAGATTTTAAAATTTTTGGAGTAGTCTTCGAACTGGTCGATGGTAGATCCCTCCCTTTTGGAGTGGAAATCGGAGGTCTGACCTTTGGACTAGCGGACTTGGGAGCTGGCTTAGCGCGAGCGGGTAGCGGAGAGTGTGGATTAAGTTTGGCCGATTTTCCTGGCGGGGATGCCGCTTTTTGGGCATACTCAGCTATACCCTCGGAAAATGATGGTACGGAGGCCTGCACGCCAATAAAAGTGGAAGATGGAAACGGCCAAACAAACACTTCGGTTCTGGATGGGCAATCAAAACCCCGAATTCGAATGGTATATTAGAATTGGAAACTTCAAAAATGGAATCCGAAAAGAAATCACGGAAAATAGCTAAAAATTTCATAAAGGAACCAAAAGATCTGGGAAATAGCAAGACCTAGCTATCAAAAAATGAATGGGAATTATCAGCCAATTCACGTATATGGACCGACAAAAAACCTTGCAGTGGTCGAACGCTAAACGCTAAGTGCGGATATGAAGGCTCGCCGCTCGCTTTATATAGGGCTTGGCGAGATTTAGTGTGTGGAATCTTCTCGTTTATTCGAATTTAGGAACTCGCCGACCAATGGAGAAATGCGAAACATAACAAATAAACACGTCAAAATCCTAGCTGGAATGGCTAATAAATTCGGAGGGAATTATTAAATAATAATTGGAAATTATTTAGGTTGTTTGGGTGATGTGGAACCGGACAAAAAATAAAAAAAAATTCTGTTGAAAACCCGCCAAAACTGACCAAAAAATGGCTAAAAATAGCTAGGAAAATGACAGGAAATTTGGCGGTATTTAACAAATAATTATTTACAACTGTCGGTTTAGTATTTCGGAAACCCAAAAAATTTTTAAAAATTCTGTTGAAAAACCTGCCACAATTCTCTGGAGTACCTATAAAAAAGCCAAGGAATTTGGCTATAAACAGTTGTTAATTGTTTATAATTTATTTGGAAACTTTTAAAATTTTGTTCTCGGAAATATTTTTTATGTCTCGATTGGAGGGTATTTTTCTCGTCGGTACTGTTTCGCCGGTCTTTGTCAGTGCAGTATGTGTGTGTGCCGCTATGAGTGCACCTGCTGTCTGAACAAAGAGGGGACGAGTGAACTTGCGCTGCCAATATGTATGTAGGTATGTATATACCGATGTATGAAGCTGTAGTTGCCGTTCCGCGCAGAATATTGGAAAGTTGGCAAATATATATGTATAAAGGTGGGTAAGCTGGAGTTTGGCGCTCCGCTGCAAATATATATGTATGTATGACGGCAAAGTGTAGGTAAGGATCGAAATGAAGTCAGGAGCGGAATAAAAAAGCAATATTTGTTTGGTGTAATATATGTATGTATGTCGAATCAAAGTTGTATTTTATTTCTTACGGAGCGAAGTGTTAATTATTTTTGTTCTTAAAAAATTTGATGTTTAAGTGGCTGGGTAATTTTTAAGATTGGGTACAAATTTTATTTTTATGTATGTATGTATATATGTATGTATGTATATATGTATATATGTATTTAACTTAAATATTTAAGATAATTTGTGTGTTCGGGATATTTATTTGTTCGTATAAATTGGAATGTGTATGTATGTATTTTATTTTAACTATGTAGTGCAGTTTCAGTTTTAGAATTTTAAATTTATTAAATTCGGTGCACTTTTTGGAACTTAACTTTTTGAGTGTGTATATTTTTAAATATTTATTTATTGAAGACAAAACAATAAGCAGCTTAATGACGGACTTTTTATGTGAATATGGATGGGTGTATGTGATATATATATATATATATTTTTTTGACACCAGCGGATCGCTGTGGAAAACGAAGCAGGGGGCCGATATTGGCAAAGCACTTGGTGCACTTCAAAAAAATAGGAAGAGCTTCACTGTAGCTGGGCGAATGTACATAATATATATATATATCACTTTCACTTTTCGGAATCGGATGGAAGGAAAGAATCAAACGCCTTTGGAATAGGAATATGGCGACTATGGACAGAATAGAAATGGAAAACCATACTTTTCTTGGATTTTTTCCGCAGGGGGCGCTGGTGGATCAGGATAGATCCGGCTCGAAGGACCATGAAGTGGAGTGGGCGAAGTTTGCCAAAAGGTCGTTACGGCCGCTGTAGTGGGTCGTGGTCGCTGGCTGCAGTTGGTTGAAGTGCTGCTGTTGTTGTTGTTGGGGCCCAGAATAATAAGGCGTCGGGAGTCTTCAATTTGCTTCACTTTATTTCACTTTTATTGGCACAGTAGATTAATACTAACTTAGAACTATCATAGAAGAAGCCGAGGGACCGCGGAGTGGTGAAAATGCCGGATGGAAGAGAGGGAAAGCGCGAAGAGAGCCAGAGCAGAGCTGCAGCGAAAGCTTTTGCGCGAGCGCTGGCCGCTAACACTGCCGCTCAGAAATTCGAGCCCTTCTGGCGTGAACAGTTTTCCATTCTTTCATTAGGCACTCCTACGCCTTCCTTTGCAAGTTCGTCGGCCGTCTCCTTACCATCGGTGCCCTGGTGGGTGAGAACCCAATAGATCCGCACTGACGTAGTCGTGCTGAGGATATCTAGTTCCTCCCTGCTTGCCAGTACATTTTTGCAACTGACCGCCGACGATTGCATGGATCTTATCGCCGCTTGACTGTCTACGAACAAGTTGACCGCTTCATATGGGCGGTCTATGCTCTGCGTTAGCTCTGCCGATTTCCCTATGGCGAATACTTCCGCCTGGAATATGCTGCATTGGCTTGGTAGCTTATACGACAGCTTCATTTCAGGGTCTGTGCAGTATATGCCCGCTCCAACTCCTCCTTCCATCTTGGAGCTGTCGGTGTATATATTAAGGAGTTGAGCATGGTCCTGACCTGTTTTCCAGTAGTCTGGTCCCATGTATGTAGTTCTTTTTACATCCGGGCACGTTCTGGTGACCATGTAGTCAGATATACTGCTCGTGTCTCGACCAATTGAACTATGCCCGAATCCCTGTAGAGACATATTTCCTGATGCAACTAGGCGTTGTGCCGCCTTTCCTGCAATCAGTTGCTCGTGGATGTCTAGGGGATCAACTCCTATTATAGTTTCGAGTGCTTTTGTGGGGGTTGACCTCAGCGCCCCTGTTATGCAGAGTAGTGCCTGCCGCTGAGTCCTCTCCATGAGCCTGTTATAAGTCTGCTTTTCCATGGCCTGCCACCACACTAAGACTACATACATCAGAGCTGGACGCACAACCGAGATGTAAATCCAGTGCATTAGAGCGGGTTAGAGGCCCCATGGGAGCGTGTTGGCCGCTTCTAGGCGGTCCATTATAGCGTCTGTGGTCACGTTGTTAAATGCTTCGGATATATCCACAAACACTCCAAGAGCATATTCTTTGTTATGCAGGGCTCTCTCAATGGTGGCTACTAACGAGCGTAGTGCCGTCTCCACTGATTTCCTTTCGGTGTAAGCGTTTTGGTTGGATAACAGCAGTCGTCCTACATCATTTCTGATATATATGTCCAGCAGCTTTTCTAGCGTCTTAAGTAAGAATGAGGTGAGGATAATCGGCCTGTAATCCTTGGGGCTCACATGGCTGCACTTGTCTGCTTTTGGCAGGAAGACATTCCTAGAGGTCCTCCATTCGATAGGGATATAGCACGTGCTTAGGGAAGCAGTGAATATGGCTGGGAATATTTCATCTAGTCCTGGTGCTTTTATTCCCGCGAAGGATTCTTCTAGAGGATATTAGACTTGTTGGAAGACTCTCTTCTCCAAGTGCGAGGTCCTGGTGCCTGTTAGCATCGTATATCTCAGTGCATCCTGGGAAGTGAGCATGCATTAGTGCTGTTAGGGCTTCCTCACTACCCTCAGTCCACTGTCCGTCATCGCGTTTGAGCTGACTCTGTATGGTTGGTTGCTTCAATAGCAACTTCCGGAGTCTAGCCGTTTCTGGGGCCGTCTCGATGTTGGAGCAGAAGTTTCTCCACGAGCTTCTTTGTGCCCTGCGTATTTCTTTCTTGTAATCCCTAACTAGGGTTTTGTATTCCTCATCAATCACATCATCTTTCGCCTCTTTGGCGATTTTGAAAAATTCTCTTAGGTTATTACGTAGAAGCGAGAGATTACCGTTCCACCAGAGTGGCCTGGTCCTCTTCCTTATTCTAGATGTTATCCATGCTGCGCGTTGCGCATCTACTAATTCCCTGAAGAGGGTCTTTTTTATGTCTTCAGCGGATTTTACTAGACCCGGGCCAGTCGCGAGTCGTGTTAAGATTGTCGTCCTAAACTTTCCCCAGTTAGTGTTCCGGGGGTTCCTAAAGACGGTTGGCTTGGGAGAGTGGTCGAATTCGTAAAGGAATTATATGTACTTATGGTCCGAGAAGGATTGTCTCTCAAGGACTCTCCATTCTGAAACCATTGTACTTTGTCCTCTTACGAGTGTTAACTCTAGCACGTTTCAGGAGGTGGGACCTACGAAAATATGCTCTTCCCCTACCTTTGCTATGCATAAGTTAGTGAATAATAAAAAGTCTAGAAGTGACTCACCTCTGTCGTTTATGTCGGGGCTTCCCCACACGCATTCATGTGCGTTGGCGTCTGCACCCACGAGCAGTTGCTGGTCGGTCGGGCTGGCTTCCACCTTGCTCCTGAGTTCCTCCGGTGGGGCTGATCTATCGTGGGCCATGTAGCAGGAAGCTGCTAGGAGGCGCTTCTTCTTGCTTTTAAGCATCATCACAGTCAGGTCATCCGTGCTGTAATGAGGTTAGCATGCAAACCCTTCCGTACAAGTAAGGCGGTTCTATTCCTGCTTACCGATGGTGAGTAAAACAAGTTGTAGTTAAAGGACTTCAGTCCGTCAAACCATGGTTCCTGGACCAAAGCTATGTCGGCGGACCCTTGCTCCAGGGCGATGAGAAGTTCCGCCGATGCAATCTTGCTTTTATGGTCTAACTGTTTTATGTAAACAAACTTTTTAAAGGTAAATTACATTTAACATGAAAACTTTGTAAAGATAAATTACAATGAACCTCAAGGCAAATAAAAGTAGGTACCAACGCCGTCGCCGCCCAATGACAGATATTTTCCGTCTTGTGTGAATCCCATATAATAATCTTTATCATTACGACATTTATTAAATTAAACTTTCTTCTAAGGACAAGAAAAGCGATCCATGCGAGTAATGTATTTTTTTTCAAGTAACCTCTATATTTAGCTTTCGAAAGATATAAATTCATTAGTTTTGCTTCGCAATCACAGCTGTTTAGTGTATTGATCTGGCAACGCCTTTACATTTATCGCTCGCAACATTTATCTTATTTTGATGTTTTGAGGATGTTTTGAGGAGCCGGAAAAAATTCGAAAAGCTTTTGCCGATATTAGACTTCCAACAAGGGTTGCAACAACGGAAAAATTACCAGCGGCGAAGTTGGAGTCAGCGAGTAGTGAGACTCCTTGTTTTAATTGCAATGCAATTGGAATGCACCAAGCCAAAAAGGTCACCAGGTTCATGTTATGGATGTGGCGCAGAGGACCACCGGATTGCTGAATGTCTCCAGAACAAGAAGAAGGCGGAAAATAATTATGTAAGATTGTTTAAAATTTTTTGTGTTGAAAATTCGAGGCAGCCAATAATTACGGAATGCTTAATAGATTCAGAAAGCCCAGTTTCATTGATAAAACGATCGTATGTACCAGAAAACGTAAAATTAGAACCACAAAAAGAAAGTTATTGGGGAATTAATAGAAGTTTATTAAAAAGCTTTGGTAAAATATTATATTATATTTGGAGAAAAGAGATAAAGATTTTATTTAAATTAATTGTGGTGGCTGATGAATCTATGGGCTGCAATATTGTACTGGGGCGAGACTTTATGGATGCTTGCGACTTAAAGATTGATTTAGGCGCGTTAAAAATGGTTACGGTAGAGAGTATTGAAACTGATGACAAGGAAAAAACAACTTTGAAAGAACTTTCCAATAATTGTATGGAAATTAGCGACTCGGAGATTAATGCTGAGAATCAAGTAGAAAATTTTGGAAGAAATTTAAGTTGTGAAAATTTAGGAAGCTTTGATAAAAGAAATTTAGGTACGTATTCAGGAAAAAAATGTGTAGGCACATGTTTAGGTGTAAATTGTTTAGGTAAAAACTTAGGAACGGACAGTTTAGGTAGAAGGTTAGATGAAAAAAGGTTAGGTAAAAGTTTAGATGCGAATATGTTAGGTACAAGTTTAGGTGAGAATATTTTTGGTACAAGTATAGGTAAAATTAGGTATTAGGTAAAAGTTTAGAGAGAATATTTTAGGTAAAAGTTTAGATGAGAATATTTTAGGTAAAAGTTTAGACGAGAATATTTTAGGTACAACAGTTAGATGAGCATATTTTAGGTACAAGTTTAGGTGAGTAATGTATTAGGTACAAGTTTAGGAGAGGAACATTTTAGTAAATATTTAGGAAGAGATTTAGGGACAAGATTAGGAGGAAAATGTATAGGTAAATGTTTGGGTGAAAATTGTTTAGGTAAAAATGTAAAAGAAAACGGTTTAGGGACAAGCTTAGGGAAAACGGTTTAGGTACAAGTTTAGAGCAGAACGGTTTAGGGACAAGTTTAAGGAAAAACAGTTTAGGTACAAGTTTAGAGCAGAACGGTTTAGGGACAAGCTTAGGGAGAAACGGTTTAGGTAAAAGTTTAGGTCAGAACGGTTTAGGTAAAAGTTTAGGTCAGAACGGTTTAGGTAAAAGTTTAGGGCAAAACAGTTTAGGTAAAAATTTAGGAAATAATGATTTAGGTACAAGTTTAGGTACACATAAATTAGGTGGAGGAAAATTTTGAAAAGGAAATGTTACAAATAAATATTTTAGAAGATGATAATAATGAAGTAGTGTACAATATTGGGGATCAGGTTAGTTATGCGGATAAAATGAAGCTTATAAAAATTGTAGAGTCGAAATATATTTATGTACCGAGACCGGAGGTACCGAAAAATAGATGTGAAATTAATATAATATTAGATAGTACAAAACCGTTTAGTTGTGCGCCTAGGAGGCTGTCGTATAGTGAAAAGGAAGCGTTGCAGAAAATGTTAGACGAATACTTAGAAAAGGGTATTATTCAGAATAGTAGATCTGAATATGCTTCGCCAATTGTATTAGTGAAGAAAAAGTCTGGGGAATTTAGATTATGCATAGATTTTAGAAGGCTAAACAAGGTTATGGTCAAAGATAATTATCCCATCCCCTTAATTGATGATCTTTTGGATAAATTAGTTGGTAAATCGGTTTTTACAAAATTAGATTTGAAAAATGGGTACTTTCATGTGTTTGTAAACAAAGATTCGGTGAAGTATACATCGTTTACGACGCCATTAGGGCAGTTTGAGTTTTTGCGAATGCCAATGGGATTGAAAACGGCACCACAAGTATTTCAAAGGTTTGTGAATGATATTTTTTATGATATGATACGAGAAAACAAGGTTATAATATATATGGATGATATTTTAATTGCAAGTCAAGGCATCAAAGAACATTTAGAAATATTAGTAGAAGTGTTTAGAAGATTAGTAGAGAATAAATTAGAACTTAGAATGGATAAATGCAAATTTCTGCAGGATAAGGTAAAATATTTAGGTTTCTTGATTTCAAATGAGGGAATTAAAGCTGATGAAAAGGGATTAGAGGCTATACAAAATTTTCCGGTGCCAAACAAAGTACAAGCTGTACAAAGCTTCTTAGGTCTATGTTCTTACTTCCGCCGGTTTATAAAAGATTTTTCGATATTAGCAAAACCGTTATATGATTTACTGAGAAAGGATAGAGCTTTTGAATTTGGAAAAGAAGAGTTAGATTGTTTCACACTTTTGAAGGATAAATTAGTCGGAGCCCCAGTGTTGGCTTTATATGATCATAGGGATGAAGTAGAGCTTCATTGCGATGCGAGCGCGTTAGGTTTTGGGGCTGTATTGCTGCAGAGAAAAGAAGATAAAAAACTGCATCCGATATTTTATTTTTCGAAGAGGTCAACGGCGACGGAAGCTAAATATCACAGCTTCGAATTAGAGACATTAGCTATAATTTATGCACTTAGGCGGTTTAGGATATATTTACAGGGTAAACCTTTTAGAATTGTCACAGATTGTAACTCTTTAACTTTGACGTTGAATAAGAAAGAGTTGAACCCAAGAATAGCAAGGTGGGCTTTAGAACTGCAAGAGTTTGATTATGAATTGAAGCACAGAGCGGGGAAACAAATGCAGCACGTGGATGCGCTTAGCAGGTGTAACAACATTATGATAATTGATGCAAATACATTTGAGGATAATTTGATAATTTGTCAGTCGAGAGATATTAAGATAGAAGAAATTAGGAAAATTTTAGAAAATAGGGAGCATAAATGGTTTGAAATGAGAAACGGTGTCATATATAGGAAGGATAATAACAAAAATTTATTGTTTTATGTACCAAATCGAATGGAGCCACATGTGCTATATAAATATCATGACGAATTAGGACATATTGGGAGGGATAAAATGTTAGATGCAATTAGTAAAAGTTATTGGTTCCCGAATATGAAGGAGAAGGTTTGTGAACACATCCAGAACTGTTTGAAATGTATAGCGTTCTCCCCTAAAGTAGGAAAGGGAGATGGGTTGCTACACAGTATACCCAAAGGGAATAAACCATTTGAAGTTATTCATATCGATCACTATGGGCCAGTAGACAATAGTAGATCGAAGAAACATATTTTAGTGGTGATCGATGGATTTACGAAATTTGTTAGACTTTACACTACAAAAACAACAAACACAAAAGAAGTTTTGAGCGCATTAGCAGACTATTTTAGGGCGTACAGCAGACCAAGGTGTATTATATCAGATCGAGGAAGTTGTTTTACGTCAGCGGATTTTGAAAATTTTGTCGAGGAAAGGAATATAAAACACATAAAAATTGCTACAGGGTCACCACAAGCCAATGGTCAAGTTGAGCGAGTAAATAGAAGTTTGGGACCGATGATTGCAAAACTAACAGAACCGGAAAGAGGATTACATTGGGATATAGTAGTGGAACAAGTAGAGTATTCGTTAAATAATACATGGCATAGCAGCATTAGACATCTTCCAAGTGAAATTTTATTTGGAATAGCTCAGAGAGGAGAAGTTAGTGATGAATTAAAGGAGAAGTTAGGAGAGAGAGTAGAAGTTAGAGAAGAATCAGAAGATGAGGATGAAATTATTGAAGAAAATAGGAAAAATTTAGAAGAACTTAGACGAAAGGTAGAAGGATGCCAAATAAAGGCTCAAATAAGGAATGAAAATTATTACAATGCGAAAAAGAAAAATTATTTGGAATACAGAGAGGGTGACTATGTTATGGTATAAATTTTGATAGCACCGCGGGAGTTAGCAAAAAATTAATACCGAAAAGCAAAGGGCCATACGTTATTGGGAAAGTCTTAAGAAATGACAGATTTTTGTTACAAGACATCGACGGGTTTCAATTACCCCCAAGGGGTTTGGAGCGCAAATAATATTAGGCATTGGATGCATGATGAAAATAAATGTAGATAATTAGTGGGTAATAAAAATATTAGTAAAAACAAGAAAAATTTGTAAATTATAATTGTATTAGTATATAAGTTGTATATGTTATTAAATAATAGTAAGAATACGTTAAGACATTGGAAGGCCAAGATAGAGGGCTATCTCAGGGTCAGGACGGCCGAGTTGTAGCAGGCCAATTAGGATGAGTATGCTCTGGGCACACTATTTTGTTACGCTCTGTTTGAGAGAGCCGGTTGCTCTCTCAAACAGAGGCAATGTATGATTTGGGGGTTGAAAGAGAACTGCCGGAGAGCAGCGGATCACTTCGGTACGAGCACGCAAACAAGAAAGAACAAACAAGAGCTTAGTGAAACGATAATTAGGACGAACAAGAACAATAGAGAAAACGTGTAAAGATAATTAGAAAAGACAAGTAATTTAAGAAACATTGTAAACCATAATATAATAACCAACGGAATACATATAATAAATAAAATAATATAATTAAAGAACATCCTGACACACTTGTCATCATCAAGGATGACCGATGTCCGCCGTCACAATGGTTGCTGGGGCGGGTCGTCGAGTTGCACCCAGGGACGGACGCGTTAGTCCGGGTAGTAACGCTTAAAACCAAACAGGGTCAATTAAAACGGTCAGTGTCGAAACTGTGTCCGCTTCCAATCCGCTCTTAAGCGCTCTCACTTAGATACCTCAATCATAACAAATTATTCTTGTGCACACTTCTTGTATCATTTCTCCAAGCTAGATTTTGTAGAGAATTTCTCCGAGAGTCTGCTAATTAGGAGCGCTACTCTTACCCCGCCGTAACCTTGCCACGACCTTGGCCTAGCTTCTCCTTAGCTCTTGGATCTTAAATCCGCGAGATCTTCTTGTGGCCTACTTTTAGGCATCTGTATCTGCCTTTTCCTCTGCCAGCAGCATCCTACAACTGTGCTTGGTTTTATTAAACGGTGGTAGAAAGAATTCAATGACCCCTATGTTACAAAATCCCTATATATTTCTTTAGTTCGTCCTATCTTAGAATATGGATCTTTCGTCTGGAGCCCTCAGTAAGGGGTTCACAGTAAACGCATTGAGTCAGTTCAGAAGAACTTTTCACTTTTCGCTTTACGCGGTTTGAACTGGGATCCAAACCAGAGGTTACCCTCGTACTCTCAAAGACTTCTCCTAATTGACTTACCTTTTTTAACTAACCGTAGAACCATGCTTGGCAATACGTTCATTTTTACATTTATCCACGGTGAAGTGGAAATTACTGACTTGCTGGGTCAGCTTAACTTTCACGTACCGTGTAGAAATACTAGATCCTATATTCCTTTAGTTTTGAGCCAATGTAGAACGTCTTTGGAATTGCATGAACCCTTTAGAGACTTATGTGCAAATTATAGCGATTTGTACATGATAACATCAAACGTAGATAGCCTTCCCCAACTGAAAACCTTAATACCAACCCACTTAGTACGCATGCAGGCAACAAACTTCCTCGTATTCCTTTTCTATACTTTCATTTGTCACGCCTACTAACACCTAACACGAACAGGCACGTGCTTGGTGTCAGATTGGCCACTTGAATGTACTGTTCGTAGTGCATCAACGTCCAGAAATAAAGAACAAAAAAAAAACACAAAAGTGCCGCAAATTTCATTTTGTGTAACTCGTGTCGGTGGTCTTAAGTCATTAAAGACCGAACGGAAAGAAAAATGACAATGACAAACAATCAAATCAATTTTGAAGCATTGTTCGCTCAACAGCAACAATTCGCGCAACAGTTAATGCAGGCACAACAAACATGGATGGAATCCTTTATCACAAAAGACTTGGTGTAAGCAACGAAGACAGATCGGGAGAACAATCAGTTTGTCCGCCGTTTTCAAATTTTAACAAAGACCTACAAAATTGGGAATCTTATCTCCAACAGTTAACTCAGCACTTCACCGCGTACTCAGTGCAATCCGCGTATAAGAAAAAAGAGTATTTTTTATCGTGGGTAGGCACATACGCGTTCGAACTCGTTAAAAATCTGCTCGGTAGCGAAAATTTGGACCAGCAGACATAAGTTATCCAACCCGTAAACATAGTTAAAATTCCAATCTCGGCGACATTTCCTTTGTCTTTGTTTTTGTCATTGCTTTTGCCAGCGCTTGGCTACCCGCTAAGATAAATAACCCAAACGTAAAGTAAACACAGCTTCTGCTTGAAGACCAAACCATGGTCAACGTATTGCGCTTGCATTAAACTGCAACAGCATAATTGAATTTCACAATGCAGTGGAATAGTTTCAGCATAAAGCTTTTTTTCTAAACATATTTGAAAGCTCAAGAAGTTTCCAAAGAAAAGCTTCTAGCCGAGGTTGATTGGATTAGGATTAAGAATTCGAAGATCAGTCTGATTCGGGGCAATATCGAGAACGGTTTACTATAAGCCAGAAGTTAGAAGCTAGTGTCTAGTAATTGTGTAATAAGTTAAAAAAGTTTATTACCAATAAAAAATACAAAATTATTTTTTTTAAATAATTTAACAAAAACAATTTTAATTGGCGCCCAACGTGGAACGGCTTACTTAAAAGTTCTAAATAAAATATGAACGATAAGTTAAATATAAAACGGAACTCGCGCCGCCAACAACTCAAATTTTTAGTGGGAAAATCAAAACACCCACATTAACCCTACGACACCTAACTAATGTGACAGTGATCGTGGAAAAACTAACTGGAAATTAATTAAGGCAATAATCCGATTAAGATTTAATATTTAAAAAAGGTGGACTAAATACTAAATACAAATTACAAGAACACAATTATAATAAAAATCAAAACTCAACTACAAACACAATTAAAACCAAACCAAAACAAGAAAGAAAGCTACCTTCGGCATGCCGAAGCTTATACCCTTGCAGTAAGTAAATAACACTTTTTCGTTTTCTTGGGTACTGACATAAATGTTGCGAGCGAAAAATGTTGGGAACGAAAATATTGCGAACAAACTAAATCAATTTATTATATATATATTTTGATCGAATTAAATCCTAAAATATTACAAAATGGCCATGTCTGAAATTTCATGAAAATATGTTGAAAATTGCCTAAGTTATAATTTTTTCCTAAAAATTTTCCGTTCGTTCCTATGGCAGCTATATGATATAGTCGTCCGATCCGGCCCGTTCCGACATACATATATAGTAGTGAGAGCATATAGAAGACTATCTGCAAAGTTTCATTCAGATAGCTTCAAAACTGAGGGACTAGTTTGCGTAGAAACGGACGGACAGACGGACATGGCTAGATCGCCAATGGCCTTTTCAATAGTTGTTGTCAGGCAGTGTATGGCGGTCTCAGTTGATTTACCAGCTTGATACGCGTATTGGTATTTGTTTAGGGGTAGTTCCTTGAGATTCACCTCCCTTATATGCTGGTCAATTATCTTCTCCATCGTTTTAAGGAAGAAGGAGCTAAGGCTAATCGGTCTATATGATTTAGGCAATTGGGAATCTTCCGACATATATAGTAGTGAGAGCATATAGAAGCATATGTGCAAAGTTTTATTCAAATAGCTTCAAAACTGAGGGACTAGTTTGCGTAGAAGCTGACGGACAGACGGACATGACTAGATCGACTCGGCTGTTCATGCTGCGGAAATGTTTCCTTCACTGCATTGCAAACTTCTGACTAAAATTATTATACCCTGCAAGGGTATAATATATACAACCAAAATATTCAAACAAATTTAAAAATCAACACCAAGAAGGAAAGAAGAGCTGACCCCCGCAAACCCCCGCCACAGCTAAATACAAAAATTGAAGGAAGACCCCAACATAAAATAATCAGAAGATCTATCGTGAGCAGAAAAAATAATATTGAGATATTATTTAAAGAAAATAATAAAATAAGATAAAGATACAGGGAATACTATAAAGTTTTAAAATCAAATATTACAAAATCAATTTTAACAAATAATTAAAAATAAAAATCAGGAAAATGTAATAAACAGTTTTGAAGACTTGAATTTAACAATGGCAACCGGAGCATCAACCTTTTCTGCGGGCGGGATATCCAGCGCCAGCAATCTGACTATTCAATTAATTAACCGATTAATTAATGTACAATTGGGTGAAGTGACCAGAAAAATTTAAGGGATAGAAGGGCAGTTAACCGCTAACAAAAATGAAGTGGAAGATTATAAAATCCAAACAATTTACCCAAATATAAAATGTGAAACCACCCTAGAGGTAGTTAAATCTTTACCAAAGTTCACAGGTGAAATTACCCAATATGTAGGCTGGAGAGAAGCGGCAGAAACTGCCATGAGCTTATATAAAATTCAAAGCGAACAGTATTTTATCGCTTTAACAATTCTACGTAATAAAATCATGGGAGCACATGATGCTCTAACTAACCATGGTACCGTTTTAAATTTTCAAGCAATACTTTCTAGATTGGATTTTATTTATAACGATAAAAGACCAATCCATATTCTCGAATCAGAATTAAGCATCCTTAGACAAAGTGTTCGAATTTAGCGCCGTATCCAAAGTACCAATCTGGTAACTCCCTTTCGGGCATCTATTACTTGTATTCTTGGCCACACTTAAGTCTCTCGTGGCTCTCTCTCGCCGAACGTAAGCAAGGAAAGAACGATCGCGCATACTTATCTGTTCACAAAATTGAGTTATTAATAAAAACATTATATATTAATCCTAAACGGATAAACGTGTGCTTATCATTTTGGATACCTATGTACCTGCGTTGGGGAGAAAATCCCAACAGGTTATGGGCCCAGGACGCGTAGTAATAAAAGACAAAATTGAATAAGTGCAGAAGTGGTGAAATAAGAGACGCTGTGAAAAATGGCGGGTGCATTTATGCGCATCGAGCCGCTAAACGCGGAGAACTATGATACGTGGAAATTGCAAATGTGTGCTATACTCGTGAAAAACGATCTATGGCCATATGTAAATGGTACAGTAAAGTGTCCCAGTGATGATGCAGAGTTGGCAGAATGGACCATAAAAGACGAGAAAGCTCGAGCAGATATACTTTTGTCAATAAGTACATCTGAGTTAGGTCTAATAGAAGATTGTACCACATCGAGAGAATATTGGTTAAAATTGCAAGATACATTTCAATCAAAAGGTCCAGTGAGAAAGGCCAGCTTGTTAAAACGTGTTGCATTGTCGCGAATGAGTGAAGGAGACGACGCACGTCTCCATATCAACGGTTTTTTCGATGCAGTAAAGAAACTCAAAGAGATCGGAGTAACAATAGGAGACGATTTGCTCGCGATTCTCTTACTGTATAGTTTGCCCGATTCATATGAAACATTTAGGTGCGCAATGGAAACGCGAGACGATTTACCAAGTCCAGACGTGCTTCGTGTCAAAATTTTAGAAGAATCGGAGGGAAGGAAAACGAAAAGTGATCGTGAAGAGCAGAGTGCTTTGTACGCAAATCGAAAAGGAAACTCCAAAGACTCCAAGGCTCAAAAAGAAACCAGAAAATGTTTTGTGTGCAACAAAATCGGACATATCGCGCGAAACTGCCGAGTGAAACCGAAAGAAAACGCTAGTGTGAAAAGCGAGGAACGGGAGATTCGCGGAAATCGGTACAAAAAGGAAATGACAATGAACGTAAATGAACTCGCATACATAGCCGAAGGGCATAATGGTATGTGGTGCCTGGACAGCGGTTGTTCGGCACATATGAGTTCCAATAAGACTTTATTCGGAGAGATAAAGAGTGTTGAAAAAACATTGCATTTGGCCGATAGCAACACCACAAAGGTTAATGGTGTTGGTGATGTCAAGATCGACATAAAAGGGAAAAGAAGTGACAAGATTACTTTGAAAGAAGTCTTATACGTATCGGATCTTCACCAGAATTTACTTTCTGTTTCAAAAATAACGGAAAAAGGTTACGAAGTGCGTTTTCGTAAAGATGAAGCGCTAATAATGAAAAATAAAGGTGAAGTTTGGCTTCGTGCGAAGAAATACGGGAATTTGCATTATTTGAATACGGAAAAGACTGAAGCAAACAAAGTGAATGAAGAACAAAGCGAAATAGAAACATGGCATCGTCGGTTAGGCCATCTGAACGAAAAGGATTTAAAGAAAATGGCTTTGTGCGGAAAAGTTCACGGAATGAAGATAAAAGAAAATGAAAGTCTATCGCCGTGTGAAATTTGTATAAGCGAAAAGCAAACAGCAAATACATATAGAAGTGCTACGGAAAAGAGATCGCAGAAAATTCTGGAAATTGTGCACAGTGACGTGTGTGGACCTATGCGTACACAGTCAAAAAGTGGGTGCAAATATTTCGTTACATTTATAGACGACTATTCGCGTTATAGTTCGGTCTATTTTCTGAAACAAAAATCAGAAGTGCTAAATGCCTTTAAATCATTCAAAGCATTAGCTGAAAACGTAACCGGAAATAAAATTATACAATTACAAAGCGATAATGGGACCGAGTTCCTGAATAAGGAATCCAATGAATTCCTGCGGCAAAACGGAATTAGTCGACGACTGTCTGCTCCACATACTCCACAACAAAACGGCGTGGCTGAGCGGCAGAACCGTACACTGGTAGAAATGGCCAGGTGTATGATGAAACAGGCGGGAGCTCCAGCATCATTTTGGGCAGAAGCCATTAGCACTGCTTGCTATCTGCGAAATAGATGCCCAACAAAGGCTCTATTTGGGGAGCTACCCTACACCTTTTGGACAGGTAAAATTCCCACGGTAATGTATTTACGCACATTTGGGACAAAGGCGTATGCATTAATAAAAGGCACCAACAAGGGCAAATTTGAATCCAGATCAGAGGAATGCATATTAGTAGGATATGCAGCTGAATCAAAGGCGTATCGCCTATACTCTCCTCAGAGAAGATCTATCGTGGTGAGTAACGATGTAAAGTTTTTGAATACATCAGGATTTAAAAGTAATTACGAAGAGTTTTACGAGCCTGAAGAAGAATTTAACATCCAGATGAAAATTCCAACACCGGACGAACAAGTTGAGTCCAGCAGCAGCGATGTCGAAGAAGAGACTCCTGTCGTGGAGAGACGAGGCAGAGGACGCCCAAAATTGCTGAGAACTGGACTGCGTGGGAGGCCGCGTAAAATTTACCAGGAGATACAAGAGGCGATAAGCAATGATCCTGTAGAAAATGACACGTCAATTGAGGACGAATTTGAGGAATGCGAAATGGCATTTTTAGCTGTGTCAGGAGATCCTTTAACTTTAACAGAAGCGTTCCAATCGAAAGAGTCAGTTAACTGGACACGCGCAGTGGAAGACGAGTTTATGGCCCAAGTTCTCAACAAAACTTGGGAGGTTACAGAACGCCCGGAAAACCGAAAGACTATTGGAAACAAGGTGGTTTTCCAAACCAAAGATGACGGCAGCGCTTTGGGAAAAAAGAAAGCCCGTTTGGTTGCCAAGGGATATGCTCAGAAACCTGGAGAAGATTTCTTTGAATCCTACTCACCTGTAGCGCGATTTACGTCGGTGAGACTGTTAGTTGCTCCATCGGCGGAATTTCAAATGGAAATTCATCAAATGGACGTCGTCACCGCCTACCTCAACGGTGAGCTGGAGGAGCAGGTATTTATGGATATACCTGAGAGTTTTAGCGATTTCATGGAAAAACTGGAATCGGGAGCAAAAATGGGATCAAAACAGGAAATACCATCGGCAGAATTTAGAAAGGCAGCTTGTTCTTGGAGAAAATCCTTAAAACAATTGAAGGATCCTGTATGTTTACTACGAAAGGCACTTTATGGACTTCGTCAATCAGGACTCCGTTGGTATTGCAAGCTTACAGAGAAGCTGAAGGAAATCGGACTTATTCCAACTGAGCAAGATCCGTGCTTGTTCGTCAAACGAGGAGATGGAAAATGTCTACTGGACACCATATACGTAGACGATTTGCTTTTGGCGTCAAATCATCCTAAATGGTTGGATGAAACCAAACCTGGGAGCATCATTAAAGATGAAAGATTTTGGACCAGTCAAGACATGTTTGGGCATCGAATTTAAACAGGATGCGAGGAAGCAGACAGTTTTCATGAGCCAGGAGAAATACATTGACGCTATTCTTCGAAAATTCGGAATGGAAGACTGCAAGCAAGCCATCACACCGATCGAGGCGAAGTCAGCACTAAAGCGACCAGAGAACCCAGACGAGGAGGAGATGAAACGGTATCCTTATCAAAGCTTAATTGGTTCTCTTATGTTTCTTGCAGTTTCAACGCGACTAGATATCGCGTTTGCAGTCAATTTTCTGAGTCAGTTCAACTCTAACTACTCGGCCGAGCACTGGAAGGCGTCGAAACGTATCTTAAGGTACTTAAAAGGTACGAAGAAGCTGGGGTTATTCTTCAAGAAGACTGGAGATGACCTCTACGGCCTTGTGGATGCAGATTGGGGGTCAAACCAATCCGACCGCCGCTCTTACTCAGGGCAAGCATTCATCCTGGCAGGCGCTTCCATATCTTGGGAGGCGCGCAAGCAACGCACCGTGGCTTTGTCGAGTACTGAGTCAGAGTACTTGGCGATGTCGGAAGCTGTAAAAGAAGCGCTATATCTGAAGGCTCTTCTTAACCGGATTGGATTGACATGTGAATCGGTCCAAATCTTCAACGACAACCAGAGCGCACAACAGCTGGTAAAGGGTTTCGGCTTCCATCCACGGACTAAGCACATAGATGTCCGCCACCACTTTATACAAGAGAAGGAAAAGAGTGGTGATATCACGGTGGCATACATGCCCACTGAGAAGATGCCCGCTGATGTCCTTACCAAAGGTTTAGCAAGTAGCAAGCACAATAATTGTATCTTTTCTTTGGGTATAACTAGTATTTAAGTTTACGATTGCTACTTTGAGGGGGTGTGTTCGAATTTAGCGCCGTATCCAAAGTACCAATCTGGTAACTCCCTTTCGGGCATCTATTACTTGTATTCTTGGCCACACTTAAGTCTCTCGTGGCTCTCTCTCGCCGAACGTAAGCAAGGAAAGAACGATCGCGCATACTTATCTGTTCACAAAATTGAGTTATTAATAAAAACATTATATATTAATCCTAAACGGATAAACGTGTGCTTATCATTTTGGATACCTATGTACCTGCGTTGGGGAGAAAATCCCAACACAAAGACGCATGACCATTACAGAATTCTATAATGAAGTAAACAAGAAAATTACATTACTCATAAATAAAACTAAAGTGACATATGGAAAAGACAGCGAAATAACCAAAGAAACGAATAAAACAATTCGGAGCAACACTCTTAGAATCTTTAATTCTGGATTGAACGGTTCAATCTCAGAAACACTCTTCTCTAAACCCGCCAGACTTGCCAAATGCGTTGGCAAAGTGTCAGGAATTAGAGTATAACAACTTTCGAGCCCAGTTGGCAAAAAGGTATTGTGGATTTAGGAATGAAAACAAAAATCAGAGAAACAACCTAATAGTAAATTCAGTAAATTCTAGACAGAATAATACCTCAAATAGAATGAATAATATTTGGAATAATAACACAGTGTAACAAATTTTAAAAAAGTAAATTAACTTTTGAAGTGACCTAGTAGAGATTGTAAAGCAGGTCGAATATAACACAAAACCATGCACTATGGTCCAGATTTCTTTTTTTTGGCATAAAGTATAAAAATAAAGCTACAGATATGAAACTTTACATATTTTGTTGTTATGTTATAACAAGTTTGTTAAAAAAAATGCCCTCACTTGCCTCCCATACAAACTGCTGGAATAATTTCGGAATTAAACAAAATATTTATTTTTTTTTTACTAAATAGAAAAACTTATCTTTATTAACTTTTCATGAGAAATATATGTATTAAAAACATATTTTTAGAACGAATAGTCTTGTTCTTCCTGTAATTCGATTTTGAAAATGTCCTCATCAGAATCGGAATCAGATTCAGAACTTAAATCTAAATTTTGCTGCGATAATTCAACACTTTTAAAAGTCTGCATCTCCAAAAGATTTAATACAGCCTTCGGAAGTGTTTTTTTTTATTTTTTCTTTCTCTTTCTTTTAAGCAGATACTTGACAAAAGAGGATCCGATGAATCAATCGCTCTGTGGAAAATATCACTCATTGTATTTGTCCGGTTATTTTTCCTTGCATGTAATAGTCGATCTTTTTTATAAAACTTATTTCGAGCTTCAGATGCATTATTTATTTGAAATTCGTGTACCAAAACTTTATGGATCGTTGGTGACATTGGATACCACGGATATGTTTGCATATATAAGCAAAAAGTCTAGTGTTCATTTATTGCTGTTTGTAAGGGAATTTTCCAGGAGGTGAGCCAAAGCTTCATCTGGTGTAAGTGGAATGGGTTTTTGTACCTCAAACTGCTTTCTCGAACCAGTTAAGTATTCGGTTGTTGTTATGGGTTTTTTGAGAATAAAAGCCGTGTCATTCTTGCTTTGTTTCGAACGTGCCTATAAATTACCAAAATGTGAGAAAAGGGGGACGAATGGGGATGAGTTTTTGGTTTGTGGCTAAAGACAACACCCACAAGTACAATCTGGACCAATTGGTTGCTTTCAGCTTGGAACAGCTTATTAGTTATACTCCACGAAAGACGGAGAACGCATGTTAGTTTTCTGAGAAAATACACATAAATTGGACATTACACCACACTAAATTCCTAGAACTATATATAAACTAACAATATACATTAAATAGTGCATACCTTGAAGATTATTTTCCATATTTTAGTTCAATTTTCTGGACTAATTTAACATGTGGGGCACAATATTCAGCAACTAAATATTTTGGCGCAAACTCCTATTCGGAAATCAGCTGAAAGGGATCCAATAAAGAGACCTTCATTTGCTGAGTTATAATTTCAAACTGAATCTTTATTTTTAAAGTCCTAGCTTAGGTACCTAACATGAAATTTACATATTCTAATCTTATCTCTAACTAGACCAACGTAGTGGCCATATGTTCCCCAGATGTGGAAAACTATCTTAAGTGCAGGAATTTTCCACTGCACGATATCCGTTATCTTAATTTAGGGGATGAAAACCCACGCAGGAGTTCGTTGTTTATCCCAGATATCTATGCCTAACGCTCAAGCGTTGTTTTAGATAAGGCATTGCTGCAGCGCCTAACTAGCTGTACATACATTCCTTATGTAAATTCTTATACATATATTCATGTTCGTCTGAACATTCTGCCAAGGGCCAGCAAAAGTAGATGTATATTTAAATTAGTTGCAATATAAAAATAGTGGACTGTATTTATTTTATTCGATATATGTAATTTATTTTGCAACTAACATTTGCAACGGCCGTAGTTCTTTTGGCTTTTTATATGTTTATTTAATATGTTTACAATTCTGTTTTTTAATATCTTGAAGTACATTTTTTTTGTGTTACAAACAAGGATATAGTGGACTGTATTTTTGTCTATATATATTTTCTTAATAAGTTTGTTGCTTATATCAACAGTTAACATTTACACTACTGACAATGGACCTGCGAAGGTTATGGCTTACAATCTTTGTTGAAACACAGGAGTGTTTCATGAAGCCATGCTGGTAGGGGGACATTATAGAGCGACATTGGTGCTGAAGTTGATCTGTAATTAGAGATTCGAAAAGCTTAGGAATCGCACTAAGTTTTGCAATCCCTCTATAGTTTTCAGTATTGGACTTGCAACCCTTTTTGGGAAGGGGAATTATAAAAGATTCCTTCCAACTATCGGGAAAAAATGAAAACTGAAGGGATATCTTAAATAATTTAGACAAAGGACTACATAATGCACTGGCACAATATCTCAAAACACAGCTAGGAACAAGATCAGGACCAGAAGATAAGGATAGCTTAAGTGATTTGAGTTGCTGAAAAACGTCATTTTCGCTAATTGTGGGCAAAAAAATATTGTCAGAGTGCGGAAGGGAGTATGGATATGGTGTGGTCGAGTCAGAACTAATAGTTGTATAAGTAGTTTGGAAAAATTTAGCGAATAAGTTCGCAATGTCATGCTCGTTCGAGGCGGACTCATTATGGAGGTGAAGACAGGATGGGAAAATGTGCGACTTTCGTTTTGAATTAACAAAAGCGTAGAACTGCTTGGGATTAGCCTGAAAGTCAGTTCTACATCGATTCAGGTGGTTCTTGTAACATTCAGAGTTGTCAGTCAGAAAGTCAGAGCGGGCTATAAAATATCTAGCACGATCGACTTGCAGCCCGGTTCGTCTGAATTTTTTAAAAAGTCTGGACTTCACGTTTTTTAAATAGGAAAGTCGACGAGAAAACCAGGGAGGCTTATGCGAAATGTCAGGAGAGGGAAACGATGGAACAAACATGTCAAAACCGGAGTATAGTGTGTCATAAAAGCGCAAGGGATCGTCAGTGGAGTCAAGAAAAGTCCAATCGATGATAAATAAGAAATCATGTCAGTGAAATTAGCTTTACGAAAACAGCGAAAAGAGCCTGGCTCAGCTAAAGGACACAGCAGTAGTGGAGTCGAGGCTTCTAGAATGTGGGATGATAAGCATCTTCAGGGCTGGAGAGAGGATCGATTCTAGAGACGTAAGCATTGGCAAACTCTGACGAAAAAATTAAGCCTAGGACTTTGTCTCCACAGTTCTTAATAAAATTTAATTGTCCCAATGAAAGGTCGATAAGGCCATGAATAAGATCGTGAGGTGCAGTGGGAACTAGAAAATTCGAGTCAGGAGAGGGCACCCAAGATATGAAAGGCAGGTTGAAATCACCCATAACAATGAGGTGATCATTAATGCCGATGGACAGGTGTATATTTTGGATTAGCCTTAAATGCTGCAAATATATATCACTGTCAGACCGGGGTGGGATGTACGAGCATGAGACATAAACAAAATAATCGTGAACACGAATGCGAACTGCAACAAACTCTAAATTACAATTCATGTCAGTTATCGGAAGCAAGTTTGAAACAAGATTAGACTTAACAGCGATAAGAACACCACCGCCGATACGCATAAGACGATCACGTCTATAAACGACATAGTTTCCTGCAAATAATTCACTATCAGAGACAGAGGAGTTGAGCCACGTTTCAGTAAAGGCAATAACATTGGCATCAAAGGAGACACTGTTGACGTGTAGTTTACTAAGTTTGCCTAGTAAGCTGCGAACATTCTGGTAGTGTAGGATAAAGGAGTCTTTTAGTTTTTTGGAGTTCTAGCCGAGGGAGATCGTGGCACGCGAGCCCGAGGGTCACTCTTGTTGACCAATTCATGAACAATTGCGTGTTCAGGCCATACGGAAGTATCAAGAACTCTAGGAAATAGTACATCAGAAATTCCAATTTTAAACGAAGATATATCACGGCTTTACTTAAAACTGAATTTAGTGACAGTAAATTCGGTAACAGAAACCTTCAACTTGTTGCTCAAATGGGTCCTTACATCGACCTCAGAGGCCCCTGGATTGAGGGCTGGTCTTCGTTGGGCAACTCCAGAAATTGTAGAAACCTGGGGTGCTCGGCTGGTGATTGGTAGCGCTAAAGTTGAGACCGCCGGAGGCACCCCAGGATGGGCATCCAAGTCCAACGACGCGCAGTCAGCTGGCTGGTTGCAGACCCAAAACCATATTGTCACTATTCCCGCCAGATATGGGGGCAAGAACAGCAACTTCACCTGGGCCGTTGACCACGGCCGCGGTGTTATCAGCGGGCTTAGATCGAGGGCTAAACCGCATAAGGGGGCTCGCAGGGTCTGGAACAAATAGGAAGCTGTTAGTAAGGTTGCTCATTTGTTGATTTGCGGAGTCACTTAGCAGCTTAAGTGATTTAAAGTGCTGCTCCGCCTTCTGGAAACTGCTGGATAAGTCCCTGAAGCTGGCAGCCAAGGACTGAAACTCGAGAGTTTGCCTCATAAAAGCCCTCATGACCGATTTGATATGCAGGCAGCTCGGGCAGGTTCAATCCAATCCAGAATTGCTCCGTATGCGATCAGCAATACGCGGATTGATGCAACAGGTTGCCGTTATTTTAAAATAATTTGCACAGGAGCAGTCAAATCAGGCAATAAAATTTAACAAATATCGCGGCGAAGGAACCGATCAAAACAAAAGACCGAAAAGCGCGAGAATAAAAGCTTTTTCTGAGCGCAAAGAAGTAATAAGTTTGTGTGATTGATTTCGCGTATGCAAAACACTTGCACAACAACAAACACTAGGCGATGCAGCGATAAGCGGTAAACACAGAGCGCAAGAACAGAAAGGCAGAGCAATCTGATGAAATGTAAAACCAAATTAGTTTTACGTAAATAAAGTCACTGTCTTTGTTTAAACTGAACCAGCTGTTTATGGATAATAAATATCACAGAAACGCTGACAACTTGCCAAAAATTTGGGCTGAGTTGAATAAATGTTCACTATGAAAACTTTGAAAAAGGAAGAGCGGTAGAAAAACACGTCCGACACAAAGCTCGTATATGCACTTTTGCATATGATGGAAATCTAAGTCCTTTAATTTCTGATGATGCTCCTTCATATATCTAATTTCATTATTTAATCGTTCAAATTCTGCAGTATGATTTAATAATGATAGTTTTAGCGGATCCCAAATAATCTTCGGAACTTCACTAACCTCCCCTATATAAGGCGTTGATAGCGATTCTTCGCTTTCGGGCGACTGAATATTATGGTGGGCAACTAGAATTTTATCGTCGGTTCTAGCCGTACAATATGGCGCAATGCTTAGAACTCCTTGCTGAGGCAAATCAAACAATTAAATTTGAGAGCCTGTACATTGCAGTCGGACTTTGGAATTTACCGGAACCTTAAACAACCAACTGCTTTTCTTCTCCAACTCTACCCAGTAACTTTTAGAATCGACTGCTGTTTTATAGACTCAGTTCGCCGCTCTATTTGGCTTTAGAGCCTGAATCTCACATGCATTGTCATTCGCAGAATTCCAGGGCCAACTTCCTTTGCATATTCCCTTATTTAGTTGCCATTTCTGACATTGATTTATGTGACATTGATTTCCGTCATTATGTGATAGGAATCTATTTCAAAATTATAAATTAAGTATTCGGAAGCTGTATGCACCATTATCATCTGATCTTTATTACGTATTGGCACCGGAATGAGTCTAAACAATTTAGATGGATGCCTACTAAACAGAGGCACCTTTGCACTAATTAATTAATTAATTTAATTTTTTTTTTAATTAATTTAATTAATTAATTTAATTTTAATTACTTTGTCGTCGATAAACAAACCTCTGGCTGTTAACAACGTATACACCTTGTAAGGATGTGTCTCTGGCCGGGGTAAACCTCAGCGGCTCCAGAGGTCCTCGCAAAATTTATAATCTTTGAGACAGCCAGGACAGAAAGGCGGCCGAAGATTTCTTAGCTATTTTTAATGGGGTTGAATTAAGCGGGGAAATCGAGAGGGGGAACAGAGAGAGAAAAGCCTCGGAATCGCCTGGAAGGATTTCCGATCGGCCGGTTGGTCTGCCTACGCCCTGGACCCGGAGGGATTTCCGGACGGTCCACCCTGCGCCACGCCTGGAAGAATTTCCGAGCAGCGTGCGCCCCTGGACCCGGAGGATTTTCCGGACGGTCCGTCTTGCGCCACGCCTGGAAGAATTTCCGAGCAGCGTGCGCCCCTGGACCCGGAAGATTTTCCGGACGGTCCACCTATGTCCTACGCCTGGAAGAATTTCCGAACGGCGTGCGCCCCAGTTACAATCCTGTGGCCGAGGGAGAAAGGCTTTCAAAGAATTCAGCAGAATGACAAATCTTTATTTTTTCAATATCTTCGTCAGAGTTCGTATTGGCACCTCCTCCTTGTTGCTAGGTCCGTCTCCAAGTGTGCCCAAAGAGATAGGGGGCATGTTGACTCTCGGTATTGGTTCCAGTGTGACCGGAGAGAGGAGGCATGTTAACTCTGGGTCGGTCCTGTCTCCAGTGTGGGCATGTTAACTCCTCCCCCCCCAGTCCAAAGAGAAGGCCATAAGGGGAAATGGCCGGATCGGAGAAGGGTGATTAGGCGACGTGTTGTTGATGTATGCCACGAACTCCGACGACATTTTGAATTTAACAGTTTTTTTTATGGATATCTTAATATTAAACATGAGTGTTGTGTTTATAAACGTTACATCTAAAGCTAAAGTTACATTTTGTTTAATTATTATGTATTTTTGAATCGTAGATTGTTTCTTGTTAATGTGGGTTTTTAAGTTACTTGGTTTGATATATTTATTGAATAATGCTTGTCTATCTTAAGTTTCTTCCAATGATTTCTTAACTATTTTTCTAATTTTTTGTTTGTGTAACTTTTGACCTTTAGTTGTTAGGAGAGTGACTGCTTTGTCTCTATCTACTTTGTGTATTGAAAATCTCGGTGTTATCTTGTTTCTACGGTTTTCTTTTCTAAATATTTTATCATTAGGATCGACTTGGACTGGTGTCTCCTTGTCCTTGTTTAATTTAGCCAATTTTTTTTCTGTGGTCGCGCTTAAATGTTCCTGTACTTTTGGGTATATGTCTTTTCTAAATTTGTTTAATTTCTTAAGGTAATCATGGTGATTGTCGAATGTTATTGTTTTGTTAAATATGTGTGTTCTTCCGTGGAAGAGCTCGAAAGGGGTATAGGAAGTGCTGGAGTGTATTGCATTGTTATATGTTGCTAATGCTTCTGCGAGTATTTGGGCATGATCGCGTTCTATGCGTGCTTCCTTTCTTTTGTTCAAGATTATCCTGTATAGTTCGGTTAAGGTGGAGTGCAGTCTCTCGACAGAAGCGTTGCCCGTTGATTGTTGAAATGAAGTTGTATGAGCCGTTATTTGGAATTGAGTTAAGAAGTCGTTGAATAGATTGCCCGAAAATTCCGCGCCCTGGTCGAAAATTATTTTCTTTGGTGCGCCATAGTGACTTATAAATTGTAATAGGGCATCGACGACTTTTATTGAATTCCTATTGCTAAGGGGGTAGGCTTGTGCTAGTTTGGTGAATTTATCGATAATTGTGAGGTTACAAGTATTGTTAATGAAATATATGTCTATATGTACGACTGCCAATGGTCCATCTGGGGCGGTTGGGGTTTGCATCAATGGTTTATGGGGGTGTCTATCGTATTTTAGGGTTAGGCAGGTATCGCAATTTTTTATAATTTTTGTGATAATGTCTTTTAAATGCGGAAAATAAATGTCCCTTTTTAAATGGTTATATGTTTCATCTATGCCTCTATGATTGGTATTAAAGTGGTATGCACGAATTTCGTTTTCCTGATCATGAGGATTCGTAATTTCGGTTAACCATATATTGCAGCGGAAAATTTTGTATAAGTCATTTTCAAAGAAATAGTTATTATAAGACTCTTCTATTATTTTGAAAATATCGTTTGGTGCAAATATTGCGAATGTTTTATTCGGTTTCAGGATTGTTTGAAGGGTGTTTGTAACAGAGTCGAAAGTATGTACGGGTTCCGTGATAATATGTCTTACTTTATGGATAAATGGTGTTTCTACTTGTCTTAAAGTTGTTGATCCGATACGGAATATTATTTGGCAATTGAAGTGATTTAGTGGTTGCGAAGCGATTGGTATAATTTGTGGGTCCTCGTTTATGTTCAAGTTTGGCTCAATTCTGCTGAGTGCGTCAGCAACTACGTTTTGCGACCTTTTTTTGTATACAATTTCGTAGTCGTAAGCGGCCAGGATTGTTTTCCATCGAAGTAGTTTTGGATTCTGACCTTTCAAATTTTCTAGCCAGATTAATGGCTTATGGTCTGTGACTATTTTGAATCTACGCCCGAAAAGGTATGGTCTGAAATGACCTACAGACCAAATGATAGATAGCATTTCTTTCTCTATCGTCGAATAGCGGATTTCCGTGTCCGAGAGTGTCCTGCTAGCGAAGGATATGGGTCTGTCATTAGTATCTGGGCCTTGTGACAACACAGAGCCTATAGCATAATTACTTGCGTCTGTGGTCAGCATGAACGGTTTATTGAAATCAGGGTATATGAGTATGGGATCATTACAAAGAAGATCTTTCGACGTTTCGAATGCTTGTTTAAATTCATCGTCTATTATTATAGATTTCTTCCCTTTTAACTGTCTCGTTATGGGTTTAGTTATTTTCGCAAAGTCCTTTATGAATTTCCTGTAATACCCTAATAGTCCTAAAAATGATTTAATTTCCCTGGTTGTCTTTGGGCAGGGGAAGTCCTTGATGGTTTGAATTTTAAGTGGGTTTGGTTTGACTCCTTCCTGGGTTACGATATGTCCCAGGAAGTCGATTTCCTTCCTTAAAAAGCTACATTTGCTTGGTTGGATTTTTAGATTTGCGTTTTGGAGTTTTGTGAAAACAGATTTAATATCTGCTATATGTTTTTGGAGTGAGGGTGAGAATACTATTATATCGTCGAGATAGACGAGACAGACGTTACCGACTAAGTCACCTAAAACGTTGTCCATAACGCGTTGGAACGTGGCAGGGGCGTTCTTGAGACCGAAGGGCATTCTCGTGAATTCATAATGCCCATTTTCGACGGTGAACGCCGTCTTGCTCGCATCGCGTGGGTTCATTTGAATTTGGTGAAAGCCACTTGCTAAGTCTATCGTTGTGAAATACATGGTCTTCCCTAGACTATCTAGTATATCCGCAATGTTCGGGATAGGGTATCTATCAGAGACAGTCTTCTCATTTAATTTCCGAAAATCGATTACCAAGCGCCACTTTTTTTCGCCTATGACGTCACTTTTCTTAGGTACGACCCAGACGGGTGCACTCCAGAGGGAATGGCTGTTTTTTATGATGTTTTGCTCGAGCATTTTTGAAATTTGCTTTTTTACTTCGTCTTTATGTACAAATGGGTAACGGTAAGATTTTGTGTGTATCGGTATATTATCTGTTGTTGGTATAGAGTGTTTGACGGCGTTAGAGAACGTTAGTTGGTTGTTTTCGTTGTGGAAAAGTCTTTTGAATGACTTGCATAGTTTGAGTATTTGTTGTTTTTCCTCGCTGTTAAGGTGTTCCGTTTGAATTTTTAATTGTTGGTCATCCGGTCGTTCTGTATCTGTTCCCGCGGACATACAGTTTAAGTATTGGTGGGTTTGTGGAGAGAACTCTTCTGCTTGTAACGGTTCCTCGAGGTAAAGTGTTTGGATCTGGTCTGAGTTATTGCAGACTTCGAAATAGGCGGATCCTGCGTTTGCGGTGTATAAACCGCCTGTTATGGATATTTGATTATCCAAATTCATAGTTTCAAATATAAAGTCTCCCTGCATGAAGTTTACTGGGATAGGATATCCATGCCTAGGAGACCATTGAAGTGGGGGTGGAAATTAAATAATAATAATAAATTAAATAAGAACTTAAAATTGGGAATTTTTTTGAATTGTTTGAAATTTATTTTATCTGTATATTCCCGAATTTTGAATGTACTGAGAACAGTGTGGATATTGATATCTGAGGTTAGTTTTTTGATGTGATCTTCATTAATAAGTGCCGGGTTTTTGAAAGAGTAAGTAGATCCAGTGTCTATTAGGAATTTTAGAGGATTTGACACCATGGAGTTTGGTGATAATAAAACAAATGGCAAGGAAGATCCGTGAGTCTTCTTGCTTATGTAGCCGACTGGCTTCCCGAGGCTTCTATTTGAAAATTTGCATCATCGTTGATGTTACATAGGGGAGCTCTTGAATTACGGTTGTTTCTGTTTTGGTGACTTAGGGATTGATTTGGTTGGTCGTTATTGTGGAAGGGGTTTCTGCCCAGAGTTTCTTTATCTTGTCGACCATTACTATTGTTATGGGAATTATGTTGACGTGTGAAGCGTCTATTATTATTGTTGTTAAAATTTTGTTGTCTCTGTATAAAGCGGCCATTATTGTCATTGTTGGTGTTATCGTATGGTGGTACATGACGAGCGTTGTTGCCATTATTATAGTTCTGTTGTCGTGGTATGTAGCGACTGTTGTAGTCACTATTTGTTGGTTGTCCTCTCACGTATGGGTGATTCCTGTATATTGTGCTGTCGCGTCGTCGGGTTTCTTGTTGTTTGTTCAGGCTTCTAGAGAAGTTTAATTAAATCTGTCCGTACTCGTATGCTTTCTCGATTGTCTCTGGCCTTTGATTCCTAATGGCTGACCTAAGTGGGTCCTTTAATCCAGCTAAGAATGTATTTAGGCAGAATCTGTCGTATTGGTCACGTTTGGCCGCAAGAGAGTGTCCACTAGAGTCTGCTTCTCTGGCGAGTGACATTAATTCGCTTCTTATTTTTGCGGCTGAGTAATACAATTTTCCCATACTGAGTCCGTCCGGAAGATTATGTAGCTCTCTAACAAGCATTTCTTCTGTTTTCTTGCTAGAGTATAGTCGCTTGAGGTTTGCTTTGATATCATCCCAACTAAGGAGTGCATCGCAGACATTCAGCGCTTCGTCTGCTCTGCCTTTAATTTTGTCACGGATAGTTCCAAGTAAGTACTGTCCGCATGTTGCTTGGTCCACCGATGAGGCTAACAAAAGAAGCTGATCTACTCTGTCTATAAATCTATCAAGATTGTCAGGTGGGCCTTCGTAGGTTGGTAGTTGATGTACAAGGGTTAGTAGTTGTTGTAGATTTAGGTTGGTGGTGGAATTTAGTGGCCCTGTGTCGTTACCGGAATCCATAGCGTTGGTGAGATTAGGATTATTGTTTTGCGATTGAACCGACTGGTCTTCCTCTTCTGTTCCTGTCGCTTCCCTTATCTCAGATAGTCTAGATCCGCTTCTTAGCCCTGATCTGCCCCTAACTGTGTTAGTAGTATTCTTTAACATTTACGTTTGTTAGGAATAAATCTGTATTTTTGTTTGCAAATAATCGCGATTAATTATATATTGGGGTATGGTTATGGGATTTGTATATGGAAAATTTTGGGTGTTTGTTTGGTTTCTTTTGTTTTCGTTTGTATATTAATGTAGTAAACTATTGTATTATATTTTATGATACTATGTTTATGCATCTATTTTTTAGTGTGTATTATTTCCAAAATAAAAGAAAACCTGTATGTGTGTGTCCGTTACGCAGTTTTCTCTTTTCCTTGTTTCGCGTTGTTTATTGTTAGTTGTATGTTTTTCGTGCAGTGCAGCTGTGCTTCCTTCCACCTTTGTAGTTTTCTACTGTTTTTGGCTTTGACTGTAATGCATAAATTAAATTAGTATTCAATAGAGCGTATTTTAGAGGTTAGTGAACATGTGACACCAGTAGACGTTAAGTTGTTTGTGGATTGTTTCGTCGTTTTCTCTTATTTTTCTTATTTCTTTTTATATACATATGTTTAATATATTTCTAGAATTGATTTTATTGCTTTTTTTTTTTGTTTTAAGTGGTTCTATTCTCGCAGTGCGTGGTGTGCAAAAAGAATTCAATAGAATTCAACAGTGTAGAAGCGAACTCAGCGTCAACACATTCATGCTTACTTGTTTTTGCCGTATCACTGTTTATTAATTTTTTTTAAAATAAATTTGCGTTCATGTAAATTGATAAATGAAAACGATCCCGGTGCCTTAACAGCGATTGTTGTACACATATTCGGTCGTTAATCACACAACTCACATTTATTTTTATAAACCACTGTGCGGATATCCCGTTGTCTTGGCGGCGATTGATGTACATTCGCTCCTTGCGCAGCGAGTTCTGATAACAACTCAGCGCCAGTCTATCGTCACGGCAAAACTACAGAACTACAACAAATATAGGCAGCAATATTACCATAGTGATGAAATTGCTATTCTTTTGAAATGACCAAAAAGCATACCTATGGTGGTGTTCACGCAGCTAATAACATGCGTTCCTTGCACTTAGGACAATCCAGTGACCAAGTCCCACAATTATTTATTTGTTTTCTTTGATGATTAGCGTTTTTTGTTTAGATTTAATTTGAATTTCACAATAGGAAAACTAGCGTCGCAGAAAGTGAAGTCAAGACTAAGAAAAAGTAGCGATGGTAAAAAAAAAGGACGCTATAGAGACTCGATAGTTGTACATAACTTATAAATCGATAAATCATGACTTGTGATATTTCATAAAAATATGTGTGTTGCCGGATGTCAGAATCAAGTGTGGCCAGATCACCATATACCAATACTCTCCCAAATACGCACACCAAGTGCTCTCCGACACACACAAACGGTCACCACACAGCAGTTTTATGTCAAAAAAAAATTTTTTGATTCATTTTCCACTTTTAATTGGTAATATTTTATGATTTAGGGTGTATGGATGATCCCGGTGCCTTATCAGCGATTGATGTACACATATACGGTCATCACACACAGCATTTTTTTGTTATATTGTTGTAAATTAACCCGCACAAGCGATCCCGGTGCCTTATCAGCGGTTGATGTACACATATACGGTCGCTTGTGAAGCAATTTTAACTTGATTTTGTTTGTTTCTTTTGTTTTATTTGCACTTGCACGTCATTATGTTTCAATAACTTTTTACTTAATTTACTGTTTTACCAATCACAACCACTGCCGTCACATGTTCATTACCTCTTTTAGAATTTCAACGAAAAGCGTAGTGGGCATTGTTAATCCCTTGTCCGTAGTCCGGCTGCGCCAGTTACAATCCTGTGGCCGAGGGAGAAAGGCTTTCAAAGAATTCAGCAGAATGACAAATCTTTATTTTTTCAATATCTTCGTCAGAGTTCGTATTGGCACCTCCTCCTTGTTGCTAGGTCCGTCTCCAAGTGTGCCCAAAGAGATAGGGGGCATGTTGACTCTCGGTATTGGTTTCAGTGTGACCGGAGAGAGGAGGCATGTTAACTCTGGGTCGGTCCTGTCTCCAGTGTGGGCATGTTAACTCCCCTGGACCCGGAAGATTTTCCGGACGGTCCACCTATGTCCTACGCCTGGAAGAATTTCCGAACGGCGTGGCCCCCAGCGACACGATGAGTTGGGCGGAGAGATCCGGAGCGGAGTCGGGACAAGTGAGGGGCGAGAGTTTCCACAACATAGGTTTTATTTTACAAGCTATAGTTACTCAGCCGGCGGCGGCCAGACTGCGGGTTTTAATTTATATATAAATGTATATGGCCTGCGGCCCTAAGGAAACAGCGCGGGAAAAGAGCCCTAATTCGGCGGGCGCCTTTGCCCGGCAGCGACGGGATTTAATTATTAAATTAAATATTTAAACGGCCTGCGGCCTGAACGAAACTGCATGGAGAAAGGGGGAAGAGAAGGGCCTTAGTATGGCTGGCACCTTCCCCGGGCCCCTGACAAAGCCTGGCCTGCGGCCATGTCTCACCCGCTCACACCTCCTCTCCTTTGGCAGTGGGGTCCTGAGACAGGATCGTCGTCCTGGGCGCGCTGAAGGCGTGGCACTCGCGGCGGCGACTTAGCGATTTCGGGCTTTCGACCGCGTGGTGCGGTATCGCGGACTTAGGCGGGTTTTAGTTGGCACTTAGAAGTTTTCCTGCTGCTCGCTTTGCTGGTCGGAAACTGAATGATCAGCTCCATCTCGCTCGGCTCGGTTTGACCTATTTTTCACTTGAGTGTCGGCGGCGTCTCTCTCCTTCCCGCTCGCTCCTCCAGGCGATCGGACCGGTGGCATTATTCTTACGGTCTCTCGGTTCTTCTGCGCATGTGCCGTCGCTCTGGCTTTGGTCTGCGCTCGTGGCGTGATCTTATCTGGCCAATCGGGGCGGCTTGGCTCGCGCCCTTTTTCCCACGCCTGCGCCGTGGTGATAGCGGCGACTTCGCCGTTCACTCGATCGGCCGCTACTCCCTCTCTTGAGTGGTTTCTCCTGCACTTTTGAGTGAGTGTGGGAGTGCGTTCGAGTTGGAGTTTTCCGGGCGCCTGAGTGAGGGCGGGCGATCTAGCTATAATTATGCCTATCTTTTACTTATTCTGATAGCTTAATATGAATATCTATGTACAAGATTGTGACTTCGTCACAACCTCCTTAAGTTCCGTACCTGACCGTTTTCCTGGAATTACTAAATTCTCCGAAAGACTCTGCTGAATTTTGGCAATTTCCTTTTTGAGCTGATATGGCCTAAGAATATTTGGAAATAAGCCCCCGGTAAAGAAAAAAAAAAAAAAGGCTTATAATACCTGCTTGAACTTTTCGCCTTCTTCTATCAATGATTGCAGCTGTTTTGTAACCATTAAGTTTTTTATTTATTTTTAAAAAAAATAATTTTTTTTATTAACTACGTTGATATTATTATTAATTTTTTTTATACTCCTTAAAATTTTTGTTAAAATATTTTGTGTGTTTCTTTATAAATAATTAGTTTTTTTATCAACCGTTGGTTTTTTTTTTAATTAGTTTATCAAGGTTGTTCTGATTATCTAATAAGTTCTTCGTGTTTTCTTCTAATAGTGCCTGTCAAATCCTCATCCATTATACCAAATAAAATATGATATATTTTTTTTTTTTTTAAACCTTGCTTTTATTTATATAAAAAATGTGGTGATAAATCCTACAGAAAAAAAAGGATTGTAGAGGTAGGATTCAAGGAAGTTTTGGAGTGTACCCGGGCAAGTGTGTTTTAATTTTATGCATGAGACCTTTGAGCCAGACGCGGTCGAATGCTTGAGATACGTCGAGAATATCGCTGCAATATTCCCTATGTTCGAAGAGCTGTGCAATTTCTGATGTTATTCTGTTTACTGGCTCTATAGTTCCGTGTTTTTCTCTGAAGCCAAATTGATGGACTGGGATAATGTTGTGGGCTCCCATATATGGTATTATGCGCGTTAGAAGGCATTTTTCGAATAATTTGGACAGGCATGATAATAAACTTATTGGTCTGTAAGATAACGGAATCGTCTGATCTTTCCCGGGCTTCGGTATCCTTATAATAATTGATTTTTTCCATTTCCTTGGGTAGTAGCCGAGACTTATGATTCCATTGAAGAGTTTACAGATGACCTCAATAGCACAGTACGGAAGTTCCATTATAATTTTTGTAGTTATTAGGTCACCGCCTGGAGCCTTTTTTGGTTTTAGCTCCCTGATGACTTTTGCGATCTCGTTCGGCCGAAATGTAGTTGGCGTGGATTCAGTTTCGAGGTGGATTTGCGGAGGAACATAATCATTAGCTGCGGGGTTAGGCTGGAAGACGCCTCTGAGATGTAGAGCAAATGATTCGGCTCTATCTTTGTCGCTGCGGGCCCAGCACCCTGAAGAATTCCTTATAGGGGTGACGGTTTGAATTGGAGAGCTTAGATTTGGGTGAGCCCTTTACAAGGGATGCTTTGTACTAGTTGGCGAAAGTTTTCCAATATATTTAAGTTGTTCATTTTCAGCATCTTGCTTCAGAGCCCGGATTAGATTGCGGGTGGCTTCCGTAAGACGTTGCTTTGAGCATGGCGATCTGCTGGTTTGCCACGCTGGTCGCAGACGCCTCTTTTCCTGAACCAGCTGTTTGCCGGTTGGTTTTGAACTTCTTAAATTTGTGACGCGTACCGCGCACAGAATTAAATAAAATAAATATATAATTAAATAAATACAATATAATGAAATAAAATGAATATGTAAATAAAATGAATAAATAAATATAAGTAAATAGGATAAATAATTAGAAATAAGAATAAGACTGAACAAGGAGAAATAAAATGAAGTACAAATGGAAAAGAGCTGGAACGACTAAACTGCAGGGAACGGGAAATTAACTGAAATAAATAAACAGAGAACAAACAGATAAGAAACAGAGAAGATGAATTTGAATTTGAATACGCGCGCGCGCCAGCCACGGAGAGCTGGCCACACTGGAAGAGAGAGAGCTGGTCACACTAGGAGAGAAAGCTGGCCACACTATTAAGGCAAATTGCGAATCATCGGCGGGCACACTAGAAACGGCAGGGGCCTATATAAAGCGGGCGGCTGGCCTCATATCGGGACTCAGTTCCCGACAGCGATCGGGTAAGCATCAGCAGCAGCAGCAGCAGTCAGCAGCTTGGTAAGATAAACCAGTAAGTTGGAATAATTAATTGGTAGTTAGCGCTCTTAAGACCCTCCCGCCCTCCTATAATCTATAGACCTGAATGGTCATAAATTAGGGTTCTCGCTTACTCCTGTAGCTGACCTGAATGGCCGCTTAAGGATTTCTCTCTCTCTTGGATCTGAATGGTCATAAGTTAGGGTTCTCGCTTACTCCTGTGGCTGACCTGAATGGCCGCTTAAGGATTTCTCTCTCTTGGATCGGAATGGTCATAAGTTAGGGTTCTCGCTTACTCCTGTGGCTGACCTGAATGGCCGCCTAAGGATTTCTCTCTCGCTTGGATCTGAATGGTCATAAGTTAGGGTTCTCGCTTACTCCTGTGGCTGACCTGAATGGCCGCCTAAGGATTTCTCTCTCTGTTGGATCTGAATGGTCATAAATTAGGGTTCTCGCTTACTCCTGTGGCTGACCTGAATGGCCGCTTAAGGATTTCTCTCTCTGCTGGATCTGAATGGTCATAATTAGGGTTCTCGCTTACTCCTATGGCTGACCTGAATGGCCGCTTAAGGATTTCTCTCTCTGCTGGATCTGAATGGTCATAATTAGGGTTCTCGCTTACTCCTGTGGCTGACCTGAATGGCCGCTTCAGGATTTCTCTCTCGACAGAGCTGAACGGTCGCCGACAAGGGTACTCACCTCCCCGACGGCTGACCTGAATGGCCGCTTCAGGATTTCTCTCTCGACAGATCTGAACGGTCGCCGACTAGGGTACTCACCTCCCCGACGGATGACCTGAATGGCCGCCTAAGGATTCTCTCTCGTATAGATCTGAATGGTCGTAATTAGGGTTCTCGCTTACTCCTGCGTTTGACCTGAATGGCCGCCTAAGGATTCTCTCTCTCTACAGATCTGAATGGTCGCCGACTAGGATACTCACTCAACCGACGGATGACCTGAATGGCCGCCTAATGGGATCCTAAGGGATCATTCTGTCTTTACAGCGCCCGAGACGACCCGGACGACGATCCCCGGCCACGCCCGCACCCTCGCGCCACCCCCCTGAGAGGCCACGCGGAACGACGACTCGCTGTGGAACGCCGCCTTCGCCGTGAAGAGAGAGACGAACCGCCCGGACGCCGGCCGAGCCGAACGAGTAACACGGACCGCTCCCATATGCTTAAACTTTGTCACTTCCTGTGAATAAACCAGTACGATTCTCAGTTACCGTGTAATTCACCCTGACTTCTACTCTGGGACGGGGTCGGCTTTCTATTCCAGCAACCACGTCCGATACAAATAAATATCTGTGACAACCCTGGGCCAGCCCTGAGCCGCCCAAACCCTCGACTAACCGTCACAAATTCCCTATCTTTCCGTTTAGGGGTTGAGATCCTGGCTGCTGTGACGAGTACCTCTTCCAGGGCGGCGGTGGAGCAGTCGATGTCCGCTTCGATATTTAGTTGGGGAGTTAGCTCAATGTGGGAACTCACATACTTTCTGTATTTCATCCAGTTAGTGTTGTGCGACGTCAGCCTGTAGGGGTGGTCCGTAATTTCTGGGCTTTGAAGAAGGCTTATCAACAAAGGCGAGTGGTCAGATGAGAGATCCGGTAGTGCTATGGCGCTTATTAGATTGCGTGGGATGTTTTTTGTCACCGCGAAATCAATTGGATCTGGGATCTTTTTTGGGTCTGCAGGCCAATATGAGGGGCTACCAGGAGAAACGCAGTCCAGTTTATTGCTCACCTTTATAAGTGCATTATACCGTTGCCTTCCCTTGGGAGTCACGAGGCGTGATCCCCAGTGCGTGTGTTTGGCGTTGTAGTCTCCTGCGGCTATGAAGCGATCCCCCAGAGTGTTGTAGAAGTCCATGAATTGACCTTCAGAAATATTAAATCGAGGTGGGCAGTAGACAGAGGCAATGCAAAGGTTGCCGTTTCCTGAGTGCACTTTTATGGACGTGGCTTGCAGGTAATTTGTTGCAAACCTTTGATGAAGGTGGTGTTTGATGCGTTCTCTGATTAAGATGCCCGTTCCGCCGTGGGCCTTGCCATCCGGATGATCTGTGCGGTAAAAGGTATAACCTCTTATATGGAAGTTATATCTCCCTGTGAGGTGCGTTTCAACCAGCAGCATGGCGTCGATGTGATTCACTTTTAGGAATTGAGTTATTTCAAGTTTATGCCGTGAAATGCCGTTGGCATTCCACATGGATATACGTAGGTTAGTCATTTATTATTTGGACTGTTGTGCTTCAAGAAACTGAATTATCATGTTCTGGTTCTGAACAAGGGTTTGCATGGTTGTTTTCATGAATGATTTGCTTTGCGGCTGCCCTGGAACCTGCTGAGCATTTTCTGAGTGAGGCTGGGGTGGATTTTCCATGCCTGTTCTTAGTACTTCAGCGTAGGAGATTCCCTTGGTTGTATTTAGCTGCCCAAATGATGATCTGGCTGCCTTGGCGAAAAATACGTCTGGCGTACTTTTTAAGTTGTAATACACATTTGCGTATGTTGTTGGTGCGTAGCTGTCCCTCGTCGCATGCGACTCTTCAGCTCCTTGTAGACCGCACAGCATCTGTAGGTTTGCCGTATGGTTTCCTACACAGTTGCCACAATTTTCATTTGGTGATCTTCTTTGTTTGCGGGGCAGTTTACGGAGTTATGGACAGACTCGTCGAAGTGTACGAGTGTGTCTTGGTGTGTCCATACTCTTGGCAGTTTGTGCATTGGAACGGTGAAGCGCGGTTGCGTTTGTGGGGTTCTGGTTCCACGGTGATTCTTCGATGCAGTAGGAGCTGCAGCTTGTAGATCGGGTGCACTTCGTTTTTCTTTAAGGCTTTGCTATCTGGTTCGAGCTCGACCTTGAAAAGTGGTTGCGGTTTTTTTTGTTTCTGTTAACAATATTGCTAACATTTTGGCACATTTTTGTTGGTTCGGTTGATCTTTGGTTTATTACCAACCGTGTTGAGTGGACTAAGCTTGCGCTTAATCTGGATGTAGCGGTCCATACCGGTCTGTATAGCCGGGACCGCTTGTTGCTTATCGAAGCTAACAGTTTTTGTTGCCATTTTATTTTGTTGTGCATCCGTTGGGACCGAACTCGCAATATTGGTAGTTGGTTTAATTATTGGTGGTGATTTTGCTGCGACTGCAGAAATTGTAGCACTGCTTGTTGTTGGAGCTTCATTCAGCGAAGCCGGCGGTGATGGGGTTTGGCATTGGTAACTCCATGATGCGGGAGTTGGAGTGAGCAGAGAGTGTGAGCAAGAGCTGGCTCTCTTCCTGCCGACGGTCAGTAGAGTCGAGTTGCTCTTTGTCGACTTCTGATTTTGATCTATATCGCGAGTTGAGAAGTAAGAGTAGCAAGCATTTCTTGGGTTAACGGAGCTTCTACGCTCATTCTTTTGATCGCTGCTCATTTTTCGAGCTTGTTATGCGTGGCACTTATTTGTTTAAATTAAATAAGCACTTGTTATGATTACACTAGTTATGATTATATTTTTCTTTGTTTTTTTAATTGTTAGCGTCTTTTCGCACTGTTTTGACTACTCCAGTATAATATTCTTTAAGTTTTCACTATTTCATCCAATATTTTAAATTGTTTTCCCAGAGCTCGCGCGAGACCACGTCCGCTCTATGCGGGAGTAGAACGATTAAAATGATATAATGAACCCATAAATTCGAACGGGGCACGCTTGCTTCTGGATCTAGAGTCTAGATTCTAGACTGCATCATAAACAATTTATTGTTTTCTTCAAGTTCCGATAACTGATTTTGCATATTATCTAAAACTTGACTACATTGTTCTTCAAAGCTATGAAGCCTTTCGCAAACTTTTCTCATCCCTCTTATAAGCGCATTACCTTTTGTAATCATTTTAAAATATGGATCCATTTTATAATAGATCACCAAATTCCAAGAAGTACTCACAATCTCAACATCTCCTAGAGGATCTAAATATATTGCTGAGGTCTTATTTATATTTTCTAATAAATATTTTGGTGTTATATTTTAAGATAATGCGCTGGAAAATTGTCAGCTTAATATAAACAACAACATAATTCCGATCTTGGACACTCCCGATGTCGCTCTAGTTCGTCTTTTCGACTCAGGGTCAGCCTCATCTTTTTCAACAGAACTTATACCTTCTAAGGGACAAATTTTTGTAATGGGTCTGGTGATAAATCCCTCCTACATCTTTACTTTAGCCACTCGGACCTTATCATCTTTCCCTTTATGGACTTTTTCCACCCTTCCTAAAGGCCATCTTGCTGGATGACAATTCTCATCCTTCAATAAAACTATTTGCCCTTCTTCTATATTAGGAATTTCTCTTTTTCATTTATTCCTTTGCTGGAGCGTATGCAAATATTCATTCTTCCATTTTACCCAGAAATCGTTCCTCATTTTTTGGATAAGTCTCCACCTATCCAATTTCCGATTCTTTCATCTTCCATTGGTTCGACTATTTCTAAGGGGGGTCTTCCAATCAAAAAATGACCTGGTGTTAAAACTTCTTGCTGGTCAATCTCATTAACTAAAGTGTATAATGGTCTTGAGTTTAAACATTTGACATAAAAGAGTTGACATTTCCTCGTATGTCAAAACAGTGTCGCCAATTATACGCTTCAAATGGTATTTCATTGACTTAACCCCAGCTTCCCAAATACCTCCGAAGTGAGGTCCTGCCGGGGGAATAAAATGCCAGTCAATTCTAATCCTTCTCCAGCTGCGCAGCAATTGCTAAATTTTCTTGAATTGCATAAAATAATTCTTGATCTACATTTCTGGCAGCTCCTACAAAATTTGTTCCGTTATCTAAATAGATATTGGCACATTTCCCTCGTCTTAAAATGAACCTTCTGAGAGCAGCTAAAAATGCGTCCGAAGTTAGATCGCTTACCATTTCTACATGTATGGCTTTGGTTCCCATACAAACAAATACGGCAACGTACCCTTTAAATGTTTTTTGTCCGCGATTTTTTGAACACCTAACATAATAAGGACCTGCGTAATCTACTCCTGTATTTAAAAATGAAAATGACATAGTAACCCTATATCTTGGCAAATTACCCATTACTTGATGAGCTGTGTTTTGCCTGTACATTGCGCACTTCACACATTCTCTTAAATATTTTTTCAGTGAATTTTTTAAACCAAAAATCCAATATTTTCTTTGTATGTAATTTCGCATTAGGTTTATCCCACCATGCAATGTTTTACTATGAGCATTTTGTATAAATAATTTTGTTAGGTAACCTTTTTCTAAAATAATCGGATGCTTAACTTCAAACTCTGCATTTGAGTTTTGCAGTCTTCCTCCTACTCTCAGAACCCCATCCTTGTCCAAAAATGGATTCAATGACAATAGTTTATTATGTGTCTTAATTTCCTTATTGCTTTTCAGATACTTTATCTCTTGCCTGAATTGATATTCTTGTTGTTTCCTAATAACAACTCTTTCAGCTATTTTTAGCTCCTTTACTGAAAGAATAGATGGATAGGCTTCATTTCCTGTTTTTATCTGCACGAATCTATTTATTTATGCTACTATACGTATAAGCTTTTCTATACTGGAATACTTTTTTAATAATTCGTAAATTGGATCATCTATTTCGTTATTTAATACCGTATTTATTAAGACAGGTTCTTCTACAGACTGCTGCCGAGGCCAAAGTTCTTTTGGGTCAGCTAGCCATTTCGGACCTTTCCACCAAAGAGCACAGTTCGTCAACTGGTTAGAATCCACTCCCCTAGATGCTAAATCTGCTGGATTATCCTCTGACTTCACATGATTCCATTCAGTATTCGTTAATTTCCGAATGTCATCCGTTCTTCTTCTTATAAATTTGATCTTACTTTGACCACTGTTAATCCATGCTAAAGTAATCGTGGAATCACTCCAAGCATAGATCTCCATCACATTGTCAATTGATCCTTTTAATCTTTGGATTAACTCACTAAGCAAATGAGCTGCACACAGCTCCAGTTTGGGAATTGTCTTCCTATTTTTTATAGGATTGACTCTACTTTAGCTAGCTATTAGTTAACATTATGTCCCACTTTAGCATAGACTACTACCACAAATGCTTTTTCGGAGGCGTCAGCAAATCCGTGAATCTGTATGACTGAAGAACTGCTCGTATTAATCCATCTTGGGATTCGAATATTTTCTAACAATAATAAGTTTTCTTTATATTTTTTCCAATAAGTTTTGTCTTCTATGGATAATTCCTGATCCCATTCACTTTTATGTATCCAAAGTTTTTGAATAAAAAGTTTTCCTAAAATAGTAACTGGTGCCAAACATCCTAACAGATCATATATTTTTGCTAGCGTTGATAACACAACGCGCTTGTTCGTATGTTTTGATTCAGTACAATTTACGTTAAATTTAAATAAATCATTTTGAGGTTCCCATATTAGTCCTAAAGTTTTAATACATTCTTTTTCTGCAATATTGAAAACCTTATTATCCCCTGTGTCCTCCACAGTTGTTAATATTTTGAGCTTGTTGGAAATCAATTTTCTTAAGTTAAATTCAACTTTCTGCAGTTCTTGTGAAATTAATGTTATTAATTTATTAGCTCCTGTCATTAGGTCATCCATATAGAAATCATTCTTAATTATTTCACTTACAACTTTGTTTTCACATCTATCTGCAATATCTACAAGAACTCTGGTAGCCAAATATGGTGCAGATGCAGTTCCATAAGTGACGGTGGTTACTTTATAATTCTTAATTTTTTCCTCCGGAGAATTTCTCCATGGTTAGGTTAGGTTACGGCGGTGATGGCCGGCTCAGAGAGCCGGACCATCCACTTGGGCCTGAGGAGGCTCTTTGTGATGCCGCATAGGCTTAGGTCCCCGTCCGATGCAGGTACTCATGGGCCGATGACCAGTACTACGTAAGAGAGGACCAACCCGATCCTTGGATGAATCGGGTTATCTGCCTCGGTGATGTCTCGCATAGCTCTGCGAGATCCACAAGGGTGGGGAAGCCCAGGTACTGCAGTCTTCGTCTGCTTAGGGCCGGACAGTGGTAGAGAAAGTGGAGGACGGTCTCCTCTTCCTCCTCACCCCTACAGCTTCTACAGAAGTCATTATGGTGCACCGACAGCCTGGACGCATGTGTTCCAAGTAGCCAGTGACCAGTAAGAGCCCTAACGGCAAGGGCGCAGCTTTCCCTGCTTAATGACAATAGCTCCTTTGAGCGTGGCCAGATCATTCTAGCGTGGCGGCAGGATATTAGGTTTTCCCATTTCCTGTCATCAAGGAGATGAAGGTTAGGTTAGGTTAGAGCGGTGATGGCCGGCTCAGAGAGCCGACAGCCTGGACGCATGTGTTCCAAGCAGCCAGTGACCAGTAAGAGCCCTAACGGCCAGGGCGCAGCTTTCCCTGCTTAGTGACAATAGCTCCTTTGAGCGTTGCGCTGAACGGCGTGGCCAGATCATTCTAGAGTGGCGGCAGGTGATGAGGTTTTCCCATTTCCTGTCCGCGAGGAGGTGGAAATACTCCCTACAGAGTAGTCTGCGAGTGGCCAAGGGCATGTCAACTGACTCCCTCTCCGGCTGACGCGCACGGCCACGCTGTCGAAGCCGTACCGGAGAAGCCACCCGTTATTCCTCAGCACCTCGACTGTCCCCTCATTTAGAGTCAGGACAACCTGGCGCCTCGGACCAACGGCCTCCTCGACTTTGGCGACTCGCCTATCAGAGGAGGGGATGTCGGGGTTACTCAGCTGCAAGAGCTTGAGTATTTTCTCCGGCTCCGCCGGCTTGTGGGACAGCCATGCCCTGGCTCTCGGTTTGCTGGGGATCTTGTCCCAGTCTACGACGACAAGCTTCGCACCGGGGTAAACCTCACCCAGTCCTGCGATCGCCCGCTTATAGAAGGTGACGGAGGCCGTGTCCTCGCACGCGATCACCTTCACGCCACCCTGGTGCCATCCGGCATCTTCGCATCGGGGCAGTGCACCTCCCGACTCCAACAGCTCCTCCACGAACCGGTTGTGCAGCTCGCCAACGATCCAACGCCATTGTTCCCTCGGGATCTGTCCGTCACTGGAGCCCTCATCCACCACTCCAATCAGGATCTTGCCCTTGGTCACCTCGGCGAAGGACCGCTGGGGCTGCACCTTGGTACGCTTCGGCTGCGGTGGTTGCACCTCCGATGAGCGCTGGCGTTTGGCATCGCTTTTGCCCGCGTTCGCGCTAGTTGGGTGGGCACCGGGAGCTACTGCCCTTCCCGCCTTCTCAGGCTTGAAGTCTGGGAGGACACCTCTCGCCCACTTTATGAGACCCGCCTGTTCCGGGTCCGCCTCCATGGCTGGATTGGCTCTCGCGAGGATAAAGGCCGCCATTCTCCGCTCGTGATAGAGCGGCCTTTTCCTCTGCTGCTGCTGGGCCGTGCTTCCCGGATTGGAGTTGCCTTTGGAGCCGCCTGCGGTGACGTCGAGGGACTTGCCCCCGATCACGCCGCTCGACGGGCCCATCGGTTCGCCCTTTCCGTTGGCTCCGGCCCCCGGATGAAGGCGCTCTGACCGCAAGGCGTCTTCGTGGTGTTTTTAGCGGGGGGATACCCCCTTTCGCCCTTAAGGTTTGGCGATCACCTATGTTTTGCTTGTTATTGGTTTCTCCTTTTGTAAATGAACGAGATGCATAAGCTATTGGGAGCTGAATCCCGTCACGGTTCTGAGTTAAAACCGCTCCGCAAGCTTGTTTACTAGCATCCGTTATAATGCAAAATTCTTTGCGAAAATCAGGATATTGTAATAATGTGGGGTGCATAAGCTTTTCTTTAAGGTATTCGAATGCGTTTTGGCATTCGCTTGACCATTCAAAAGGGAAATTCTATTTACATAATCTGGTTATGTGCCGTGAATAATCGGCGAAGTTTCTTATAAATCGACGATGTTGTACTCAGATACAGACGATTCTACGATTTTGTTGTTAATTAATTTTCCTACTTGTTTTTGAATTTCTTCAATATGGCTATGCGGACTTCTGTAGTTTTTTATATAAATGGGTTCATCATCTTTAAGTCTTAATGTTTGCTTTTAAAAATTGTGTCTTGATATTGGTTCGGTTTCCAGTCCGAACACATCACTATACTTTGTGCATAATTCAGTTAATTGGCTTTTAAATTGCTCTGGAAAATTTTTCTTTAGTTTTGAAAGTACTTGTTCGATTCTATTTTCTGGATCGGTGTTATGAATGTCATAATCTTTTAGGTTTTTATATTGGATTTTGTTTACTTTGACCAATTGATCGAAATTAGTTGTATTTAGTAGTCGAATTTATACATGTTTGGATGCTGCTATTGTATTTGCAATATAAATTCCATTATGTATTTCCTGATTAGGAACAAATATGTAATCATTTACGGTATTAATGTCTATTTTCCGAATAACTTGTGATCTGGCTGGCAGAAGAATTGTATTGTTGCCAGCGCTATATGTTATCGGAACGTATATTGGATAATTTAAATTTTGGGGTCTAATTATAAACCAGTCTTCACTTGGTTTAAAATCTAGCTGACAATTGAATTTTTTTTTTTATAAAATCTATGCCTATTATTCCATTACGGTATTGGAAAATTTGAGTCTTCCAAATGAAATTCATGTGGAATAATATATTTTGTTGATCGGAGTTCTATTGAGGTTGTTCCCTGAGACTTTATTACACCTTGGCCTATGCCTTCGATGTTTATTATTTTTTCATCGTGAATTTTGAAGTTATCAGAATTTACTTTTAAAAGTGAGATATCTGCACCAGTATCTATGAGGAATGTTAGTTTATTTTCAGTTGAGTGATTATAGAAAGTTACGAATATATTAAGACTGTAATTGATGGAATGAACTTTTGCATTTATTGATTGCTTCCTGAAGGGTTCTGTGAGTTTTCCGACGTATTTTGCAACATTCTCACATTGTTGTTATTGTTTCCCTGGTTGGAGTTACCTCGGCCTCTTCCTTGGTTTTGACCTCGTCTTCCTCCACGGTAATTATAGTTATTATAATTGTTGTATCTGCTGCCTCGATTGTAATTGTTGTGGTTGCTATTTCTGCCACGATTATAACCTCGGCCTCCTCTATTATTGTTATTTGCACCTCGTCGATACTAGAGTACAGTGTTACTTTGACCTGTTATCTCCGTGCAACAGTTGACAAATTTGGAAATGGCTTCATTCATGTTTGTGAATAAGTTTTACCTTATCAATGGAGCAATTTTGTGTCATGGCCTTTACAGCTGTTGTAGTGCTGTATTTATTGGCAAGGGATTGGCTGATACCTTCACTGATAAAGGCGCCTTCAAGGGCCTTCGTCAGTTTCTCCACCTCTTTGGTGTATTGGTTAGCCGTTTTATTTCTCTGTTGCAGATTGAGGAGCTTGGCAGATATAACTTCTACCGATTCTCCTTTTACTGCACTTGACAGTTGGGCAATAATTGCACCAATTGTCTGCTCATTACTTATGAGATTCCTTGCATGGCCTTTAAGTTTAGTTTTTATAAGGCTTATCGCTGTCGTTTCATGTGTGCCTTTTAAGGTGTCTAATAAACCTAGAGCATCTAAAAAAAATTTGTAAATTTTCGTGCCTACCGTCAAACTCTGGTATCAGAGATGTGTGATAAATTCTGTCACTGTCTGTGCCATTTCGGAAATTGTTATTCTTTCTTTGATCGCTTCCTTCTAATGTTTCAATGTCACTATCGGATTCAGCGTCGCTTGGTTGAATAGATTTGTCTAGTCCTTTGAAATGGTCGGGATCGAATTCCACCAATTGACTTAGACTTTCTGTCACGTTAATCGGAATATGTCTTCTTTTCCTAATATTATTCAATTTTGTGTTTAGGGATTTTATTACCCTTAAACATTTGTTGCAGTGCTCAGGTGTGAGCCTATTTTTATAGTTGTTAACTAAGTTAACTATATTATTATATTCCCTTACTACAATTTCCGTGTGTCTCAAATTTTGGTTATAGAAGAAAAATTTAACTAAAAAAATAATTAGTACAGCGAAATCCAAAGCTTTTAACAAACCAGAAAAAATTAATAAAGACAATAAAGTTGGCAAAGTGAAACGCCATAAAAATTACCAGCTTTTAACAAAGCAAGAAAATTCGAAATAAATAAAATACAGAACGAAATAAAGAAGCTAAAGAACTTCCAGTGGGAAGAAATAAAGACACACTAAGGACACTTTATGTTTTATAAATTTATTTATTTTCATATATTTCTTTTTTTTTTGTATATATATATATCAATTTAGGTTCAATACAATTTTTTTCTCATAATAAAGACAAATTTTGTGTGATTTTATTAGAAAGACCAAATATTTTCTGTATTTATTAATAAGATATTTACTGAAAAAATATTAATTTATTTTAATTTATAATTCATAAGAAAATGAACAATTTAAGCTCTTAAGCTTCACTTCATAAGTCATTGATAAATAATTAAACGGAATAAGGAAATAAACAGAATAAGCCTGTTTTGCAAAATTTTGATTCTTAAGCTTCCCTCGATAAGTCCGCCATTGGCTCGTGGTCCCAGTGTTTGAATTAAATTAATAAACAATTAAAATGGCTGAAGATCATGAATGGTGAAAAGCAAAATCATATATAAACCAATCAAATATAAATTGATAGGAGAAATGAAATATAAATTGATAAGAAAAATCATGTAAATTAATAAGAATTTTTTTTTTTTTAACGTTAACGTTAACATTTAGCATCCTACCTAGTGTTTTGTGAGGCTTTACGGGCCACACATCTCATCGGGCAGAAAAAGTTCCGCTCAATGTTACAATTTGTTTTTTAAAATTAATTGGTGTGCCTCACAGGGCAACAAAAAAAATAAATGTTTCTCTCCGGTTGGCCCTCTGATCCTCCCTCGTAGGCGCAGGTGGCGGAGTGCCTCCCGCACTTGTTGATTACCGCTGCTGATGTCCTGGCCTATGGGTTCAGGCGGTGCCGGTGCTGGTCCTCGCACAGGCTGTTTATCATCTGCCTCACAGATGTTCTCGGCCAGTGATGCCGGGATGAGGAGGCTCCATCGAAGGCGCAGGGGGCGGTCTGCCTCCCACGCTCGTCTGCTGCTGCTCTTACGGTTGTTCTCGGCCGGTGATGCCGGGTTGAGGAGGCTCCAACGAAGGCGCAGGGGGCGGTCTGCCTCCCACGCTCGTCTGCTGCTGCTCACACGGATGTTCTCGGCCGGTGATGCCGGGTTGAGGAGGATCCATCGAAGGCGCAGGGGGCGGCCTGCCTCCCACGCTCATCTGCTGCTGCTCACACGGATGTTCTCGGCCGGTGATGCCGGGTTGCGGAGGCTCCATCGAAGGCGCAGGGGGCGGTCTGCCTCCCACGCTCGTCTGCTGCTGCTGAAGTGGCTAACGAAGGCGAACTGCTTGCAATTTGAGCATTACACACTTTTGGATTCGATAAGTTTCTTGTTTTTCATTATTTTAATATTTGTTAATTGTTCACTCGATGTAGCTCCAATTTTTTTTTTGCTTTCGCTCAGTTCTGGCTGCTAAATATTTTTTTCACATTTTCACATTTTTTTTTTCGGCTCTTTTTTCACATTTTCACCTTTTTTTTCTCGGCTCTTTTGTCACATGTCATAATAAGACACTGTCACGGTCGCCATGAAATAACTCACTAAATACACTTTATGTTTTTGTTTAATATTATTTGGTTTTTATTAAGTTGGGAGTGGAGCAGGGAAGGTCCCGCTCCACTCCGATCATCGATCGTGAATGCTCTTGGCTTTTTTATACGATCGGTTCTTAGCTTAATTTGGGGAAGCAGCGCTGCCGGCGTAGCCTTGACGCTTATATGCATATATGTATAAGTAAAGCCTGCAAAGTTCGCTGAGGTAGAGGAGGTATCATGTTCACGTAGTGACAGAATGGTCGCGCATGTAAGGAATGCGGACTCAGCACTTAGGTGGCCCGTTGCAAGGGTTTTGGACTCATAAAATAAGTGCATTAATATATTTGTATTTATTGTATTTATTTATGCATAACACTGAGTACAGTGTGCATTCGCTATGTGAACATACTACAAATTTATTGTTCATGTTTTGGTCCCACGAGTATGCTGGGTAGGGGATGGTCCGCCACGGTAGAGCCCGCATACCGTGGTAAGCCTAATTAAAACTGATGGGTCGGCCGGTCCACCAGAGTCCGCATATTAATGTCCAAGCACCCCCCGGACACGCATCCCTCGGCATATGCTGTTCCACCTTGGATTGGGGTAATTTTTTGGGCAGGAGTTTTCTTCTCCCCGCCCGACTACCATTCGTCAGCGTCCTCAGCAGAGACATGACCGTACTGGGACCTGCTTCCAGCCCCCCTCACGGGGAGAGTATAGTCGCACTTCCAACGGTGCGAACAGTTACGGCAGGTGATTTCTCACCCGTTATTCCCCCTGTCCGCCCGCTGGCTGACGGCCAAAGGAGATGAAAGTGTTCCCTGAAAAATAGTCTGCGAGTGGCCAAGGGCATGTCAACTGACTCCCTCTCCGGCTGAAGAGGGGCGGTTGTGCCCTGCCGGGCAAGCTCATCGGCAGCGCAGTTGCCCTCGATGTCCCTATGTCCTGGGACCCAGATGAGGTGGAGATCGTACTGCTCCGCTATCTCATGAAGAGATCTGCGGCAGTCGTTGATGGTCTTCGAGTTGAAGAAATAGATTCGAGTGACTTCAGGGCGGCCTGACTGTCAGAGAAAATGCATAAGGGAGCTCTGCCCCTAGTTGGGGGGAGCTGATCAAGGGCTTCTTTGATGGCGTAAACTTCCGCCTGAAAGACGCTGCAGTGGTCGGGTAGCCTAAACGAGACGTTTAATCCCAGGTGTTCCTCCTACCCGGCCGTCCAGATTTGAGCCATCCGTGTAGATGTGAAGGGACCCTAGTGGTCCAGGGGGTCCTAGGTTCCATTCCGTTCTGTCGGGGATGTAAACCTGGGAAGGTGTGATGGGGTGTTCAGTGGGGACACAGTAGTCAGTGTTTCCCTCAGTAAGGTGTGGAGCAGAGCCGAGGTTCGTTTGTCCAAAACTCAATCTTCTCCACAGACCCGCGCCCTTCAGTCTTAGTGCCGAGAGTAATTGGGAAGATGTCCAGGAGAACGTCCAAGGCGTCTCCCGGAGCTGTGAGCAGTCTGCCTGTCATGCAGATCTCAGCCATGCGTTGGATTTTTCTTAACTTGCCCAGGCAGGTAGACTGCTTTATAGCTGGCCACCAGATTGCCACTCCGTAGAGGAGTATCGGGCGAATGATAGCCGTGTACAGACAACGGACTATTTTTGGGGTCATTCCCCATTTTAGTTCGATAGCCTTGCGGCAGGTGTAGAGCGCGATTGTGGCCTTTTTGGCCCTTTCGTCCGTGTTGGGGCCCCAGTATAGTTTTCTGTCCAGGATTAGACCTAGATATTTGACCTGGTTTTTAAGGGGTAGAGGTATCCCACAAAGCTTTGGGGGTATCACTTTGGGGATCTTGTATTTCCTAGTAAAGAGGACCAGTTCGGTCTTTGCTGGGTTTACTCCCAGTACGCACCTGGCAGTCCAATCCGCCAGGAACCAAAGACTGTCGCTCATCCTGTCGCAGAGGGTTTGCGGGAATTTTCCCGTAAATACCAAGGCAACTTCATCCGCGTAGGCCACAACACGACAGCCGCCCTCTTCTATGCCCTGGAACAGTTCGTTGACCGCCACATTCCATAGGAGAGGGGAGATTACTCCGCCCTGAGGTGTGCCTCTGTTGACTTGTCTGGAGATGGTTGACCCCCCAGTGTTGCTTCCACCGTTCTGCTGCGCAAGATCCGGTCAATGAGACCCACCGAGTGTTGATCAATCCCCAGTTTAGTCAGTACCGTCGTAATTGAGTCTGGGAAAATGTTGTTAAAGGCGCCCTCTATATCCAGGAAGGCGACAAGTGTGAACTCCTTTTCGTGGAGCGATTTTTCTATGATAGTTGTAAGCGAATGGAGTGCTGTCTCTGTCGACCTGCCCCTCCTATACGCGTGTTGAGATCCTGATAAGGATGATTGGGGAATATTAGATCTAAGATGCAGACTGATGAGTCTCTCCAGCGTCTTGAGTAGAAACGAGGAGAGGCTTATCGGCCTGTAATCATTAGGCGTGCAATGTGATGGCTTGCCTGCCTTGGGGATGAAAACAACTTTTGAGCGGAGCCATCCATTCGGAATGAGCCCTGTATCAAGGATGATCGAGAATGCCCATTTAATATTCCTATCAATAAGGAGGTATGCCATTTCGGACGGACCCCGCCGTGTCGGGGGGTTAGGTGGGCTGCTCTGGAAAGAGCTAGCGGGGAAGTGGGCATTCAATAGAACCCCGAGGGTTTCCTCACTGGATGTCGTCCAGCTGTCGTCAGGTCGCTTGACAAAGCCCGGGTTGGAGGGCGTCGTCGAGAGGACCTGCCGCAGCCTAGACGCCTCAGAGTAGTCCTGGATTCCTGAGCCAAAGTCGGACCAGGCCCTTTTTTTTTTTTTTTTTTTTTTTTTTTTTTTATTGCTTTGCTTTTATTTATTGTATCTTCTCATTTACGAGACTAACAATAAGTGTATCAAATCTTATACTACAACCTAACTAGGAGTCATGTAGACTGAGACAGTGGCCCTGACAAGTTATGGCTGGGTTGGAAGGTCTGTACGTTGCAGGCGGGTTCTGCTGGAGACCCGAGTCAAGACCCTTGCTAGAGGATTTGGGTGGACAGAGAGTTTTTCATTGTAGGACGCTTTTTGCTTGTCTATTTCATCTTTTACTGCGAGAATGCCGAGGTCCCTGTGGATGTTTTGGTTACGAATATACCATGGTGCCCCAGTGATAGTTCGCAGGATCTTTGATTGGGCGCGCTGTATGATGTCTATGTTTCTTCTGCTCGCGTTCCCCCAAAGATACGTCCAGATTGGCTTAAGAGTGGAGTTGTAGAGCAGGACCTTGTAGTCCAGACACAAGGGCGATCGTGAGTTTATAATCCAGTGGAGGCTGCTGGCTTTCAGTTTTAGGTGCAGTTTCTTGCATTCGAGGTGGATGCCGAGATACGTTACTTCATTAACTTGGGAGATCTGCGTGCTATTCATACAGAGCGGAGGGCAAGTTTGTCTGTTAAGGGTAAAAGTTATGTGTTTACACTTTTGTTCGTTTATTTTAATACGCCAGTTAGATAGCCACTTCTCGACTACCACGAGGTGGTTGGCGAGTTGGGTTGTTGCACGGACTGGGCATCTGGAGCGGCTAAGGATCGCAGTGTCGTCGGCGAAGGTGGATGTTGTTAGTCGGTCACTCGTGGGAATATCTGCTGTGTAAAGGACGAATAAAGTTGGCCCAAGTGCGCTACCTTGTGGGACCCCAGCTTCGATAGTGTAGCTGTCGGAAATTGTTGTGTTACATCTTACAGCGAAGGCTCTATTGTAGAGGTAGGATTTAAGGAGTTTATGAGTGTACCCGGGCAAGTGTGTTTTAATTTTATGCATGAGACCTTTGAGCCAGACGCGGTCGAATGCTTGAGATACGTCGAGGAATATCGCGCTGCAATATTCCCTATGTTCGAAGGCTGTGCGAATTTCTGATGTTATTCTGTTTACTTGCTCTATAGTTCCGTGTTTTTCTCTGAAGCCAAATTGATGGGCTGGGATAATGTTGTGGGCTCCCATATATGGTATTATGCGCGTTAGAAGGCATTTTTCGAATAATTTGGACAGGCATGATAATAAACTTATTGGTCTGTAAGATGACGGAATCGTGTGATCTTTTCCGGGCTTCGGTATCATTATAATAATTGATTTTTTCCATTTCCTTGGAGACTTATGATTTCATTGAAGAGTTTACAGATGACCTCAATAGCACAGTACGGAAGTTCCATTATCATTTTTGTAGTTATTAGGTTACCGCCTGGAGCCTTTTTTGGTTTTAGCTCCCTGATGACTTTTGTGATCTCGTTCGGCAAAAATGTAGTTGGCGTGAATTCAGTTTCGAGGTGGATTTGCGGAGGAACATAATCATTAGCTGCGGGGTTCGGCTGGAAGACGCCTCTGAGATGTAAGGCAAATGATTCGGCTCTATCTTTGTCGCTGCGGGCCCAACACCCTGAAGAATTCCTTATAGGGGTGACGGTTTGAATTGGAGAGCTTAGATTTGGGTGAGCCCTCCACAAGGGATGTTTTGTACTAGTTGGCGAGAGTTTTCCAATATATTTAAGTTGTTCGTTTTCAGCTTCTTGCTTCAGGGCCCGGTTTAGATTGCGGGTGGCTTCAGTAAGACGTTGCTTTGAGCATGGCGATCTGCTGGTTTGCCACGCTCGTCGCAGACGCCTCTTTTCCTGAACCAGCTGTTCGATTTGCCGGTTGGTTTTGAACTTCTTAAATTCCCCATCTTTCCGTATAGGGGTTGAGATCCTGGCTGCTGTGACGAGTACCTCTTCCAGGGCGGAGGAGGAGCAGTCGATGTCCGCTTCGATATTTAGTTGGGGAGTTAGCTCAATGTGGGAACTCACATACTTTCTGTATTTCATCCAGTGAGTGTTGTGCGACGTCAGCCTGTAGGGGTGGTCCGCAATTTCTGGGCTTTGAAGAAGGCTTAACAACAAATCGAGTGGTCAGATGAGAGATCCGGTAGTGCTATGGCGCTTATTAGATTGCGTGGGATGTTTTTTGTAGATCTGGGATCTTTTTTGGGTCTGCAGGCCAATATGTGGGGCTACCAGCAGAAACGTAGTCCAGTTTATTGCTCACCTTTATAAGTGCATTATACCGTTGCTTTCCCTTGGGAGTCACAAGGCGTGATTCCCAGTGCGTGTGTTTGGCGTTGTAGTCTCCTGCGGCTATGAAGCGATCCCCCAGAGTGTTGTAGAAGTCCAAGAATTGACCTTCAGAGATAGTAAATCGAGGTGGGCAGTAGACAGCGGCAATACAAAGGTTGCCGTTTCCTGAATGCACTTTTATGGACGTGGCTTGCAGGTAATTTGTTGCAAACCTTTGATGAAGGTGGTGTTTGATGCGTTCTCTGATAAAGATGCCCGTTCCGCCGTGGGCCTTGCCATCCGGATGATCTGTGCGGTAAAAGGTATAACCTCTTATATGGAAGTTATATCTCCCTGTGAGGTGCGTTTCAACCAGCAGCATGGCGTCGATGTGATTTACGTTTAGGAATTGAGATATTTCAAGTTTATGCCGTGAAATGCCGTTGGCATTCCACATGGATATACGTAGGTTAGTCATTTATTATTTGGACTGTTTTGGTACAAGCAACTGAATTACCATGTTCTGGTTCTGAACAAGCGCTTGCATGGTTGTTTTCATGAATGACATAAGTTCCATCATACTTTGTTGCATTGTGAACATCATAAATTCCAATTTGCTTTGCGGCTGCCCTGGAACCTGCTGAGCATTTTCTGAGTGAGGCTGGGGTGGATTTTCCATGCCTGTTCTTAGTGCTTCGGCGTAGGAGATTCCCTTGGTTGTATTTAGCTGCCCGAATGATGATCTGGCTGCCTTGGCGAAAAATACGTCTGGCGTACTTTTTTAGTTGTAATACACATTTTGTGTATGTTGTTGGTGCGTAGCTGTCGCTCGTCGCATGCGACTCTTCAGCTCCTTGTAGACCGCACAGCATCTGTAGTTTGCCGTATGGTTTCCTCCACAGTTGCCACATTTTTACATTTGGGGGTCTTCTTTGTTTGCGGGGCAGTTTACGGAGTTATGGACAGACCGTCCGAAGTGTGCAGTATGTCTTGGTGTGTCCATACTCTTGGCAGTTTGTGCATTGAACAGGGCCGTTGCGTTTGTGGGGTTCTTCCACGGTGATTCTTCGATGCAGTAGGAGCTGCAGCTTGTAGATCGGGTGCACTTCGTTTTTCTTTAAGGCTTTGCTATCTGGTTCGAGCTCGACCTTGAAAAGTGGTTGCGGTTTTTTGTTTCTGTTAACAATATTGCTAACATTTTTGGCACATTTTTGTTGGTTCGGTTGATCTTTGGTTTATTACCAACCGTGTTGAGTGGACTAAGCTTGCGCTTAATCTGGATGTAGCGGTCCATACCGGTCTGTATAGCCGGGACCGCTTGTTGCATATTGAAGCTAACTGTTTTTGTTGCCATTTTATTTTGTTGTGCAGCCGTTAGGACCGAACTCGCAATATTGGTAGTTGGTTTAATTATTGGTGGTGATTTTGCTGCGACTGCAGAAATTGTAGCACTGCTTGTTGTTGGAGCTTCATTCAGCGAAGCCGGCGGTGGTGGGGTTTGGCATTGGTAACTCCAAGATGCGTGAGTTGGGGTGAGCAGAGATGGTGAGCAAGAGCTGGCTCTCTTGCTGTCGACGGTCAGTAGAGTCGAGTTGCTCTTTGTCGACTTCTGATTTTGACCTATATCGCGAGTTGAGAAATAAGAGTAGCAAGCATTTCTTGGGTTGACGGAGCTTCTACGCTCATTCTTTTGATCGCTGCTCATTTTTCAAGCTTGTTATGCGTGGCACTTATTTGTTTAAATTAAATAAGCACTTGTATTAATCATAACACTAGTTATGATTATATTTTTCTTTGTTCGTTAATTGTTAGCGTCTTTTCGCACTGTTTGGACTGCTCCAGTATAATATTCTTTAAGTTTTCACTATTTCATCCACTATTTTAAATTGTTTTCCCGGAGCTCGCGCGAGACCACGTCCGCTCTATGCGGGAGTAGAACGTTTCTTCGAGTAGAACGTTTCTTTAAGCCTTTCTTAATTCCCTGTTATACAGGGAGAGGTTAGATTTATGGAGACGCCACGATGCGTCCGTGTGTGCGCTCTTGGCTAGATTAAAGGACTGCCTCGTGGTCTTCTTGAGGCGGCCTAATTCCTTACACCACCATGGTGGCTTCTTCCCAGTCTTCCCCCCATTCTTGCTACGGGGGCAGAACCTATCTAGAGCCATGCTACAAGCGTCGGCGAAAGTCTCAACGAGACGCTGCAGCCCCTCCGGACAGAAGTCCGAGTGGGTTGGGGCTGGAGGGGGCTTAAGGATCTTACTCAGCTGGGATCTATATTTCTCCCAGTCGGTCCTCCGGGGGTTCCGGAAAGTGACTGGGTTGAACCTTGTTTGTAGGGGGGCCTGTTGTCCTCCGAAGATAGTGGCAGGCTGCTGGAAGATTCCCTCCGGCGCAATGGTACACGAAAGAAAACCCACCCAGGTTAGGGCGAAGCGGAATAAGAAGCGGGGGCGTCGTGGGTAAATTTAAAAGCGTTAGCTTTATTTGGTGGCATACATAGTACTGACTTCAATGATTAAAACTAAAGCCGCGCTCCAGCCTGCTTTGCTTCGTTAAAGCGAGCTCGGGAGATCGGCGGCGGCTGACCGCGAAGTTGGGAGCGGGCAAGCCCGGGGGAGAGCGAAAGCTTAAGTGTAGATAAGAGGGGCGAACGTAGATAAAAGCGAAAGCTCTGCGAGCAGAGGCGGCACAGTGGCCCCTCACATAAACATTCCGCCCCCCCTTGCAATCACCCGGGTTGCAACATGGTCCTTGCTATGGCTGGTGGCAGGCTCCGGACACGACCCATCCAAAAACGGTGCTCTGGGCCACCGGCAGTCCGTTTTGGATCTTCAGGAAGCCTGGCTGCATCACTCGCGGATACAGGTCCGCTCCCAGGACTACGGAAATCGTCGCGGGCAGATAAAACCGCTCGTCGGCCAGGGTAATGTCCCGGAAGTGGGCCCGCACCGTCTCGCTCAGCTCCCGGACTGGAGTGCGAATGCGCACGCGGGGCTCGACCTTGAACACCAGATCGAACCGGACACTGCTGTCATGTTTGGAGCTCACGGTGGCCGAACAAAGCCGAACAAAGTCGTTGGCAGTCTAAAAGCGGTCGCTAGGGACGCGTCGATGCAGCTCGTGGGCGTGCACGGGTCGATGAGTGCCGCCGTGTCGAATACCTGAGTCCCGGTGTTAATCCGCACCAGAGCAGTCGGTAGCAGGTTGACACTGTGCTGCTGCAACAGCGATGACAGCGACGGAGCGGCGACTGCGTTCTGCGGACTACTCGGACGGCCGGTGGAAAACTGCCTAGGTGTGGCGGCCGAGGGGCGAGGAGCAGCGGAAAGACGTCGATAAGGGCCGGTCGAGTGCCGACGAGCGGCTGAAGGACGCAGTGGAGCGGCGGACGAGAACCGAGGCACGGCCGAAGACCGCCTTGGAGCGGCGGACAAGGGTCGAAGAGCGGCCGGGGAACGCTGTGCAGTGGCGGACGAGGGGCGACGAGCGTCTGAAGAGTTCCGCGGGGTGTGGTTCCGCGAACGGCGCGCCTCCTGATGCGGCTGGCGCTGAGCCACCGGCTGCTCGACAAAATGCAGCAGCGTGTGGTGATCCTGGCCGCACGTTTTGCAGCGGTCCCCTCGCCGACACGCTCCATCGGAGTGCTCGTGGGCCAAACAGCTAGGGCAGTATCGATTGGCAAGGACAGCCCGTAGCCGCTTCTCGGCACTCAATCGAAGAAATCGGCGGCATTTCCGTAACGGATGGATCCCACTGCAGACTCGGCATCGGTAGGAACTGGTACCTCGAGTACATCTGCTCTCCAGTGCGGTGGCGCTGCGTGGACGTGGCGACATCTTGCTTGATATGACTGGTGGAATAGGACGGAGAAAACAGGAATCAGTATTGATAAAAACTACGGCTTGGACTAACTACAAAACAGCACAGTGACGAGGAACATCGGAGTGGACAGACTACTGGTCATTAAGGGCAGGCGGATGCTTCCATCGGAAGAAGGACGACCTTTGCTATGGGCCGTTTGATTAGTCCCCGCGCAGTACGGATGTCGACCACACGGACGTGGCCATCGTGTCCTGGAAACACCGCGTCAATTCGGCCTAAGCGCCACTCATTGGACGGAAGGTTGTCTTCCTTGACAACCACTATATCCCCGACACAGAGATCTCTAGTAGGGGAGCGCTACTTGTTTCGCTTATGGAGTTCCTTGAGGTACTCTTCCTTCCATCGCAGACGAAATTGCTGAAGGAGAGCTTTCAGGTGTTGCCAGCGGTTTATTATGGCAGTTGTATCCCCCTTTATCTCGGGTTCAACCACTGCAAGAAGGGGCCCTCCGACAAGAAAGTGTCCAGGCGTAAGTGCTAACAGGTCTGCGGGGTCCTCGGACATTGGCGCGAGCGGACGTGAATTCAAGCACGCTTCGATCTTAGCCAGAAGCGTGGACAGCTCTTCGAATGTATATTCCCGCGTGGCCGTTGACTTGTAGAACAGAGTCTTAAAGCTTTTGACGCCGGCCTCCCACAAGCCTCCCATGTGGGGGGCTCCCGGAGGAATAAATTCCCAAATCAGCTGCTGGTGACTATAGGCACCTGTCACAGCCCCTTTAAGAGGTTGGAGAAAATCACGGGAGAGTAGGGCCGCCGCACCCACAAAGGTCTTTCCATTGTCCGACTGCACTTGACGGGGGCAACCTCTTCGGGATACGAACCGGGCAAAAGCGGCGAGAAACTTCTCAGTCGTAAGGTCGGACGTCGGCTCTAAATGGATAGCCTTGGTGGAGAAGCACACAAATACCAACACATACCCTTTTGTAATAAGACAGGCTCTTCCTGTGTAGTTCTTGACGTCGAAGATACCGGCATAGTCCATACCGGTATATGTGAAGGGACGCGAGAAGGACGTTCGTTCTTTGGGTAACTCTCCCATGAGTTGTGTTTGCAACTTCTTTTTGTGGATGACGCATACCTTGCACGAGTGGATTACGGACTTGACCAAATTCCTCACCTTCGGAATCCAAAATTTTGAACGGATAAGACGGATCATCACTTGATTACCGCCGTGCAGCGTTATGCGGTGAGTAAAATGGACAAGGAGTCGAGACTGATGGCAGCTGTACGGAAGGATTACCGGGTGCCGTTCGTCATATTGGAGAAGTTCGGAGGCTGTTACCCTGCCGCACGCTCTCATGAGCCCTTGAGAATCAAGAAACGGGTTCAAGTTTTGAATAGGACTGGATGCTGGCACTGGCCGCTTTTGGCTTAAACAGACAATTTCATGGATGAAATGCTTGCGTTGCGTGACGAAAATTAGGAGGCGTTCGGCCGACGCAATCTCAGTAGCCGTCAAGTGGTCTTCAACCGCAGTCTTGATCTTCCGCGAGCGCTGAATGAAGCGAAGAACGTAAGCAAGGACTCGCAACGCCTTGTCGAAAGTGGAAAAACGCTCAAGAATATCTTCCGGAGGGGCCTTCGCAACATGGACCTTGACTGCTCGCTTCTCGAGTTCCGTCTCGGGGGAGTCATTGCCTTGAACAGGCCACTCGCAACGCGGCTCTTGCAACCAGACAGGACCATGCCACCACAGCCGACTGTCCGCGAGGTCTTTAAGCCCAACCCCCCGGCTAGCGAGATCAGCCGGATTATGCTCGGAGCGGACATGTGCCCATTTCTCCACCTCCGTGAACTGAGTGATCTTTGTCACCCGATTTGCCACGAATGTCGTCCAATGACACGCCGGCCTGTTCAACCAGGCGAGAACAATAGTTGAATCCGTCCAGCAATGGAAGGCGGACGCAGGCCCAGGCATCTTCGGAAGAATGGCGTTGGCCATCTCGGACAAAAGAACGGCTCCGCACAACTCGAGACGCGGGAGCGACACCGTCTTGACTGGGGCTACCCGTGTCTTCGCCGTAAGCAAGTTCACCGCTACCGTGGACCCGACCTCAACTCGGACATAAATGGCGGCTCCATATGCCTTTTGCGACGCGTCACAGAACCCATGATGTTCTATCTTCAAATGTGGTCGGAAAGCGACCCAGCGGGGAATGCGGATTTGATCGAGCGCCAAGTAATTTTCGCGGAAGTCAACCCATCTCTTGCTAAATTCTTGGGGGAGGACATCGTCCCAACCTAAATCCTGGAGCCAAATGTCCTGCATCAACATCTTTGCTCGGACTATGAAGGGGGCTAGCCAGCCGGCCGGATCGAACAACTTGGCAATTTGGGAAAGGACTTGACGCTTTGAGAACGACGATCCCAAAGTAAATTCTGGAGGAATGAAGAAGAACTCGTCAGACGTCGCCTTCCACCGCACGCCGAGAGTTTTGGCCGTGCTTTCTGCGTCGATTTCAAGAAAATCAGCCCGAAGGAGATGGTCAGTCTGAATGTCTGCCAAAATCGTCCACTTCCTAAGTGGGAACCCTGCTGACCCCAGGGCCCCCTCGAGCTCTCGGATAGCTGCTTGCGCCTCCGTCTTTGAGTCTGCCCCAGCGAGTACGTCATCGACGTACATGAAATGTCGGATAATCTGACTCGCCTGCGGATACCTCGACTCTTCGTCTTCAGCGAGCTGTTGCAGGACCCGTATCGCCAGGAACGGAGCACAATTGACCCCGAAGGTTACCGTCTTCAACTCGTAGTCGCGGATTTCCCCATCGGAATTGCGAAACAGAATGCGCTGGAGAGGAGTATGCTTGGGGTCTACCCAAATTTGCCGGTACATTTTCTCGATGTCGGCATTGAAGACATACCTGAAGTATCTCCACTTCAGGATTTGAATGGTCAGGTCGGACTGTAAGACTGGACCGGCGTAAAGAATGTCATTCAGACTTTTCCCGTTCGCGGAAGGGCTAGAGGCATTGAAAACGACCCGCACTTTCGTGGTAGTGCTCTCGGGCTTGAGAACAGCATGATGTGGAAGATAGTACGTAGCGGAACTGCTCGTCGTAGGAACCTCGGCCATGTGACCTAAGTCCAGGTATTCTTGGATCACGTTGTCATACCGGGCTTTGAGGACAGGATCCCTTTTCAGGCGCTGCTCATTCCGTAGGAACTGAGCCAGAGCGAAGGATCGTGACGATGCTAGCTCCGAACCCTTGTGCTCGGGGTCGCGCAAGGGGAGCGTCACAACATACTTGCCACGTTGGTCCCTTCTGGTTGATTGTAAGATATTCTGTTCGCAACACGAATCAGACTCGGGGACGATCTGTGTGGGCACTTCCTCTACCTCCCAGAACTTGGTGAGGAGCTGGTCCAACGAGTCTTCGAGGCCGCAGGTAACTCGCGTCGAGAAGGCAGACGTACTGCGGGGGCCTGCCGATTGGACTGGGCCCGTCAACACCCATCCGAAAATGGTTTCCTGGCCGAGAAGCGAACCGCAAATGTTAGGTTTGGAGTTGCCAAGGAGGATAGCCGGAAGAATGTCTGCCCCGATCAAGACATCGATTTGGGAGCTCTCAAAGAACTTGGGGTCCGCAAGGGGGATGTCAGGAAGATCCTTAAGAAGTTCTCGTGGGATTGGATACGAGGGCAAATTCCCGGCCAGCTGCGGAAGAACATAAGCTGCGGTCTCTACTTGTGGCCCAGGTCTTGAAAGCGAGCGAATTGAAAGGTTACACAATTTAGTGGACTGAGCGGCAACGGTTTGGTTAAGGCCGGACACTTGGGCCTGGATCGTTTTGAAAGGCAGTTTGACTAGGTTGAAGAGCCGTTCTGTAATGAAGGTCGCTTCAGACCCAGAGTCAATCAGGGCTCGCGCTTGAAAGTTGCACCCCAGATGGCACACGTTTATGAGGGCAGTGCCCAGTAGAACGGCCCTTGAACCGGACGCGAAGCATACTTGCACATCTGAGGGATCCTCTGAGGCGCCCGTGCCTTCTGAAGTAGGTGCGGGCCGAGTCCTGGCGGTCGCAGCCGAACTTGGAGCGGTTGCAAATGGATTGCCGCGGTGCAGGAGGGTGTGATGCCGGCTGTGGCATGTGAAGCAGCTGTGGGAACTGGTGCAATCCCGTTGCTGGTGCCCTCGGGCGAAACAGTTCAGGCAGAGCTGCCTTCTCCTTATGTAGTCGGAGCGCCCATTCACATCCATTTCGAGGAACCGTGGACATAAGCGAATAGGGTGGTTCTCCCTGGAACAAAGGTCACACCCCTTGGGGGCTGAAGCCACCCTGGCCTCGTACGAGTTGAGCCTGCGCGGTGGGGCACTCGCAGTTACCGATCTCGGCGGAAATTGCCCCGAACCGCTAGGCCGGACATAGTCCGCGGCCTCTAAAGCACGATGGCGCTGGGTCAGGAACTTGTCCATCTCATTCCAAGTTGGAAGTTCGCGCGTGTCGTCGAGGGATTGCTCCCACAAGAGGAGTGTAGTTTTGGGAAGCTTTGCGGACACCATAAACACCAGGTTGCAATCCTCGACTGGAACGGAGAATGTTTTTAAGGCTGTCAAACAGCTTTGAATTGTGCCTTGTAGCTCTCGTAAGGCGGTCCCGGACTCTTGGTGGACAGCTTGGAGGCTGTGCAAAATCTTTAATTGGCTGTTAACCAACAAGCGCTTATTTTCATACCGATCAATAAGGCCTTGCCACGCGGAACTAAACCCTTCATTCGTCACCGGTGCCTTCACAACAATTTCGTGTGCATCGCCACTCGTTTTGGCATGAGGGTGAAACAACCATTCCACCGGTGTGAGACGCGGATTTCGAATATATATCGCCGTGAAAAGGTCTCGGAATGTGGGCCATCGAAGATAATCACCAGTGAAAACTTCGGTGTCTACTGGCGGTAGACGACACCCTGTAGTCGAAGGTGTGTGGACACTGACGGACGCCTGAGCGGACTGGAAGGTGGCCTTGTCTATGACTTCCTGAAGATGGGCAACACACCTCGAAAAGACGGAATAACAGTAGCTGTATTTGGATCTCAGCACTGTTGAGGTGGTTGGATCCTCAGCGGACACGGAGAGAAGGTCCTTGCAGCTCTTATACTCCTTCTTCCCGTCTTCCCACAAGTTCCGGATTTCGTCCAGATGGACTCGGCGCATGTAAGGGGAACAACCGTCAGTTTCAGGGGCGCCCGGAGTGTGGATGTCAGCTTCGAATTGACTCACTCCGTCCGTCGCGGCAATAAACTTTTTTAGGGCGACATCTACCGCACTTTGCGTCATTTTTGCGACCGACCGGGTAACCCTTGTTGACGGACCGGGGGTGGTATTGCCGGATTCGTTGCTTTCTGCTCTTTGAATGGCATCGGAAGCCTTTGGCCTTAAATGAGACGGCTGCGGAGATGCGGATTGGGACCTGTCCAAGCGGATCGACGGGATCGTACTTGGCTTCTTGACGTATTTGTCGCTTTTTGCTCTTTTAATGGTAGTGGAAGCCTTTGGCTTTAAGAGAGACGGTTGCGGAGATGCGGATTGGGACCTGTCCAAGCGGATCGAAGAAATCGGACGCGGCTTTTTGTCGCCTCCCGTGGGCATTCTCAGAACAAAGTTCTGATGACGCGATTGTCGCCTGAAGTGAGCAAAGGGTATCTCGTACGGAGCGAAAAGGCGGTCCCACAAATGCTCTTGGCGTGATCTGGGTTGCCGATTATGGACGAAAAGGAAATAAACCGAAATGAAATGCGGCCACAGAAGCTTGTTGAACGTAGTAGGCAGCGGAAATTCGGATGGAAAACTTTAACGAGCGACTGCTGCTGTAGGCAGCTGGTGCCTTATGCGGATTGGACTCGGAAATGAATTTGAGAAAATACCAGTAACTTCTATATATTATAGGTATAGCGAGGCTCGGACGTCGAGATTGCTTAAGTTTTAATCGACTCAGAAAACAGAGAGGCCCACTAAATGTAGATTTTGTACCGAAATCAGAAATAACACAGTTAATAATTTATTATTAAAAAAAAACAAAATTATTTTATTTTCCAACGTACTAATTGTGAAGCTGGAACGGTGGAATTGAAACCTTGGCTTTTGGTTCGGCCGAAAACTCACTATTGTGCCGTCGGCAAAGCAGTGTATGCGCAACGTACTAATTGCAAAGCCGGAGAGGTGGAATTAAAACTCGGCCGTCGGCAAGGCAGTGCATGCGTAAGGGACGCAAGAGAGGGAGAGAAAAAAACCGCAACAACAACACTGCGGCCGCTGCAGAAAATCAAAACTTTTAACAATTAATCGCGGTCCCGCCCGTGTGGATTTTAAAATAATGTTGGGTTTTTTAATATTTGTTGGTTTTGTCTCGATTTTAATTTGTATTTATTAATTTCGTAGCGGAGTTAAGTTCCTGGAATAGGGCAGATAATATACGTATGTGTGGAATATATGGGCATGCATGTATGTATATATGTGTGTATGTATATTGAAGGGCACAGTGAAGCGTCGAGAAGTGGACTGTATTTGAATGTATTGAATGTGTAAAAGGACAGAAAAATTATGTGGCGAAAAAACTGGCACGCACCAGAATGAAGAAGAAAAAAAATAATAATATCGCAACCACGGCGGACTGTCCGGCGAACACGGAAATTCCCGAACTCAGTGCACACCAGTTGACCGATATTAATTATGCCGTTTTTCTCACCACACAATTTCACTTTTTACTTTACGAATTTGCGGAGTTAAAGTTGCGCGACCGTTTGCACTTAAATGTACGGAAAGAGAACGGCGAGGAATATGGTGGCGCGAACAGAAGCAAAGCGGAGACGAATTGGAAAAAATGTCGATCGATGAGAAGAAATTAATTTTTCAACTGCCGTTGTGTCGGAAAATTCACGGATATGGAAATGACACGGAAAATAGTCTTACAGCAGAGCGACCGAAATTGAATGTTCGTAGCTCTGCTATAGACCGGCAGTGACCGGCGGCACAGCGGCCCCTCACATAAACAAACCTATTGAAACCTAGCGTGAATTGGATGTACCTGTGGTCGGAGAATGAGTGCTTCTTTAGCACTCTCCACGACTTAAGAAAGTCCTTCAGGGATTCAGAGAGAAGGGTGATATCAAGTACCTCCCTTCGGTTTTTGATAATAAAGGTGGGTTCGTTTCCCGAATTACCCACCAGTAGGTTAGATGAGAGGATAAAATCAAACAGAGTGTCACCCCTATCGTTGGTGTCAGTGCTGCCCCACTGATGGTGAAGGGCATTTTCGTCGCACCGGATGATGAAGTCCAGGCCCAGCCTTTTGCTGTCCTCGGTGACTTGCCTCAGGTTTGGGGGGGATGGGGTCCTTGTCGTGCCCCAGGTATTGAGTTATTGAGTTATTTCAAGTTTATGCCGTGAAATGCCGTTGGCATTCCACATGGATATACGTAGGTTAGTCATTTATTATTTGGACTGTTTTGGTACAAGCAACTGAATTACCATGTTCTGGTTCTGAACAAGCGCTTGCATGGTTGTTTTCATGAATGACATAAGTTCCATCATACTTTGTTGCATTGTGAACATCATAAATTCCAATTTGCTTTGCGGCTGCCCTGGAACCTGCTGAGCATTTTCTGAGTGAGGCTGGGGTGGATTTTCCATGCCTGTTCTTAGTGCTTCGGCGTAGGAGATTCCCTTGGTTGTATTTAGCTGCCCAAATGATGATATGGCTGCCTTGGCGAAAAATACGTCTGGCGTACTTTTTTAGTTGTAATACACATTTTGTGTATGTTGTTGGTGCGTAGCTGTCGGTCGTCGCAGGCGACTCTTCAGCTTCTTGTAGACCGCACAGCCTCTGTAGTTTGCCGTATGGAGGAACAGTTGCCACATTTTTACATTTGGGGGTCTTCTTTGTTTGCGGGGCAGTTTACGGAGTTATGGACAGACCGTCCGAAGTGTGCAGTATGTCTTGGTGTGTCCATACTCTTGGCAGTTTGTGCATTGAACAGGGCCGTTGCGTTTGTGGGGTTCTTCCACGGTGATTCTTCGATGCAGTAGGAGCTGCAGCTTGTAGATCGGGTGCACTTCGTTTTTCTTTAAGACTTTGCTATCTGGTTCGAGCTCGACCTTGAAAAGTGGTTGCGGTTTTTTGTTTCTGTTAACAATATTGCTAACATTTTTGGCACATTTTTGTTGGTTCGGTTGATCTTTGGTTTATTACCAACCGTGTTGAGTGGACTAAGCTTGCGCTTAATCTGGATGTAGCGGTCCATACCGGTCTGTATAGCCGGGACCGCTTGTTGCATATTGAAGCTAACTGTTTTTGTTGCCATTTTATTTTGTTGTGCAGCCGTTAGGACCGAACTCGCAATATTGGTAGTTGGTTTAATTATTGGTGGTGATTTTGCTGCGACTGCAGAAATTGTAGCACTGCTTGTTGTTGGAGCTTCATTCAGCGAAGCCGGCGGTGGTGGGGTTTGGCATTGGTAACTCCAAGATGCGTGAGTTGGGGTGAGCAGAGAGGGTGAGCAAGAGCTGGCTCTCTTGCTGTCGACGGTCAGTAGAGTCGAGTTGCTCTTTGTCGACTTCTGATTTTGATCTATATCGCGAGTTGAGAAATAAGAGTAGCAAGCATTTCTTGGGTTGACGGAGCTTCTACGCTCATTCTTTTGATCGCTGCTCATTTTTCAAGCTTGTTATGCGTGGCACTTATTTGTTTAAATTAAATAAGCACTTGTATTAATCATAACACTAGTTATGATTATATTTTTCTGTTTTTTAATTGTTAGCGTCTTTTCGCACTGTTTGGACTGCTCCAGTATAATATTCTTTAAGTTTTCACTATTTCATCCACTATTTTAAATTGTTTTCCCGGAGCTCGCGCGAGACCACGTCCGCTCTATGCGGGAGTAGAACTTTTCTTCGAGTATAACGTTTCTTAAAGCCTTTCTTAATTCCCTGTTATACAGGGACAGGTTAGATTTATGGAGACGCCACGATGCGTCCGTGTGTGCGCTCTTGGCTAGATTAAAGGACTGCCTCGTGGTCTTCTTGAGGCGGCCTAATTCCTTACACCACCATGGTGGCTTCTTCCCAGTCTTCCCCCCAGTCTTGCTACGGGGGCAGAACCTATCTAGAGCCATGCTACAAGCGTCGGCGAAAGTCTCAACGAGACGCTGCAGCCCCTCCGGACAGAAGTCCGAGTGGGTTGGGGCTGGAGGGGGCTTAAGGATCTTACTCAGCTGGGATCTATATTTCTCCCAGTCGGTCCTCCGGGGGTTCCGGAAAGTGACTGGGTTGAACCTATTGAAACCTAGCGTGAATTGGATGTACCTGTGGTCGGAGAATGAGTGCTTCTTTAGCACTCTCCACGACTTAAGAAAGTCCTTCAGGGATTCAGAGAGAAGGGTGATATCAAGTACCTCCCTTCGGTTTTTGATAATAAAGGTGGGTTCGTTTCCCGAATTACCCACCAGTAGGTTAGATGAGAGGATGAAATCAAAAAGAGAGTCACCCCTATCGTTGGTGTCAGTGCTGCCCCACTGATGGTGAAGGGCATTTTCGTCGCACCCGATGATGAAGTCCAGGCCCAGCCTTTTGCTGTCCTCGGTGACTTGCCTCAGGTTTGGGGGGGATGGGGTCCTTGTCGTGCCCCAGGTATGCGGAGCATATACGGAGGGATCCATTTATATCCATGTATATCTTCATTGCTGGGTAGCATTCATTGGGTAGCATAAAAAGAGTTAAGTCTTTCTTTGCGAGTATGCAGGCTCGCGATTTACCTGTTGTGGCGGCTCCGAACAGCCTATAGCCGGCTGCTCTCAACCCTTGAATTCTGTCGCCACAGAGCCAGGGCTCCTGGATGAGGACAGAGTCAGTGCCACCTTCTGTCAGGTGGATAAGTAGAGCAGCGGAGGCTGCTTTACTGTGGTGGAGGTTTATCTGCAGGAACTTCAAAGACATTCTGCACTTTCACCTCCACCATAGTAGTATTGGCGTTCGAGGGTGGCTCATCCTCCTCCTCGGACATTCCGACCTCGCGAAGGCCCCTCGCCAGTTCCCTCTCTTCGGAGGCGTAGTCCTCCAGAATGTCCTCGTCGTCGGACAACCCTGGCGCCTCCTCGAACTGAGGTTCCTCTAGGCTTGGCGTTGGCCTTGTACACGCGCACGGCCACGCTGTCGAAGCCGTACCGGAGAAGCCCCCCGTTATTCCTCAGCACCTCGACTGTCCCCTCATTTAGAGTCAGGACAACCTGGCGCCTCGGACCAACGGCCTCCTCGACCTTGGCGACTCGCCAATCAGAGGAGGGGATGTCGGGGTTACTCAGCTGCAAGAGCTTGAGTACTTTCTCCGGCTCCACCGGCTTATGGGACAGCCACGCCCTGGCGACGGCGAGCTTCGCACCAGGGTACACCTCACCCAGTCCTGCGATCGCCCGCCTATAAAAGGTGACGGAGGCCGTGTCCTCTCACGCGATCACCTTCACGCCACCCTGGTGCCATCCGGCATCTTCACAACGAGGCAGTGCACCTCCCGACTCCAACAGCTCCTCCACGAACCTGTTGTGCAGCTCGCCAACGATCCAACGCCATTGGTCCCTCGGGATCTGTCCGTCACTGGAGCCCTCATCCACCACTCCAATCAGGATCTTGCCCTTAGTCACCTCGGCGAAGGACCGCTGAGACTGCACTCTGGAATGCTTTGGCTGCGGAGGTTGAACCTCCGTAGACCGCTGACGTTTGGTGGTGCTCCTGCCCGCGTCTGCGTTGGCTTGCTGGGCGTTGGGGGCAACCGCCTTTCCCGCCTTGACAGGCTGGAAATCTGGCAGAACGCCATTCGCCCATTTAATGAGACCCGCTTGTTCCGGGTCCGCCTCCATGGCTGGGTTTGCT